>OW679194.1:29201740-29475570 GCA_940337035.1 Agriotes lineatus | reverse complement strand
CTCTCGTTCACATGGGCGAGCTACAGGTGGCCCCTGGAGATGCATGCATAGCTGCAACGGGGTTCGATGGTTGTCCTCGTTGAAGTGACACTTCCTTCAGGCTCAACACAATCCGATAACCTTGTAGTTTACGGACATCTTATACGTCGGTACTCTCGCAGCTCCATGACTGAAAACGGTATCTGGGCTCCTTCAGTGTGGTATCCTGATGATAGATTCTACCTTTCAAAGTGCCTCGGCGCTTTGCTTATGCATCACGAAGATTAAATTGTTTGAATGTATTTACCATTTTTTATTTTGATTTAGTTGCGGCCCTGCTGCCATGCATGTATTCACTCAATAAAATGAAAAAATAAACACTTTTACTGGCAAAACTGTATTTATGATTCCCCAATTTGGGAAGTAGAAGTGTTTTGATTCCCTTTCGGGAAAAAATCACATTACTTAAGTTACATACTTGATTAATGTTAAACATTTCACTTTATTATTAAGACCTAACTGTTTGAATTATTTAATCACATTAAATATAAATCAATATGTACTATCATAAATTTCTAATTAGTAAATTTTGTAGGTCATAATTTAGTATTGCTGAAGTTTATTTTTAAATTTCAGCATTGTTCAGTATGCAATGGCCAATAACACAGGCGTTGCCGATTATTACAATTTCGTTAAAATATGGACGTAAATTACCATAGTGTAAGTCAATAACTACACTGCCCGGCCATAAGTATAAACGAGCTATTAGCATCTTTTATGGTAATATATACAAACACAACCTGCAATGAACTGAGACTTCAACTGAGTGCATTTTAAGTAGAATCATGAATTACCAATGCTGCTCACTATTTACAAATTACTGATCAATGATAGTGACCTTTTTTAAAGGTTAGGATATCTGTTGTGTTGCTGCATGAGACCTCCTATATCCGAACCAGTTAACCAATTTGTTTGCTAAATTCACCAATTCAGGTTTGCAACTAAAATTTCCAGCTCTCAGGAACCGTCAGTTAGACGCAGGAAAAGATACTACGAGAAGCTCGCCGGGACTTTACTGCCGAAGCATGCGACCCCAAATAAAGCGTGGTCACTTCACATAGAAACGAGCATTTCCCCGCCCAGATCGGCAGCATTTTTACCAAAACATTCCCCAGGGTCGCATAATTCCATACAGACAAATGAGCATTTTATTAGGAAACATTTTTGATTTGAGGGGCGAGCTTCGTTCTTGGCGAAACGCGCAACAGTTATGAAAATAAGACGTCCCCGGGCTCCAGAAACGCGAGAGCAGGATGTTATTCCTTACGATAACTGCGGGTTGCTGCTTCACTTTTGCCATTTGTTTTTTTCTAGCTTCCGCGGGATTATAATACAAGGAAAGTCACTCAGAGCGACTGCATATTTATGGCGAATGTGGGGCACAATGCCTTTTAAATTCCTGGCGCAGCACGCGTATCCTTTCGCAAGAAGTGTTCGAATGTAGATTATATGCTTGTAATTACATAAGCTAATCATTGTTTTTGTATAATCGTGCTGGCCGAATTGGGGCACTTTTTATGAGTCCCATGCTTACTAGATTAAAAGTTGTACTGGCCGCTGCAATTGCTGTTATCAAAACAGAATCCAACGTTAGAATTCTCGTTAACTAGACTTTTATTACTTTTTAATTACGCAAGTAGCCATTCGCTCACAATAAGTGGACGTTCTCGTAGCTACTATGTGGAAAAACTTGTGTACTGTGTAAAATACCAATTAGAGGTCTATGTTTATATTTAATGACTTGAATAAAAACCATACGTAATTAATATTGCAATATCAACAACTGCAATAACGAAGACATAGTAATTAATTCTAGCGTAAAGCATCTCCTTCAACTAATGTTCCAAAAATTCAGAAATATTAATACGGAATCATATTTCGCCCCCAGAAGATGAAGTTCCGTTCACCGTTCAGCCGTCTTCTAACGCACGGTTCTGCAGTCTTGTACCCCCCCCCCCCCCCGTAGGGAGGCTGCCTATGGATCCAGCGTTTATACACTCGTCGCGAGCCCTAGCTAGTTAGTTTCTTTTACAGAAGGTTGACAGACATCAAGCAAACCACACGTCCTGTTTGTGGCAGTGCGGCTTACGTGGTTAGAGATCGCTATCCGATAGCTGGCAGAAATAACGTTATGGTTGTAAAGATGTTTTTGTTGTATGCATTGCACTTTTAACAGTGCTTGAACCTTTGGGATTCCGCTTCCGCTATTTGAATTACCGTCGGACCTGATTTCCAACGGGTCAGAATCATGAATACTCTGAATCTTTTCGTTGGCTTTGGGTTTTTCTCAATGTTGGCTCATTTCCTACGTTTGGACAAACTTCTAGAGCCCCGGAGAGTATCCCAGGTCTGCTGTCAAACTCAGTGGGTCATACCATCATAATTTGATATAGCTAAATCATTTGCATTTAGTTGGAATCACCTTTACTATAAGTGCAATTCATGCATGTATATCCTCCTTCGCCTTAGATGGAATATTTACAATGCTTTGGTCTGTAATTTCCATTTAGACTGTTTACGGACACAATTTTTGAGCCGTTTCCCGTTAGCGAAACTAAGCGCTATTAAGGCACGCGGCTGACATATTAAATTTACCTTGCCTTAAACCAGGATTTCTCAACCTGGGGGTCGCGAGGAATGTATCAAGGGACCGCAAAGAGAGTCGCAAATGTTCTAATAACAATATTTTTACGACATAAATGAACACTTAAATACATAAAATATCTGACACAGGACCTATAATAGTTTATTGCCGGCTGCGTTAAAATAACAGCCCAAGGCGTAGTCGCGATCTCTAACACGACAACGGCCTTAAACGCCAGTTATACACGAGATGCATAAATTTTATGTACGACTGGGCGTAATTGGTCACTGTTTACCATATTTTTAAAAGCATAATGTGTCACTTTATGGCTTTAGTGTCTTGCGTGTTAGTTCGACAAGGAATGACATCATAAGTTGCCAAAATTTATAAAAATTATAAATCTGGTTAAGTATATTTGACAATATTTCGGCCTGAACATAACATGTTATATGCGGTTACACCATGGTCTCTAATTTTAACGCAGCGGGCCATACACGCCTTCTTATGCTCGTGGTATATAAATAACTATTTAGTAGGGACCGCAATACTCACAATTAAAACTAAAGTCATAATTTTTTTAAATTGTGGGATTCTACGTTGTGATTGCTTTTCAAACTGACAAACAAAACACTAAGCAGGCCGTAATGGTTATGTACCAAGCGCCTTATGAAGATGTTTATGCCTTTTCGAGGATGACAAGTTTACAAGCCCAAGGGCATCTGGACCAAAGGTTTATAAGTCGCCCGAAGGTTGTGGACGTCAAGTAATACCCGTGGTGGATACAACGTTTTATTTTCTATTTTGAATACGCAAATAACTGGAAAAGCTTGCAGAGCCGTCCACAACGCCCTAGAACTTTATGAGCGGGCGTAATGATAACGCGTTACAGGTAAAGTGTTTTTGAAATAATTAAAGCGTTATGTAATGAATACAGTCAGATGTGGAGTATTAATAATTACATTTCGTAACTGACCTTGACAGCGCTGGCTTCGCAAACATTCGCCCGCGCATGGCCTACTGTTTATTATGACATAAATTAGAAGTGTCGTAGATGCAAACCTTTGCTAAATCGATATTTATGGATTAATAACGGTAAAATTAAGGTCGTAGATAAAATATTGTAGGCAACGCGTGCTAAAAGTCGTTTATACACGAGACATGTTATGAAACTCAGCCTTCGGCTTCATTTCATAATTTTCATGTCTCGTGCATAAACGTCGACTTTTAGCACTTGTTGCATAAATAGCTGTTATTTACTAGCAACATGATATTGTACATTTTCGTCATAGAAACAAAATATGAAAAGCTACTCATAACTCCCAAGAGACTTGTCAAATTATTTCTCCCTCAAACTCATGGTAACCATGCAACTACAAATAACGTCTTAGCAACCATAGAATGAGGCAATCCTTGATGTTACTTACATATTCTAATTTTAAATGTCACGATGACATTTTGAAATTTCCTACTATTCTTACTAATATGCTAGTAAATAAAATACATATTGTATGCACCACGAGAGATATTCATGTTTTTTACCTTCGCCAGAGCCCTCGGTCTGTAACACATGTTAACCTCAGGGAAAAAACATATTTATATCTCACTTAATGCATAAATGAATGTATTCTAAGTGGAGCTAATAATAAAAGCTAATATCACTTCAAAATATATTAGTTTACTTATTAATACATTTTATTGTTACACGATAAGCTTTCGTGACAAAATTTTCCAGGTGATATGCTAGTGCCTTTTTTATTTTTACATGTGGCAATAACTCCACTGAACACAAACTCGTGGAACACTCATCATAAACAAACTAAGAACCTGCAGATACAGCTTGCCATACCTATATCCTAGGAATACCAACAAGGTCCGGACTATACGGTAAAAACGGTATTTTTATCATTATTGGCAATTACATGAGGTTATTGCCGATATTGTCAAGCCAATAACGTTAATATCCAGGCCATTAACGTCATTATTCGACTTTAACGTTATTTTTCTGTTTGATTTGTTAACTTTATATTTTGATAAACAACTTTGTTAATGCATAATTCATAGGAAATAATTCTTCTAGAAACTGAAACCCCATTTGCCAATATTGAGTGCGCCTTTGGATTTTCGCCTCTACCGTTAACTCATCACCTACCTATTGATCTAAAATCCACGTTCTAAGAATAATTAAAATATTTTACTCTCTTAAAAACCACAGCAGTTAGTAGGCAAATGTTTTCTATAACGGAGCTGGTCTAAATTACAACAAATCCCCTAAAGAGTACCGTTGTGTTTGGTACTCGCCTGCTGCGTAAGGAATACAGTACACATTTTTTTAAACTTTATTAGCCATTGAGAGATGAAATTATAGTAATGCCGCCGTAGGAACTATCCGGGTCAGCCGTAATTGAAAAATTAATGAAGGTACGGGCATTAATAGCCGGTACTTCCGAGAAGTCGTACAATGTAATGGAATAGTACTACATTAGATTATAGGTATGTCTCATCGTATAGAGCCGACACACGACAGTGTAAAATTCACCTTTAGTGGGTAGTTTTAAGTTTGTAAAACGACTGTTTAATAACATGTTTGTTTTCATTAGTTTACGTCGTCAGTAGCAACGTGTTTTAAACAAAATTGCGACCGTGTGCCAGTAATCCTAATTTACATTTAAATATTTTTTTTATATTTGCCGTGTTTTCTAGATTCTATCGTAGCTAAAATATTGTACGATACACATACGCAATGCTTCTTTAGTCACTCGCGGGGCTTAAAACGCTCGCTCACTCTCGTTTAACTTTTCCTCACTCGTGACTAACGACTAGCTTTACGCATTTGTATCGTAAATTACTATTTTGCAACACGTCATTGATAAGTAATTGCTATTTGACACTTTTTAATGTCGAAAATAGGTGAAAAGTGTGAAATAAGAATATAACTATAAAATAAAAAAATAACTATTGTTGGTGACGCTGTCTATGTCAAATTCGAGGTTAGATTTTGCGTGAGCTCGTGTCAGAGTGACGAAAAACCTACACTGCTAACATCGCATTTGACATCGACTGACAGCGGTTTTTTTGGAAGGTTCAATTAACAATCATATGTTTGCCAGCTATTGGAAGTTTAAGATGCATACAAATGTAGCTAATTTTATTAATTAGCAAAGAGGTGTTGCAACAAATTATGTATGAAACTCATTTACAAAGCGTCTTTTTTTTACTTGTGGGTTTACAACACTCGCTTCGCTCGTTTGTGTAAATTTCCCACTTGTAAAAAAGACATGCTTTATAAACTTGCTGCATAAAGTAATATTATTTTATTTTCCAGTTTCTTATGGTGTAGGCTATGAAGATGAAGTGAACCTATAAATGGGAAAATGAATTATTTAGAGGTGTATTGTATACGTTCAGGTTTTCTTGTTTAATTCTTGTTAGTGAGGTTTGGCTAATAAAATAAAAAACGATCGTAATGTGTTTATGATATATCAATAATTTGCTTCTTTTCTATTATACTCTTCCTGCTCTTCCTCTGAGCACAAAGCTTGTAAAGTGGGGTTAAAGTGCGAGGTTAGTTTATTTGGCAATGGTAGTTATTAAATTAGCTAAATTTGATAAACAAGTTTTTACGCTCAAGGCTTCCTTAGGAAGAACTTAAACAAAACAATGACAATAAAATTAAACAAATTTGACCAAAAAGTTTTAGAGTATGCATTGCAAAATATAATTTTTGTTCCTACCGTGGGGCAAGAGTCCAAATTGTATGGTCCTTGTAATACAATTAATTATTTAGTAATACGTAATAAAAACACCGTATTAACGGAACTTTTATTTAGAAAACATGAAAAGCTAAACAAATGGTCAAATGTTATGTCAATGGTTAACAAAGGCCATGCAAAAAACTCCCATTTCGTACGAAGTGCAAGTTTCATGCCACCAGCAGCCGCAATGGGCACACTGAAGGCGTTGTCCGAATTACGATAATAAATAGATTTTTTCTTGGTGCGCCTGATGCAGCTCAATTTCACTGGCGTATAAACTTCGCTATATCGATTCCAAGCGCCACATTTAGTAAATCCTGTTTTTATCTCGCATAATTCTATTTCATGAATGTTTTTTAACACTTGTATAAGTAATTTAGATTCTGGGGTTATTTTGTGTATAACGACCTTAGTATTATTTGTGTAATGTTAATTTTTATGTAAACTGTTTAACTGGGCTAACAGCTATTTCTATTTATTGGCGAAAATAAATTAATTTTAGTTAAAATCATAGGGCGCCAACTGCAGCCATGACTTTTGATTTAGTGTGGAATTAACTATTAGAATGCTTCCTCAGCAAGTTTACAAGTTGTTCGCAAACGTCGCGTGTTCATCCTACTTGACATCTGAATAACAGGGAAATATGTAGGTGTCCCAAAATCCTTATTGATATTTTATTTATCATCGTCTGATTCAGCTCTCGTAAGACTGTTGACAAAACACGAATGCGTAAACATTCCGTCTTCTAGTGCGTTCCAAATTCGCTCAGCTGTTTGTATCATTATGTAGAAGTCCATAAATAAAAACCCACCGGCTCTGCTAAACACAGAAGTTCGGAAATTTATAGTAGATAATTCGCGAGCGTTTGTCACCTGCAGTGGGCAGACGCCTATTTGACACCGTCACGGACAAACATGTGACACGGTTTGAAGTTTTTAAATAGACTTCTTGTGCCTAAAAATGCAAATCACTTTAGATTACGATTTCCTTATAATTTAAAATTGCTACAAGGTTTACATTTAAACTAGTCGCAACGCACTACAGTTTTTGGACGTGTTACGGGAAAAGAAAGGTATTAATACATAATATAAATTCAAAGGGGCGATTTCTTACACCGCTCTCAAAACCATATTTCTCCAAAAATCGGCATACAATTGTTCTCCTGGGATGTACTAACCACTGGAAGGGCACATTAATATTCACTTTAGAAGCTAACCTTCAGAACAGGTCTTAAATGCGAAAGGCAAATATCTTTTTATTATTAACAGCCTAACATTTCCTTTTTAACTACTCTTCTGAAATCAATTTACCAAAACAGAATTGTGTTCGCTTTCCATACCCTAATCGCATTGGGCGGATATTCAGTTCGAGACAGTATAGTGCAATTAAAGTATCATTAAGATTTGAAAGTTACTCTTAATTTTGTCCTTTGTTTATTAAGCAACGAGTTATTGTGGCTACTTTGTATACAGCAGTTAAATTAAGTTAACTGCGGCAGTAAACTTAAATTTCATGTACTAGATTACCAAATCAGTTCCTCTTATCCTTGTGAAGAATCTGAGATTTAACAGCAAAACGGATATTCTACCGCTCTAACCAAGAAAGCTAAAGCTTTCTACTTTGGATACAGAACAAGAGATTAAGATAAACAAACATCATCATCTACCAGCCGTTTGTGTTCATTGCTGGAAGTAGAGTTCCCCTAAAGTTCTTCATTCTCGTCTATTTTGACTAGTTTCTATCCAGTTGGTAACAAAATTCGTCAGATGACCGGTCCGGCACGTAAGTGGCCTTCCTCTGCTAGGCTATTGGCATGTCCTCCCCATCCAATTAATGCTTTTCCCATTTTCTTTCTCTCTTTCGAGCGATGTGGCGACAATTTTATTTCATTCTGAAAAGCGTTCTATGGTATTCTTCACGCCCGTTCTTTGTACGAAAACCACTTTTTTAATGTGGCTGAGTATAGATAGATGGTTGGGGGTATAGTTTCAGTCCAATATCTCATGATTTGAAATATGCAGCGGTTGTAGATAATCTTCACTTAAGCTGGGTTGGAAGATTGCCCTGGAAAGTATATCTAAGCTGTCCATGTACTGCCTATCCCAGTGTAATTTTTTGTGTTTGGCTGTCTCTAGAGACTCTTATTTTATGGCCGAGATAAATATTTTTCTCCATTATTTCTGTTTCTTTGATCTCGATCTTAAGGCACTAGGTACAAGAGAAACCATGTTTGGAGAAATGTATTTTTATATCAACGCTGGAATTTACATTCAAGCTATTACAACATTGTTTTTCTCTCTTTAGAACTGTATCATCGGGGAAACGGAGATTATTTAATTTTTCTCCATCTACGGTTAGATCTTTTGTGGCGCAAACTTTTGTATGTAGATTTGCGGACCATCATGAATAATTTTGGTGATCTGTTATCAATCTTCCCAAAATTATTCAACAATATTAATTTTTTTTTCAGTTCAATATATCTTCTCTTTTGTTTGTAAGTGTTGTTACGTGTAAATTATACTCAAATTAAAATTAATTAAATAGAAATTGTTTGAGCTAGTTATTTTCAATTATTATTTGCTTGGAATTGCGTAGGTTATGTAGCCGCTTGTTTCGTTGATATGCGTTTGGTTGCCCATATTATTGGTGCATTTCTCCGTGGATTTCCAAAAATCTTTGGATCCAGGGGAAATTCCCGCGATTTAAAAAAAAATGTCTGTTCAGAGGGAACGATTCTCTGTAGCCATCTTCGGCAGATGGGTGATAAATTGCTTCTGTTGCTGTGTGGTGGCTGTTTCGGAGATACACTCTATATGGATTTAAAATCCTTCGATATCTTGTAAATTTTCGATTAGCATTGATGTGTTTGATATGCAGTCGCTGAAATTCATATAGTAATGCTAGGATCCAGAAATATTTTAAAAGAAAACTTGCCCCTGGCCGCCCTGCATGTTATTCTACTTTCGCCTTTGTAGTCGCTCTGATGTCAAGAGGAACACCTAGTGAAAGGATTGATAAGCTGCTTGAGTGTACCGTCTAGGTACTCTGGCAAAAATACCAAAGGTCATGCAATTTTGAGGCACCTCCACCACCGAATTCAGGACCACAATTTCCCGAGGTCTGTTCATGGCCGTCGCCCTATAAGATTTACCATTCCCAGGTACTTTTACGATTCTCATTGTGGTCGAGCCATTTCTACTACGCGGAGATGCCAAATTGAACAAATCTTTCTGGTGTATGTGCCGAACTCTTATCGTAGCGTTTTACTTAAGAATTGCAGTACTATTCTAAACTGATCTTTGGGGAGTAAGTCGATTACAGGTTTGCTTGTTGTATTGCCTTGTGAACGGCGAATTAGGTGTCGTTGTCAGTTTTTTGATAGGTTTTTATCACGAACCAACGCAAAATACCAAACTGGTCAGCATATTCAAGAATTGGACAAACATATCTTTTTAAAGTAGCCTGAAAGTCGGGCATAGCCTCAAAGGAAGGTATGAACATGTCATTTTGTGCCACTGAGAAGTTGCCATCGATAACAGACAAAATGTCCCCGTTCATGTATACGTTTCTCATGATCTTTGATATGAGCTAAATGAAAAGTTTATCTAATCCATTGCTAATCCTGCATAACAAAAATAACAGGATTTTCTACAAGACGAGAAAACCATTGAATATCGTAGTTCACCTTCAGCAACCAGGCCCGTTGGGCATTATGTTGATCTTTCCATTTTTTTTGCACCTGTAAGGTGACAACAACTATGAATTTAGTTATTGCAGTCGTTCACCTGTTAATGAAGGACTAAATTTTTTTATCGCCCTATATTATATCATGATTCTGTATGTAAGATGTTTCGAAGTCTGTACTGACAATAGAAAAGAGAAAATCAGTTCGAAATAATAACAGTGGCAATGAATAAAATAATTAAAGAACATTTTCTGAAATTGCTGGTAGACGTAGCGGTATGAATCTCTCATCAAATTTGGATTATAAAATAGTCATCGGCCAGGTAATCTTGATACAGTGTTATCAGCACAGACATGAAATAAGCGACACAGCAATATAACTAGGAAAGAGCATGCAAAGTGAGGTATGAAATAATCCACTGATGGCATTTTGATGTATTGGTATTTGACTTAAAATCGTTGCTCTTTCAGAACCCCATTCTTTCTGTAATATGATTTTTACTGCCTTGCATTGTCTAGGGGTGGCTTCGCTTGATTCTTTTATATATGGAACCCCATCAGCAGAAATCTGGCGCCAGCAAACCTGAAGATTATAATGTTAATTGAGTACCTTAACGATATTCCTTGGAACGCCACTTGAAAAATCTTTCGCCAAGAATGTACGTACATCAAGTCGTCGGCAAGTGCACTCGCATTCGATATTCAAGTACTGTAGCTGATTTTTCGTGCCGAATGCCGACGCCGTGGTCGTTTTTCATGCATGCACACCGATACAATGCGAATATCCAAATGCAACGGTTGTGTTTGCACGATGTGCGCATACATAACAGATTCCATGATTCAAACCGACGTCGCGTTTATTGGTTTTGCATTTAACACGTTGTTTAAACGGGCGCTGGGTCACCGAACTCGTCCATATATAAAAATTATTAATTTTGTAGCTGCTACACTATCAAACGACACTTTGCCGGATGGAAGGAGATTATCCGCGGTAGATAACGGAATTCCATGTGTCAGCTTTGTTTATCTAACCTTTTATTGCGCTATACTACGTGCATAAAACTTTTAAGCGACCGTTGTGGTATATTATGCCACATGTTGTATACATTTGAATGTCTGGTCGATTTAGTGCGTTAGTAATGCAAAAATTGAAGAAAAAAGAACATTTGGAATTTAGTAAAGGTGTTTATGTACCACAATTGGCCACCCTGTGATTAGTGAGAAGTGTTGAAAAATAATCCAGTAGCAAACGTCAATACAGTTCTTCTATATTAATAAAGCTTCGTTATCAATAAAAAATCATACGTTTTAGTGTTACATGGCTCCATAACATAACTAGCCGGGATCGTTCAGTTTAAGCAGCAACCAAGTTTTTAAAACAAATATTTTACATGGAAATTCAAATTTCTTTTGTGCGGTTAGCTCAGATAACAGCATTTTGGTGCTCTTTAGGTATGGAGGAATATTACTAAACACAGACATTAAATTTAAATGAGACGCATGGTACGCCTAAGAATTTTAATAATTATTTGCCCTGTTTGCTCAACTATCTAGCTCAGTATACTTGAAACTCTCCTGGTTACAACGTATCAATACTTGTCAAAAACATGAAGCTGGTCTGCACTTATGGTGTTCTCGGGCTAAAACTGACTTCAAACAATGCACAACAAAAGCAAATCTACCGAAGAATACAGACTTTAAAATACATATAAAATCGTAAAGAAAATCTAAGAAAATAGTACTAAATGCTAGAACAACCTACGTGCGATAGGGTTACTCTCATGCACGTTTAAAACATCTAGAAAACATACGAGCACAAAACGCCAAAATAAATGTTTTAAAGGCATGCATAAAAACTCAGAACAATCTGCGTATGTAAGTGCGTTCATCTGAACTCGCACGATTTCTACACCACCGTTGGAAGCCCATGCTTGTCGCTTTAAACTGCTAACATTTCCTATAGGTATCATGTTACCTTGTGATCCTCGAAGCCTGCGACTTGTAACGTTGCGGGTTGGGTTGGGCCTCGAATTGCGTTACCCAAACTTTGAACGGTACGTTAGGTAGAAAATTACCACACGCGATCTAAAGAACCCGTGATTGCTGCTTTGGCGTCCGAATGACGGCTGATGTCACGTCTTCAGAATAGATGCCGTGAATACACTTGGCTGCTTTTCGAATGGGGTGCTCACCTGCACAGGGCGATTTTGCATAATACATTCACCCACGTGTAGCTTCGGACAAGGCTCGCGGGCTAATATTTTCTCCTTCACGAAAAATGCTTAAGTCGAAAATGCACCTGTGAGCGCCTCTGAATACACACAAATTTAAAGGATGCACGCCCAAAGTCGGACTAGCCCATTCGGTTATGCTAAATTAAACTGATTAAGTCTAATTAACAGTAAGTTGTATCTAAAATAAAATAAGCTGAGCTGGTTAGAAAGCACAATACAATTGCACAGTATAGTATATTACAGCCCGAGATGGGAAGTGTTTCATTACTGTCGAGAGATTAGTTAGCTGATTGATACGCGAAGCGTCGTAATCAGCTATTATCTCGAGACTAAGGAAACTTCCTGTCTAGGTTTGTATACTGTTTTATTCGCAACCACTTTATTCTAAACAATAATTGGGAAATTTATTATATTATGATACGACAGGTTGTGACGCGCATGAATGGATCAACAAGATTCCCAGTATCCCTACCTACTCAGCGGTCGGGAATGTACTTCCCGCACTCACTTCCCGCACTTGACCGGGAAGTAGCGGGCTGAAATGTACGACTTCCCCCACTCAAATGAGGTCAGGAATGTTAACATTACATATATGGTTGCGAATAAAATAATTTACAGGCACAATGTTACGTGTTATTTTGGCTTTAATTGAAAATTAAGTTGAAGTCCAGGAAATATCTTAAGTTGCCCGCAATTTCTTACTCTATTGTTGGTTTCCTAGCCACATTTTTCATTATTGGTATGTATTTTAGAACGGGGATTCTAACTAATTTTGGTTGTAGTATGATTTCCGGCGGCCATTTTATGGCGCTGATTGTGTGAGATTTTCCTTTTGGTGCGGTAGATGTGATCTGGAATTTTCACTTCATGTGGATGTCATGCTTCCGGAATTACTTTAAGAATCGTCGCTCAAAGGAATTGTGTGTTGAGATTGCTGAAATGAATCTGGTTATGCTAGGATACAAATTTATTTCTGTGCAATCACTCACTTTTGACCACCTTCAAACTCCGGTAGCTTTCTGTTTTTCGTTCCTGGACATCGTTTTTCGATGTTGTGTAATTGCAGGCCTTATACCTTTTAGTACATCTAGTGCCTCTCTTTACATATGTCCCCTCCTGGGCTCTGATGTCACCTTGTGGAACGCCTGGACAACCAACTTGTAGGCACTTCTGTGCCTTTCGATTCCTGTGATTGCTGTCGAGACTTAGTACCACATGGTTTCTCACTCGTGCGATAACTGGAGAAAAGCCTGCCTCACCCGACCTTGCACACTTGTTTGGACGGCTTCTCCGCAGGAACCCCAAGCCCGGATTCCCGTGCAGCTTCTTCAGGTACGCTGGCCCTGCTGGTTCTGCTACATATCCCCCATGTACCTTCGTCGTATTGCGCTCGCTTGTCTGGATCGTATGAACTCTCGAATTCTGGAATACCATTTGTGCAGTTTATGTAAAATTGTAAGCCTTTTACCTTCGGTTTATGCTGTCGAACTTCTGGCCGATGGTGGCCAATGTGTTCACTTTGCGCTTTAGTAATTAGCTTAGTTTCTTATTGTATATTAGAGTGGCAGCTCTGTTCGCGGTTTTTGGTTGCATTCGACTCGCGAAGTATACGTTCCACCACATTTTGCTTTAGAACTAATACTTATGCGAGGAAATACTGGAGCAAATTAATAAGTTTTTGTAATCGCTTGAAACACACCAATTAGAGCGTGTAATATACCGTGAGCGCATGGGCTCATTCGCGTGGCTTTTCACGTTCTAACATAATCTCTTTGCGAATGTGCCTCCTGATATCCGCTTTCGCTGATTTTTTTTATATATCACGACAATTGGTTTACGTGTGCCCGTGGCATAATTGCGAGGGAAAATCGTACAGCTTGTGCTCTTCACTCCATTTATTAAAATGTCGTGTCACAAATAGAACTGTGTACATGTAACAATAATGTTAGTTTTCACAATATTTATAAAATAGGTTAAACTTAAGAACTTCGAAACTTCCACTAAGTACAATTTTTAACAGAATAAAGGCTTAGAATTAAGGAGATTCCTACGATTAGATTAAGATCTACAGAATTGTGAGCTGATCCATTTCATAATCTGTGTTCTAATTCAAATGTAACATTTCGCAGATTCTCTTTTACACCCTTGAGCATTATGTATATATACAGGGTGTTTCAAAAATAATGGGACGCCAATTAGTCATAGACTCCTTAGGTTATAATAAATCGATTAAACCTAATATACCTTACTGGCATTGCCATGTTCCTCTTCTTCTTCTTCTTCCCCAGTCTAAGTTGTCCACTGCTGGACATAGACCCTATAGGGCCTTGAAGTTCAATTTTTTATATTTTTATTTTATGTTAATTTTCTCAAATATAAAGATATCAATGTGAAGTTTGATGCACTTGCGGTATTAATATGTACTGCACTTATGATAATATTGTTCATTAGCTAGACTTAACTGTAAGAAGAAATTTACCTATCTTTGAAAATCTTCTTTAGCTCTAACTTTGTTATCTATAACATATATTAGTTGTTATGGGCCAAAAGTCACTTTTCGTATTAATTTAACGATTTGCCTTATCCTTGCCTAATTCAAGGCACTTTGCACATTTCGCTCTAACTATTTACCCTATATCTGACTAATCCTAGATCTAACTTACTTTAAATAGCCTAATTTCAGTTACCCATTTCCTCAAGTAAAGTCACTGCAGGTTAGGCCTCACGTTGTACGCGTGCTATGTTGGTTGCAGATGCGATTTTTCTGCAAATTTGGAATTCTGGGCCTAGCTGTCAAATTATCATTAGCCATTTTGACTTGTCAGAAGATGGATGTGGTGAAAAGCATCTTTGGTTAATCGATGCACGAATATTTGTAATGCGGTTTTGTCACGCTCATCCTAGCATGAAAATGTATATCTTGGTGTGGATTTTGTCCGGGAGACGTCCCCGACGTTTTTGTTGTGATACATTTCAAGCACGGACTTTTGTCCGGAATTCATCTGACAAGCACATGTAATTACTTGGGCAATTCGGAGCAGAACACCTAACGGTATGCTATTTTGACAATTATTGGGTATATTTCTAAGGCGGAATGTTGTCCCTTTTAGCTCCCTTTGGTACGGGCGGTGAAAGCACTCAATTCCTTTTGGTACGGGCGGTGAACGCACTCAGATTAGGAAGCAGTCCTTTAGTATGAACTAACGCATCTCTGTTGGTGTGCTGCGAGCTTGGTAGCGCAGAACTTTTCGAGGCGTTTAGTTGATGGATTTGGCCCCTCTTGGAGAGCACTTTCTCCAGGCAGTTGCTGCAATCGGCTGGCTGTGAGTTTGGGAGATTTCCAGTCCCTAAAACAGGCTAACAGATTTACTGGCCCGAGATCTCTACGTTACCTGCGGTAAAGCCCGTTGGATCAACTGGCTTCCTCGACATCGTGCAGTAGGCCTCCGATTTAGCACGTTCGTCACCTGGTGCAGTCAAGGTCTGTTGTCTTTGCAATTCCTTAAGCGTTCTTGTGCAGTTTTGAGCTCGACCAACTTAACCTGTGTTATAGGCCTCATTTTAATGTGTGTTTAATTATTATTCATTGTAGCGCTTGGGCTACGGCCAGATTTTGATAAGTCAATTAATTTACTTACTTTAATGTTGTGATAACTCACCTGCAGTTTAAAGTAAACCTATTTTGTAGTTTAACATCTTAATATTTGCAACTTGACATTTCAAGCCTCCATTAAAGTTCAGGCTGTGTCTAATGTAGATGGATAGGGACGATAAGGTTTCCCTTATGTAAATTTTGTGAAGCAATTCTTGCATACGCCTTACTTTTAGACTCGATCTCAGTGGAGAGATCTGTCAGTTCAGTTGAACTTGGCTTAATGCGGCCCCATTTTGCAAGAAATTTGCGAAATCAGTCCGATCGTTGTTTAGAGCAATATGCCCCTTTAGGGCGAGATTTAATTAGCGTGTTTCGGGTAATTTTGCGCCTCTATAAACCAAGATCTTGGGTAATAATGGGATTTGTGTACCTTTGATTACTAGTACAGTTATGTATTTTTGCAACTGAGGGTTTAGCGTTGATTTCAACTTGACAAACAAAACAAAACCTTAACTACCGCTTAAATTTGAGACGCGTTTGGTCATACATGCGAATTGCTACGATCTTCGACTACTGTATTTATTTAAACTGGTGAGTTCAATCTGTGATAAATTTTACTATCTTGGTATAGGAAATCTGGTTTGTGATATCTGTTGTTGTTGTGATATCTGTTGTTGTTGTGATATATTACCGAGCCTTGTTAATATTTTATTAAATTATATATACTCGTTACTTATGCCTGCGAATTTGATTTGTGTGTCCTTGTCGCTATCTCTAATTTTCAGGATCGCTTAGTAGCACCTTCCGTAGTGTCTTATTTGATGATTAGCAAAGTGCTGGGTCACCTGCTACTTGGCGCCCATAATTTACTCATCGTTTCAGCTTACGCTTTAAGTCTTTTGTTCGACCCACGACCAGCTCCGGCTGAGAATCCGGTAGCCTTTGCTACTCCTTATTTTATAGTCAGAGTTAGGTAACATAGTTCATAAGCATAAAAGCAACCGTTTACCATAAAATGTACATCAAAGGTTTTTGGTTTTCATTAACACGTGCAATTAACAAGTAGCTGTGATCGCAAGAATAATGCTACTTGATAATTTGAACTTCTTAATCTTAATGACAACTAAAAACCTTTGATGGGCATTTTAATGTAAACGGTTGCCTTTACGCTTATGAACTAAGAGTACTTTATTTTTACGCTTTTTAATGGTCTTTCGGATAATAACCTAACATTTAAATAAATGTTATAGGTAACAAATTTAGAGCTAAAGAGAGTTCATATATAGGTAAAGTGCCTCTTACAGTGCAGTCTAGTTTATCATTTGTTTACTAATGCAGTACGTAATAGTAAGTATGTGTACCAAAGTTGGGATCGATATTCTCTACATTTGTGAAACTTAACATAAAAATAAAAATTGAACTTCAAGGCTTTATAACTTCTTACTGGAGAGCTTTTGTACTAAGGTATATTAGGTTTAATCGATTTGTTATAACCTAAGGAATCAATGACTAATCGGCGTCCCATTCTTTTTGAGACACCCTGTATATAGTGTAAATAAACAATTAGGTTACATACATTTCTTTTATTTATTGTTATATATTAATCAGCTATGTGGTTTAGGCATTTACACCGACATCTGTCGGTTTTCTGGTGTGAACAGGCTCGAACCAGTGACGCTTCCGGACAACCACCCCAATTTTGCTCAGGAACTAGCTGGCAAAATTTGTTGTGTTGTGACATAGTAAAGCAATACCGATTTTTTTAGTTTTTTTGTGTACAAAAATTACCCGTGTAGCAACAAAAAACACTTGTCATTATAAAAGAAATTTGGCGATAGTGTGGGGCTAATTATTACAGAACCTGAAACGTAAATCATTACATAAATAAGTGTATTTTAAGTGGGGGTGATAATAAAAGGTAATATCACTTCAATACATGCGATTCAGTTTTATCATATACAAACAGAGATCCATATAGTTTTTGGAAAAACGGTGTAGCTAACCATACTACAAGAGATTTTACATATACGAATTTTGCCCACCATGAGATTGAATGTATGAGCAACACGTTCCACTTCTGTACAGTACCAATGATATTCGACGCTGAAAACTAAAAGAGATTAACGAGTATGTATGTAATTATGAGTACATGAGAAAGGTAATTTGAGTGCAGTCAAACAAAAAAGTTATCTACGTACTTGGTCCTTTCCTGATGAATCCCAATCGACGCAGTTTCCAGGTTTGATATTCATTCAAATGAAGTTGGAAAATTCAGTCTGCGGCTTTGATGGGAAATCCAAATACGAACATGATGAACTTCGCTGTAACACTGGCGACAGCTCACTTCCTGTAAAAACCGCCGGAGTGTATCTGAACAATCGCCGTTCAACAATGGGTCTACATCCTCTACAACAAATTTTAGCCAGCTAGCATATGTTAAAACATCAGAGCACTTTGCCGAGAGACTCCCTAGCGAAATTCAATACACTGGAAATCCCTGATACACCCTTAAACCTAGGGGTTAACCTCTCGTTAACTTGGGTTTGCAAGCTCCCAAACAGTTCAATCGATTGTCGTATTAAGATGCTCCGAGGGCATTTTCTAGCAACTATTAGCATAACGCCCTACAGGATGCGTTTCCTTCCGCCACCCCCGCACTTATTTCGGCTTTGCATAAGCCTGCTAACATGGCTCCCGCTAATGTCCACTAATGAAAGCTAATTTGTTTAATAATCGCGTTTTTCAGTTTCGCTAATTGCACAGACTGACCTTGTCCACACATTCGCAGAGGTAGTGAATCATAACTCATTGAAATGCTAACGCCGTCAGCAGATAAATAATTTTATTATTGTAATTACCTGATGGATCGCCGCACCACCTATGGCGGTGTAAGTGTGAATGCGTATAACTTTTTAAGGATTTCCGGCGGCTTGGTGCCCGAAGAAGGCCCCCGGCGCTGATTTGCAACTGGGTTAAGCCATCGATTTAAGTTGTTTACTCATGGTGCACGATCGTCCACAAAACACTTTCTAGAAAGTGCTGGAAATTGGAAGTTTCGCTTCCAAGAGGATAACTAGAGTGACACTAGTGTTAATAATTTAATTTAAGAAAATTTACCTTTACTTCATTACTACAAGTAGTTAATGTGTTACGTGGGGATTAATTGATTTGCCTTTCCATTAGCGGTGATAACAAGGATGAATATTGCGTTTTCTGTGGGTGGATACAGAGTGAACAGTATTGTGGTAACTCGAATTAGGGTTTTGTTTAGTTTACATATACAAGGAGCCAACTTACATTTCAACCAGTGGAGGTTGCTCCGTAGAGACTCTAGCATCCCAGCCATCCACAGCCTATGTTATTAGAGAAGAGTAACTATTCTATAATTTAAAATATATTTTATTATCTATCATACTGTTATAATGTAACAATGTTTAACTAATGAGATGCGGAGATCGCTATTCGATACCGCTTAAAACATGTAAAACAATATCCGCGAAGTATGTCAACATAACATGAGTTATGTGTCAACACACTTGCTCGCATCATAATGCACCTAGCAGCTGATAGCTGCTGTGGGCGATTCGAAATGTGGCCCTAAGTTATACAGATTGGTGGTGGAAAATGTGAACATTGACACTCAAATGAACAGCAATACAGTTTACGGGATTTGTATGCGTTAGACAGAAATAGACAGATATGTATTAAAATCTAGTACTCTAGAATTTCGTGTTTTCTAAAAACAAAACACCTTAGTCTATTTCTGTCTAATGTATACAAAGCCAATAAACTGTATTCTAGCTCATTTGATTATCTATGTTTACATTTACCACCACCAATCTGTATAGGAATTACGGGCAAAAAACTCTGTCGCTGTAGAATCGGGATATAGCAGTTTTAATGTGACTCGAAGGCTAATGATGTTGCAGCCGAGACCGCCGTAAACCCGTGGGCGTAACGCCATGTTTACAAATATAGTGCTCCCAAAATGTAATGCTATCCGAAAAGCGAAGTCGCGCCTTTACAGATTTGATACTTTCATGGGTTAGGTACTCGTGTATGTAATGAACGGAATATGAAAGTCTTAATCACGGTTTAAAATCCTGATATAAGAAAAATCACAGTAATGATACACGGTGTGATTGAAAAATCACGATTTCATCCATCACTAGTTTGAGCGTGCTTATTTATCTTAGGTCTACCATAAGCTGAAAAAGTTAAAATAAACAAACTTAGGCGGCATACACCGGTATTAATTAAATTTTGACTTGCTAAATAAAGTTGGAACTCGCAATTTTACATTTTCTATGGACATTTACAAGACGGATTGGTGGATGTGATGCTGCACTACTTGCTCTGTTTTTTCATTGTTAAATAAATTACCATGTTTCGTTTTTTAAAACGTATGTACATTTTGTGTTGTTTGAATACTCTTTGTTCTGTGCGTATGACGTTTCCTTCTGGATTAGTAAAACTAAACAATTATTGTTATATTTGAATTAAAAGATCGACGGAATGTAGTTGAGTCATTAATTATGTTTTGCTTAGTTGTTAAAAATTAAGAGCCTCGCAAATGGTTTCGCAGTGGTTTCATCACAACTCACTATATATTTTTTTACCCAATGTAGTATTTCGTGGGCCAATAAGATTTAATAGCTTAAAATTTTGCTAATTTTTAGACTTAGATCGTAGGCCGGTTTTTATTTTCAACAAACGTAAGAAAAAGTAAAGTAAAATTAAATTACGATCGGTTGAAACAGCTGATGTGGTACGTTCACAATGAACCATTCAGCGCTGATTTCGATGTCAAATTTAAAAGAACAATTAAATCGTGTAAATTCAATGTTCATCTATTAACATTTTTGTATGTATAATTGGTAAGGTTGTGTGTGTGTTTGATTATGACATGTAGCACCCTTTCCCACCGAAGCGTAGTTCGGGTGATTCACTAGTATTTCCATAAAAATCGCGGGTTCCAAGAAAATCATCACTTGACCTTGTACTTTTACTTCATAAAATTAATAGCAGTCAGCAAAGATACACTAATAACAGCTAACAGGACAATGAAACAGCAAATGATGGTCGAAATTCTCAAATTAATGAAAGAAAGGAGAACCTGCAACTCTAGAAATTAAAACAAGTATAAGAAAGTTATAAATTAATAACAACAAAAATAAAGGAAGCGAAAGAATGTGGTTGGCAGCAAAATGGCAAGAAATTGAAGAGTATCAAAGGAACTACGACAGTTTTAATGAGCACAAAAGCACCGAACAACTAAGGCAGGCATAAAAAGCTTGCAAGATTGACTGAGGAACAGAATATTTAGTTGACGCTAGACCCATACAACTTTATATCAAAATGATGACGTATTTTAATTCAAAATATAGGGCATTCCATTAAAAAATTAAGTTTGATTTGCCACACTTGTTTGGCACACCCTGTATAACCAAACTATTTTAGTGATGTGCACTATCTTCGTACCTATAACTTTTATATATAGTCCAGTCAAATTAGACAAATTTACCGCAAACTTTCGGAATAATTCAAAGTGAGCTGAATGTTTGTGTACACCTTTATTTGGTGTTTTCAAACAAAATCCGAAAAGTACCCTTGATTTGACCTTGAACTTCGTGAGTTATAGGGTGCAGATGTGGGAAAAATGTGGTTTTTCGCTTATATCTTCTTTTCTATTGACTTTAGGTATATGACATTGTCCATATAAATTGAACGGCACAAAATTATGTACAAAAAAGTCCTTGGTAGTTTTTTTTGTAGGACCGACCGTTTCTTTGAAAACTAGCCATGAACGTTGATCTGAAGGATAACACTACAGAAATACCGAGTTCCACAACTAATTTGAGATCTGAAATGTAAAAATATACCATGAGCTGAATCGAAGGGTCTTTTTCGTACAATATTAAGACAACAATGTTCCCAAAATGAAAGAATTCAAGGAAATCGCTTGGCAGGCAGCAGCTGCATCTCTAAATTGTCATCGGTGGAAATCTTGTTCGCCATACTAAAACACATTCACCGTTGTAGATTTCATAAGCTAAAATTGAGTAGAAGTGAAAGCATGCCACTATATTTTCATACTAGCTCTTGAGCCCACCACATTGGTAGACTTGCTCTAATTAATATAATTAATATTAAAATTGACTTGTAAATAAAAAAGTTACCGAAGAACGAAGATGTTTTAACATCTTTAATATAGAAAGAGTTTTCAAAATTACAAAATAGGTAAAAATATCTTAACGTATCTATCTTAACTCTGTCAAATTTGAAGGTTATTATCGAAGTGTCACTGAATGACAATCAAAGTTATTTTATGAATTAAATTACGAAGTGACTTACTGTTCTCAACGCTGGCCTGATTTTAAATGGCTTTCCAATTTTTGGTTGGAATACTATACCACAAATGTATTTCAGATACCAGACAAAATAGCTTAATTATCAGCAATCGAATTGCACTTGCTTTCACATTTTTTTAATACTGAAACGTAATGATTATTTTAAATAGAAAATGAATAGATCTTAGAAATATGACGTGTAGGTACCGATGTTTCACGGAAGGAAAAGGCACAATTCCGTTAGGTCATTATTTGTACATTAGCTTTGGATACTGTGGTGTCATTAACTTCATCACTTTTCCAAATACTTGTTTCTAATATTCAAGAACACTTGTATCTAGGAAAGTTATCGTTCAAATAAAAATAGGTTTGATTGCCTCTTGTAAACAATTTGTACAAATTTTTATTTTCTAAATTGTGATAATTCATGACAGTCGTTAGTGGGGTTGGAAGTCCCCATAAAATGTACAGCGACCCGTATAATTGGCCTAACGGCTGTTGACTGAGTACCAAAATAAAAGAAAATAAAAAATAAAAATAAAATAATACCAGCGACTCTTTAGTATCATGTAAGAATTGAAATTCATTAGTTTTAACGCTAATAGCGCGAAAATTTTTAATTTGAAGGTATACGGTAGCAATATTTTAAAATGCTTGACTGGTATTGCATATATTAACTAATAAGTACATGGTGCCCTAAGAAGAGATGAATAGATAGTTTGTACTAATAGAATAAAAAGCGAATAAACCGCACGTCGATGTGTGAAGGAAAAAGTTAATAGCTTAATAAGAAAGAAGATATTTCAGTGAATACTGTAGGAAAGGCGATGAAGTAAAATCCAGACCGCCTTTCACAAGACTGATTAATTCAGGGAAAGAGTTTGTCACAGCTGTTAGCGCAACAACAATATTGCAACACATATATCATCAAACAATATCGAATTAAATTAATAAAAGTCAAAATGAGCTCATAATTCTGTTCAAATTTTTACTTCCTTTTACAATAAAGGAAGTATTGGATTCACCCCAAAAATTCGAAATTGAGTTTTCAACAGATCTTCACGTTTTAGAGTCCCCTGATCCCAAAAAACATATTTTTTTCTTTGGTTTGTTTGTGTGTCTATCTGTGGGCCTGTCTGTCTGTCTGTGAACAGAATATCTCAAAAAACGGAAAGAGGTATGGCGTTTAAACTTCATATATAAGTTTTGTGTACTATGTAGATGCGATAGCAAGCTTTTGAAGAAAATCGCATAACCGGCAGTAGGTGTTTACTCTTGTGATTTTTCAGTTTTTTTCGATTTTTTCAAAAACGGCTCTAACGACTTTTTTAAAATTTCACATTTTTATTACATTTTTAATGTGTATCGATGTGAGATAGGTAATTTTCCAGTTGAATACTTCTAAAATGGTTTTTTTTTCTATTTTTTTTATTAACTCCTATTTTAAATAGAACACTCGGTATATTACTAACACTCTATTTTGTACCGTTTTTGTAAAATTTGTGATTTTTCAAAATTTTTGACAAATGCTTAAAAATTTAAAATCAAATTTTTGGCTAATTATAAGATCACTGTAAAAGGAAGTTGTGTGCGTGTATTACACCAGATTTCTGTTTTTCCGTTAACGTCGACTGCCAATTTTGAAGTTTGTTGCATTTTGCTGTCAGCGCTTCTGAACAAACATAAATATTTATTCAATAGAGGGGAGCATTCAAATGACTATTTGCAATCTCGGCGGTAATAGTTTATTAAGAAAGACGCAGATTGTTCAATAAAAATGTTATTTCAAGATCTCCCATATATGTCTTTCGTGGTTTTAACATAGTAGTCACCCTATGGCCCGTACTACATGGGACACCCGGTATATATACACACACACACTTGAGCTTTAATAGTGAGGATATCTCCCTAGATGCTATCGCACAAAGCTTGCTGACCGTTTTGCCGACTTGAGGCTTTAAACAAGCGAGCGGTTCGGGTGGCGTTCCATCTCTCGACTTGAGGTGGAAACGCATATGCGCATTACACCCGGGTCGTGTAATATATAGCAAAGATTACAGAACAATAATTTGTTCTGTATTTTTTGGTAATAGCCTGAAACGTAAAAAGGTAGCAAAACACGACAAGCTAGTTTTATTAAAAGGCCGCCGAAACGACTTTTTAAAAAACGTTTATTTTTATTTTACAATGAAATATAACATTGGAAGCACACAGCTAGCCGCCGGACAATTTCTTACATCTAGCTATGATACGAACACAATGGAACTTATCGACTGACTGGAGCTTAACTTAGAGGTGCAAGCTACTAGTATATATACTATGCCTAATCAGCTAAGATAAGCGTTATCTCTAAAAGGGAGCGTGAGACAGGAAGCCACGTGCGTTCAAGGTTGCAGACTTGCAATTCATTATAAAGAAGCTATTATTGTTCAAGGTTGCAAGCTTGCAGTTTTACACAGGAGACCATTGTCTATTCATAATATAACAAGCTGGCATTATATCAATATGTATAATCGTCCATTGCAGCTAGGTATCTTTAATATGCACCTTGTTGTATACTTTATTTTAATTAAGAAAGGTTATCGTCATCTCGCGATGCCTACAAGAAACCCCCCTATGTTTATGTGGGTATAGCGTACGGTTATAGATATTAACGATACAGGTTTGATTATGAGCATCTTACCGAAAAGAGTTTGATTTGAGCCGAGTTTTGCGGCAATCAAACGAGTTTTGTTATGTGCCATAAACAAACTTGTTCAATATTTGATCTTCATCAATAAACTCTGGTTCAGTGTATTTTTTTATATAAAATGAGTGCGGTAATATTCATTACCGCACTGAGTGCTGAAGCTCTTAATAATACTAAAATTAATTTGGTTAATAATCTATAACAACACCGATGAAGATAAAATAATTTTACTGGAAGAGTTTATAGCAAAAATCTAGTCAAATCTAAAACTAGCATTCACTCAGCAATATAGGAAAAACATGCAACTGCTCTTTCTGCTTTTATCTCTCCGATCACACGGTGCAACTTATTATAGAATCTCCAATTAAAAGTGGGTGTACCGGCTGAGCCACTTTGCTGAGATTAAAATAGTCGCCTATAAACTTCATTTGTAATCTGAGCAGTGCAACCGATTAATAAAGAAAGTTGTAGGTTTTTGTGGGCTTCCAAATAAGGAAGCAATTAAATAAATAATCGGCCCTAGCGCAATGCTCAGGAATATGTAACGCGGAGGCGAAGCTGAAATCATCTCCAGTATGCATAAATCTACATTACAACACGGTGGACAGCATCCGGCTAAACGTTTAAGAATAGAAGAATATAAGTGGAATTACGAAGCTCCTTTTGTACGACATTTTTCATTTTAGGCGGAAAACATCGAACGGGTAAAGGCAGAAATGTTTAAAAATGTATCTCCCTCAAAGAATATTTTGATGTTGAATACTGTAAGAAATTTTATTCTCTACAAGATTTTTTCTTCTTATAGTACAATAAAATTGTCGTTTTACCTTAAAAAAATTGGCCGCAGCGATTCCTCTTGCACAGTGGTTTAGGGTCATTAGACAAGTGTAAAACCAAAAAGGCGTTACCCCACCCCTTGCCAAACAGCCGTCATCTTGATAACAATTGAATTTGTTTTTTCTCGCGATCCATTGATCGCACAGAAAAAGTTATTGAACAAAAAATATTGGAAATAAAATTCTACACATTTTTGATTCGTGCCGTGATACCGAGAAGTTGGTATTTAAAACGGTAGAGGGCGACAAAGTTACCAAAAATCTGTTTCCGCCATTCTAGCGCTGTGGGGGTGATTTTTTCCGAAAATTGCAAATGTGAAAGTTGTAGTGCTTGAAAAAATATACACGAATCTCTTTTAATAATGTGATTGATTTAAATAGTCTCTGAGTGTCAGCCATTCTCTAGTGAATTAAACTTTTTTAATTCTCTAGTGAATTAAAACACTTTTATTTCACTTGTGAATCATAGACTGTTTATGAAGGTTATGGAGTTAATAATGTCACTTTAAACTGTCAAAATTGAATAAAATAAATTACCGATTCATTTCATTTGGCCCAAACGATCAAAATATAATTTCTTTCACCGTAGCATGTTTTAGTTGTGAAACAAGCTGTTTGTTGTTTAATAACATATAGACAGTCGGGTGTCTGTATTATTTTTGCAGAAATGGGACGTGGTAAAGCAATTGTCAATTTGTTGAATTTTGGCCATTCCTGTGGCAAAATTTACAAATAATTGCAATTATCACATTATATAATAAATATTACACCAGCAAATTTAAGAGCTTTACGGATCTGAGCCAAATGATATCATTCTGGGCTCATATACTCTTTGCCCATCATTTTCATTTCTTTTACTTATACCAATTTCTCGGTATCGCGGCAATGACCAAAAATGTGTAGAATTTCTGTAGGTTGTGAAAACCTATTCACATTGAAACTACTTGAGTGACGTGACGATTTTATCTCGCAAAAGAGAAATGGTTACTTCGCTTCCCCGGAATATATCGTACATTTCCCACGCTGCGCGGACTTTGAAGGGCTGTCACTCGGAGACTATTTAAATCAATCCCATTATTAAAAGAGATTCGTGTATATTTTTTCAAGCACTGCAACTTTCACATTCGCAATTTTCGGAAAAAATCACCCCCACAGAGCTAGAATCGAGGAAACAGATTTTTGGTAACTTTGTTGCCCTCTTCCGTTTGAAATACCAACTTCTCGGTATCGCGGTAAGGATCAAAAATATGTAGAATTTTATTTCCAACATTTTTTGTTCAATAACTTTTTCTGTGCGACCAATGGATTGCAAGAAAAAACAAATTCAATTGTTATCAAGATGGCGGCTGTTTGGCAAGGGGTGGGGTGACGCCTTTTTGGTTTTACACTTGTCTAATGACCCTAAACCACTGGGCAAAAGGAATCGCCGTGGCCAATTTTTTTAAGGTGACGGGGTATTTTCCGACAATTTTACCGTACTATTAGTGGTTCTCTGAAATTCGTATTTTATATGATCATGCTCGCCCATTCTCCTATATAATCTGTGGTGTATACCTTAGGTTTAATTAAACACTCATACTATATAGGGACCATATCTTTGAAATTGCCACTAGCTTTGCTGTTACCGTAAGGAATTTAAAACGCGATCTAATTGAATTCCATTCGGCTTGATTTCACCACTACTCGCTGATTGAACGTCAAGTGTTAATTAATGGAAGTTCAAGGAGGATTTTGTAGGTTTTCACTTCAATTTTTTTAGTGAAATGCCATTTTTATGTATAAATAAACTTTGTTTTCTAAGATTTTTCAATTCTTCTATCGAGAATAGTATTTTGATACTTTGCTAGATATCGTAATGTTGGTTTCTAGAGTACTTTTATTTTCTATTTGTTCGCATTTGTTTTGGGCGTGACTAAGCTTCAATTATAAGCATTTGTATTTCGTTTTATAATAGCTACAAATATTCGTCATCTATGGGGGTATATGAAATAAACCTTCTTTGCGTTACAGTTATTTGTTATCAAAATTATTTTCCACCTGAACTTGCTCATATCTTTACTTCTTCAAATGTCAGATTGACTTAACCTAAGATTATGTATTTCGTCATAATAATAACTTACCACGCGCACTACTTATGTTCTTTTAAATAACTTTCAGTACTAACTCATTAATAATTTTTAACATGAAATTATTTACTCAAGTTGGGACATGTATTTATAATGGTTCTTAATTTTATATTACTCTTTTCGTCCAAACTCTATGTAGGTTTTGTAGATTTCCTTAATATCGAGTGTACGTTGAGAGTTTATCCAAATCTTTCAACTCAACAGCTCTAATGAATATCACTTCGCAGCTTATTTCATGTAATTGTTAATTAGACATTACCGTTTAATTTATTTATCACTCTCTTCTTTCAGAAACATTACTTTCCAATCTTCTATATAAAACACTAGTCTAACCTTTTTAAAGTGCTCTCTGGTAGCCTGGTACTAACCCACAGCAATCAGATAGGTCTCTTCTACAGCCAGTTGATGAACCCCAACCAGTTAATAGCTTTCTCTATGTACACTTGATCTCGTTGAAATCGACTACACCTAATTTTTTGATGTGTAAATTTGTATTAAAGTTACCCAGTTATTCGAAGTGTCAACTAATAATAACTAGATATATTAAATAAAGCCTAATTTATGCTAGAAAAAAGTTAAAAGGCGTCTACTTGACTTTTTAGGTGTAGTCGATTTCAATGAAACCATTTGCAGATCACATTGTATGATGCTAACACTGCATAATTTAGTATATGCCAAAGAACAATACATCTTTTTATTTTAAATAGCACTTTATTTTAAATGGTAAATTATTCAAGCTAATTCA
Source organism: Agriotes lineatus (assembly GCA_940337035.1). NCBI lineage: Eukaryota > Metazoa > Arthropoda > Insecta > Coleoptera > Elateridae > Agriotes > Agriotes lineatus. The sequence goes on along the minus strand of OW679194.1, from coordinate 29,446,936 downwards.
CTTGTGGATGTGTGAATGTGTGGACGCTGTTAAAAATTGTGGACGAAGTAGGAAAATGATTTGTGTTTTGATATTTGAAAAGATAATTTAATAAGTGTAATGTCAAATTTCATTAATGTAAGTCAAAATTTTAACAGGAACTGGGAATATTATGTAACTGGCTACCTGCTAGAAGAGTTTTATTAGAATTAAAAATATCAACCAGTGTGCAATTTTCAATAAGACGAAATACTTACATATTAGAAATTTAAAAGTAAATTTCATAGTATTCAACATTATAATCTCCCTCTACACATCCACAAAATTAAACTAAATTCCATTTTAACATTTTTTTCTTACTTATGCCTTATAGGAGTTCTTTAATTACAGGTCATGCAGGTGTTTCTACATGTCTTTATTGCTTCACTAATTTACCTACCGTTATGAGAATGAACAAACAGTAAATTGGCTCATTGTCACTTTACATTGAAAAGAATCTGTGCGATTTTAGTCCCTAATGCTGTTGCGAATGCTAATGCTAATTAAAATTTCAATTTTTGTTAGTTATGAATCATAATCCAAATAAGATCAAGTATCATGTTACTGAAATTGTAATATAAGTACTCATTTAATATTAAGGTTTAATTACATGCCGAAGCACAGGATTATTGCAATATGTAAATAAAATGTAGGGGCTAGGCTATTTTCGTTTCTTTTATGAAAACTCTTAATATGTAGTTAACTTCGGTTTCTGAGTTTCTTCTACGACAATATCTATTTGTGATACTTACTTTTTATAAATACTTTATATTAACTTGTTTTTTGCTGGATTCTACTTAATACTAATTAAAAACATTTTATTCCATAAGCGATCTTCACGTTATTTAGTTACTAATATCTAAATAAACTTCAGTTTCTAAACTTTTTGGTACTTTTATAATAACAACTTGCATAACAATGTTATAACTAAGAACACTATTTTCCAGCTGAAACACATCAAATACTCTTCTTCTTGTTGGTCTAGTTTTTTTAAAGTATTTTAGATGTTCAGTTTGAATATAAGTTTTCTAAATACCGCTGGGAAGGTTTGCCAAACTAAAATTACTTGCTGACAGAGTGACAACGAAATTACCAGTACTTACCTAACGGCACAAGTAATTCTGGGAAGTCAGCAGGCAGGCAAAATTTTAGTTCAGAGAGTTTTTGTCTGATACTTGCAACCATTCAAGACTTGTATGGAAAAGGACTCTTGGTCAAAGCGCTATAGTTTCAACAAACCAAACTTTCTTCTTAGTGTGTCGCATCTGATATCGGACGATAGCGCCAGGGCGACGTACACCTTGTACACCTCGTTAAAAACTAGAAAACATTAAGATTTTTTTAATGCGAGACTTGCTTTTTGGGAACTGCTGTCGAATTTTATATTTGAAAATTAGCAATACGATGTATTTATTTCACAATAAACTGTTATACTGTGCTTTCCCGTAATCCAACTCTGTTACTGCACCCCATCTGTGTCAGTCTTGAGACAAGTAATTGCTCTTGCTTAACGAAGATTTACATTCCACATATTGGAAACGAACTTCAAGCTGCCTGTCACTTGTTTATTTGCCCCTAATACTCCCAACTCCAAATAGTTAATCGGGAATATGGTAATATCGCAATTACAACCAGCATTCGAGTGCGCTCCGACGGGGTTGGTTGCCGGCCCACTTTGGGGTTAGTTCGCTATCGAAATAATCGGGGTATCTACATTACCGCGTTTTGTTGAGCAATTTGATTATCCGCCAAATGTCCAAAACATTGTAATTAAATGGGGTAAAAATACAGCCGGAATTAATCTCGTCATGCACCCTAATAGGTGGTCGTCCAGTTTTTAGATGTAGAATCCAGACATATTTTGTTGTTGTCATTATTTGCATTGTCATCTTTTAAAATATTAAATATTGCTATGATATTTTCTGGATACAGTAATTAATAATTTATTTTAATAAGTTTTATGCAATTTTATATAATTTATTATACAGTGTGACAATTTAAAAACCTACAATGGGCTATATCTCACGAACGAAAGATGATATCAAAAAATGCTCAAAACCGTTTCTAGGATAGGAAGGGGGAACTAAAATTACATAAAAAAGAACTCGCCCCCATCAACCCCCTAGGCCCCACCTACCCCAACTGAAAAAGTTTAAATGGCAGACCCCTACTTGTGATACATCATTGAAAAGCCTACAAAAAATGCTATCCAACGGTATGAATAATAATGGTACAGGGTGAATAAATATTACAAAACCTTGCCTTAAAAGGAAAATTTAATAAAGTTTTTGTTGAACTACAAATTTGTGAAAATGTCAATGAAGTAAATGTTCAAAGTGGGTTCCGTTGTTTTTTAAACAATAGTACAGCCTATTTTCAAATGACAAATGTTGTTCTAGTAATAGCGCGACATGCTTGAGTAATTTTTTCCCGCAAGTCCCCAAGTGACGCAGGTTGAGTTTTATACACAACTGACTTGAGGTAACCCCATAAAAAAAATCAGGTGGCGTTAAGTCTGGTGACCTCGGTGCCCACTCAATAGAACCTCTCCTTCCAATCCATTTGTTCGGATAATTAGTATCCAACCAGTGCCTAACTGCAGCTGCATAGTGAGGAGGTGCTCCATCTTGTTGGTAGTGCAGCAAATCTTCTTCTAGAGCTAGATTGCCTTGGTCATCCCGTTGATTCTCTAATTCATGCACAATTAAAGGTTGGATGGTGTTTTCCAGCATATCCAGATAAATGTCGCCACTTAAATTGCCTGGTATAAACAAGGGGCCAATTAAAGCATCCCCTAATATCCCTGCCCAGACATTAAGTTTTTCAGGGTATTGAGTGTGACCTTCTCTAAATCGATGCGGGTTCGTATCACTCCAGTACCGACAGTTTTGTTTATTCACATTGCCATTCAGCATAAAAGTACATTCATCACTGAAACAAATATTTTTCAATAGTCTAGGTTCAACGCGAATTCTTTCAGTCATTAGTTCACAAAACTGAATTCGTCGGTCTGGGTCATCATTGCCTAGTTCTTGAAGATTTTGCGTTTTGTACGGGCGAAACTTATGTAATTTCAACACCTTCCTGACCGACTCACGTGATAGTCCTGTCATTGTAGATACCTGACGTGTTGATGCAGTAGGCTCTATTGCAAATTGCCCAAGGACCTCAACTTGGCTTGCTTCATTCAGTAATCTTGGGGCATCCCTTTTTTTATTTTGCACTGATCCCGTTTCTCTAAATTTTTCAACTAAATCGCGGATGTACACGTGACTTACATGTTTGTCCGGATACCTCTCATTAAATATTTGAGCTGTTCGTAAATAACACTGGTTCTGGGAGCCAAATATGAAAATGATCTCCACACGTTCAGGTATACTGTAAACCATCGTGACAACTACAGCGAATGACAGTACTGATCGTACACAATGATGACACTAATGACATTTAAATGTCTCAAATAAACAAAAAAGTATTGACTGCGACAGAAACCAAAAATCAGATGTTTACAACTTGTTTTTGCAAAGACGGCAAATTAAAGTTTTTATTCAACAACAAAAAGTCCCCTCGGACACTTATCATTGAAAATAAGGTTTTATTGGCCTTTAAAGATTTTTAACATTGTATCACAAGTAGGGTTCCTACGTTTGTTTTTAAAATTGTTAGATAATAATTTGGTAATTATTGATACACCCTTTACCATTATTATTCATACCGTTGGATAGCATTTTTTGTAGGCTTTTCAATGATGTATCACAAGTAGGGGTCTGCCATATAAACTTTTTCAGTTGGGGTAGGTGGGGCCTAGGGGGTTGATGGGGGCGAGTTCTTTTTTATGTCATTTTAGTTCCCCCTTCCTATCCTAGAAACGGTTTTGAGCATTTTTTGATATCATCTTTCGTTCGTGAGATATAGCCCATTGTAGGTTTTTAAATTGTCACACTGTATAAGACCAAAGGCTATCGACCGATTCAACCTCGATAGCATAAACAAAATAGTATATCAATTTAAGATAATTTCAAATATCTGTGAGGTTCTTAAAATCCATTAATCAATCTCGATTTACAATGCCCTCGCTAAACGCATGTGATACAATACTTTTCAGGTAATTTTGTTTTAAACATTTAACAGGAACAAACATTACTACAATATTACACATACCTAACGTTAAAGTTAAATAGCTATGTGCAAACCAGTGTTGGCTCGTGTTAGTCAAAATGTGGCGATGCTTTGTACATTTAATAATTCAAAAACAAACGTCATATGCACAAAAACATTATTCAAACACAACACAATATGTACATAAGAGTTAAAAAACGAAACACGATAATAGTGTGTTGAATAATAGAATAAAAATGATTGCTTTTTATCCTCTCATTTAAATGTTTGAAATTTTAAAATCCTAATCTTAACCAAATTTTGTCGAGTTCTTCGCAGTAAAACTGAAAACGTGAAATGAAGAAAGAACATTCCTAACATCCACAAATCAATTTGTTTTTCTTGTAAATGTCAACCAAAAAATGTCTTGTAAAATTACGAGTTCCGACTTTATCATGCTGATTGAGTGTTAATCTTTTCACCTAACAATAGGCTTTTAAAATTCATGTTGAGAATAGTAGTTTATGCTATTCGCCATCATGTTTTTCTTGATAAAAGTGCACTAAACAACCGAAATCGCTCCAGACACGCTCGAACTGCAACCGATACTATGTAAGATCAAAGATTACCCAAACACCACTCACAAAGGTACAAGAACGCTCTAATTCACCTTGCACGTTTGTAGTTGATTTTCAATGCAAATATTTCCAAGAAGTAGTGCAATCGGCGCGGCGGCTGCTGGTCCTCAAATCGCATTACATTTTCGGAAGCGTTATATTTGCTAATATTACGATAAGCCTGCGAGTCTGTGGTGGTGGCGACTAAAAAATTGTGAACCCTCGTGTTACGTCGAAACTGCTATATCGCCAATTCGGCATTGTCGCTTTTTCGTCCGTAATCCTATATAAGTTCAGAGTTCTGTAGACGGAGAGCCCGCAGTTGCTCAGTGCATACGCTACGAGAGAGCACTCGATGTAGTATTTTTTATTATTGTACGTACAGCTATCGGATGCGAATATACCGGTAGAATAAATGATAAAATGTATTTTTAATTATAGAATAGTTTCTTTTTTCTAATGACAGGAGACTTCGAGCTCCTGAGCTTTTAAGGAGCAGCCGTCCCTGGTACAAACTAAAGTTTTATAACATCTTTTTGTTCAATTTTCGCAGATCGTCGATTTCCATTTCTTTTACATTCTAGGTTATTAATGAGAAACTGATGAAACAAATAAACTTAGAGAGACCACTTCAAATAAAGATGTGGAGATAAAATTATATCAGAATTTAAATTTTTAAGTTCATTTAAATTCAATCGTCATGTCATATGAGTTAAATCTAGTGGCTAGAGTCATAGTTTTGGTCTTGCTATAACTTAGACAAAATCTTTACTTCCAGCTGTACGCAGCTATTACTTGTGTTGTCTTAAATATCTAATATATAGTTCAGAAAACCTGCTTAGATAGCTCTAAATACAGGCCGAGCGGAAAGAAGTTATGTGACTTTTTTGCTGAAAATATCCTGAACAAGAATTTTTATTTTCTCCTCTTAGTGTATCGCAACTTGTATACTATGATACGCGTTTTCAATGTTCATGCCTGAAATATATTATGTTGTACTACTTAGAGAGCTAGTTGGCCGTCCCCTATTTGCTGCTGAAATATTGGTGTCTTCAATGTGGGAATTTTTAACTGCAGCTTTTCGCTACCACACTTGAATAAAGCGATCGAACAAGTTCTTCTGCACCCCAGGAGAAGCATAAATTTGGCAATAGCGCACGAAGACAGCTCCTATTTAAAATGAGCTTTGCTTACACAGGTGCCGGGACAGGATTTGCGCTGTTTAGCATATGAATTGGGCGCCGTGTCATTCGCATCGCGCCGCTTTGTGCAAAATGGCTTGATGATTGCATTATGCAGATTTCCATAACGGAATATCGCGTATTCGTGCAGATCTCTTCCATCGGGCTCCACTCTTCGTGAAATTGCCCTCTCTGGCCGGAGAGCAACGCGTGGGAAAAGCCCGGTTTCCAAACTGAAATCTGTTTTTCTTTGTTTTCTAACGCTGAATGTTTATTTGAGCTAATTTTGCACTCAATCTAATCGACGTAAATTGGTAGAGCCGGATTTATTTCCGCTCCTCGCGCTGTAGGCGGGGATCGTTCAAATTCCTTCCTATGCACAAATTTAAATTTAGTTCAACGTACAGAATGTCCCGTTTTCGATGGGATTAAATGTAAATTTCCATTATTATTGGAGTCAAGAAAATGGCTTGCACAGTTAGGGTCAAATTATCGAGAAGCATGCGACAGAAGAAACATAAATCGAATATCTCGTTTATTGTCCGAGCTACAGTCGCAAAATTAAAAGTAGACATTTTAATTTGACGTGACAGCTCTTTTGTATACTCCCTGTAAGTATTTTTCCATAGTGACTATGTGAAAATCTACGTGAGACTGCAGATATTACTATTAAAAATTGCAACTAACAGAAGACAGCTAGGTATATTAAATAGGTGCAGGTTTCATATTTTAGCTTGTATTAAAAAACGGTACTTTTTTAAATGTTTGTATATCAATTATGGGAGTTACTACTTACACTTAAATAACTACAAAATTAATTACTTTTTCAAGTCTTAAGTATTCAATCATAGTTGCATTGTAATTAGAACAAATAAAAATACAATTTAGAAAGTGGGCGTTTACCTAAATATGAATGTGTTCACTGTTGTAATAGTGCGAGCGGTTTAGCCTCTCAAGTGGTTACTTTGAATTCGAATAAGGCGTTTCGCATTCCTTAATATTTGAATAATTTTTTGCCCTGTTTTTTTCTTGGTTAGCTATCTAAGTCCTCAGTTCGTAGCTATGAATGATCACTATTAAAAAAAATAAATCAAGAAGCTCAGTGTTCACGGATTGAAGCCAGTTTGCTTGCACAATTTATTGACTTCAAAACACATATAAAAACAGAACGTAAATCAAAGAAAACTAGGATTAACTCATAAAAAAACTTACATGCGAGATAGGTGGGGCTACTCGCATGTACGTGACAAACATACATGAACAATGTAACATATAATCAAAAGTAACGTTGAAATAATTGTCTTTAAAAAACGCAATTGTCAAAAATTTCTTTAAATACGGCCCTGACATTGAGCCGACCCTGTTAAGTCGAGCGCCATTTACACACAGATTATTCCCTTATGAAACACATTCTTTCGCACTTGCAAGACTTTCTCGCAGTTGAACAAACATTTCCGGTATCGAATTTATCTGGAACTTTGGTTGCTGTGGGTTTTTTTAATTGGGTACGTCTTAGACTATGTCATTGATCCTTGACACTTCTTGCTCTGGCGACGCCTGATGTCGTTTCCACCAATGGACGTAACGAGTGCACCTTTGAAAATCGTGTACTCATCGGCACATAATGAAAATGGCGTCCCGTGGGAACGTACACGCTGTCTTGATACACTCAAAACTTATAGTCAGCAATTATTTACTGCAGGCTTCTCACCCCTTCTATTTAATTACTTTTGGAGATGTTCGTCAACGTGCCCTCTTAGGCTAAGCACGCAAACGATTAAATTTGGATTTGCAAATACCAGCGAAAGATGCTTCGACCATTCCTTTGTCCCGCGAACTAGCTTAGACTACTCTTCCAACACAAGGTCGGCTTTAAGCACTTATTATTTTAAAATAGACCGCTTATATCTAATTTACAATATTACAACATAGAAAAAACAACTTGGCTTATCTTTCAAGTATGAAAATAGCACCCCAAGTGAGGACCACCAAGATCCCTTGTACTGTTTGTTTTTTTTTTTTCTAGAAAGGTAAGGTACCTCTGTTTACTGTTTACGCTTAAGCGAACCCGGGGCCCTTGAATTCACTAGACAACGACATTACCGACACAAGAACAAATAATAATTAACAATTCACCACACAAACGGCATACAACGTATTCGCAAATAAGCTTTACTGCAGTAAAAAGTAAGCAAATTCGCCCGTAACTGATCAATCAGGATCCACTTTCATGTAACTGTGAATGTCCACATAGTTTTGTTTATATTGCGTCAGTATCTCAGTGAATAAGTTATAATCTAGTGCCAGCGCAGGTACCTTGATCATAAAAGATGTTGCCAGTGAGCAGATTAATTTATTTTGCTCCACGATATCGTATACACCAGGGATGAGCAACCTTTTTTTTACAACGGGCCAGCTACAAATTTAAAAATTTTGTGCGGTCCGTATGTAAGAAACTGATGATAATACAAACACTGAATGATGAACTCAAATTATCTCTTTATTAACAAAATCAACCTAGTATAAAAAAATACAGAAATAAAACACTCATTAATAGAAATACTATTAAAAAAACGGCGAAAGATATAAGTGGAAAAAGATTATTTAATGACAAATAGGGTACAATGAGGCTGCGGGAACACTCTAGGAAGTCAAATCGTCAATCTTTGAAGGGCGGGCCGCAGGAGAAAGTGTGGCGGGCCGCGGGTTGCTCATGCCTGGTATACACCATCATCAGACTTTTTAATATACGATGTTTGTCCGATTATTATCCGACATTCTGTTACAAAAAAGTAAATAGCGACCCTAGAACAAGTCTCCTACGCACCCCCCCCCCCCCCGGATTCACATCTTTATTTCAATGTTTCTCCCCCTTCTCTTTAATTTGAATGGCTTAAGACAATCCTTAAGTTTGAAGCGATTTACTTTACAGTTAATTAATTGCTAAGCAGTGCGTTATAATAGCTAAAGGGAGAAACACGATTGTATATAAATGTCTATAGCTCAGTACCAGTTCACATGCGTAGATCTTGTAATAACCGATCAATTTCCTTTCTTGGCGTTTCGACTTAGTTTCAAAAGCCATTTATAACAGCACATATTCAAAGTGCTTCAACGTATCGCATAGTAGAGATAATATGAGACACTTTTTTTGCGATCTTCATCGGATTTGTGCCTGCGCCCGTCTTCTAGTTGGATGCGTACATCATTGCTTCATCCTGCTCACACCGCCGTTAACCGTGACGGCTCTCGCTCTCTCTTACTCACAGCAACAAATTTCGAGATCGACCGAGGTTGGGACGCATACCCGCAAACTTAGAACAGTAAAGTCTGAGAAATCGATATGTACTTAAGTGTAGTTTATATCGATTTCTATGTTATAGCGTAGAAATAATTCCTCAGCTATAGCTTTGGAAACGAAAAACGCATGGTTCTCTCTTGATTATTTCATTATCCTTGCAAAAGCTTCCCCATAATATTAACCACGATTCATATTTAATCTTATGGGAGCTAGAACAGTCTATTAGGCAATGCTTAAATATTTCGGGAACGCATAGAAAATATATTCATTTCTAATGTATTGTGATTTTATTGCCCATAATTAGGAAAAACGAGAAAGTAAAACAATCGACTCGTTTTTGTTGACGATAAGTGGAACTTCACTAAACCTAATGAAAGCCACCGCTAATGCAAATGAGTCCTCCGATACGGTTTAATTGTAATGATGTCAACGCAGGTAGAGGTGGCCAAGGTCGTGCGTCAATGATGTTAAATATTGATAACTTTATCACGCTTCAATGAAAGTCCAATAATAACTGTACGTTGTAGTTTCTGCTATTGTTACCATAGCACAGATAAGCAAATGTGCAGGTATCAAAGGTGGCAATATAAATTTACTGAATTTGTAACTGTTATCATATCCTGGCAAACCTGAGGCATGTTGACGTAATGATATCATCATACATACATTTTAGCTACGGGGAAGTTGAGACATCATCCACAAATAGCTAAAAAAATTCAATTGAATTAATTAGAAGCAATGAATATTGCTTTTTATGTTTTTAACTGAAATTAGAAGAATAGACTCATATGTTAATGCTACATTTTGGCCAGTACTTTTTAATCTCGATGCATTTTGTAGCTGGTAAATTGTCGCATTTCTGCTTAAATTATATAAATTATTTTTGCAGGAAAAGCGTTGCTGAATATCTTTGTGTAAATTATAAATTGCTTACCATTAAATTTAATGAATGTCGATATAAATAGGTAGATAAGGTAAGGTCAATGTGAAACGCGAACTTCAAAGAAGAGTTAATTAAGAATTCAAAGAAAACCTTTTTTTAAAACTATGTTTTACAGCATCGCTGCTGCTTGTAATAGGAAAGATTTAAAAGTAGAAAATCGCCTTTAATGGTTTTTTCCAAAAGAAATTTGTACTCGTAATTGCATAAGTAGTTTCTAATTTGGTTTTCATCAATAACGAGCAAATAATACGCCTTTTAAAAGCATAGTTAGTATCGGTTGATCTTTCTGAAATGATATGTAATTAGGCGTAAATCAGAAGTATCCAGAATTGCGTCGATCGATAGTGTCTGTAGAAAATGCAGTTGAAATTGATTGTCCACGCGTATACATTAATATTCCATAAAGAAAACTGAGAAAGTCCGTATTGTGAGATAGAAAATGAAATCCTTTGATGAAATGTTGATATTTTGGATACTATTCTGAGATGTACAGTCGTGTGCAAATAAATCTGGGACAGTGTTTTTTTCACATGCAGATTCAGTTAAGAATTTGAAGAATATTTCCATGGATTTCCTCTTATCAGAGAGAGTTACGGGTTTCAGTACCTGTTAAAGTTTAATGTAACTCTTTCTGATAGCAGGAAATCCATGGAGATATTCTTCAATTCTTAACTGAATCTGCATGTGAAAAAAACACTGTCCCAGATTTATTTGCACACGACTGTACGTCAAATATTCAAATAAAATCCCGAGTTATAAAATTTATGTTCGAAGCTGCAGATAAGTCACATATATGTGAGATTTGTGAAATAACGTCAAATTTTGAAATGACTTTCAGAATATTAAAATTTTGTGATTTTCTAATTGTTCGAAAAATAGCAAAATTTATAGATGAGCCTTAAAGTTCGCAGCAAAAATCTTAGCTGTAATATGAGATGTTAAAAATTGAGACCAATCTGTCAAAATCTCAAAATTTTAAATGATAGGATTGTGATTGAACAGTCAAAATTCTGAAATAAAATTCGAAATCCGTAACTAAGCGTAAATTCTGTAAACGTCGGTATCATATTGGAGAACTTTCCAACTCGGAGATAAAATTCGAATGCTTAGGTGAAGGGCGGATTCCTGAGGTAAATTCGTAGAAACTGTACAAACGAGTAACATTTAAAATAATTGTCAGAATAGAATATAAAATTGTTAAGTTTTTATATATAAATTCAGTGTGGATAGACAAAATCCAGGCGACTTAGAAAATTGTTCAAAATGATAATATGGGTTAAAATTAACAATCGGTAGATAAAATAAAAATTCCAGTGATCTAATGTCGGTATTCTAAGATAAATTTCAAAATTTTGACAGCGCTGCAACATTAAATGACATAAGTTTTAAATTAAAATTGTTTCGACCTCGACTGGGTAGTGCCAGTATCAGCAACCTTCTGTAGTAACGCGGGTTGTAGGAGGCGCCCGATCTGTGCAGCCTCACAAACCAAACATTATGGGTTGGAAACCATATCATGGATGTTCGAGTTGAGGGTTATGCTGGTCGCCAGCCTCAAATTTATGATTTAGATAGCGTACCCTCGCGTTGATGTTGAAATGAGCATTATCATAAGATTATTAATGCTTTTTTTACATAACGAAAAAATTCTACATAATATGCTAAAAATATTGACCAATGCACTTGTTTGTAACATAGAACGGTGATGAGGTTTTAAATTTTAAATTTTCAAAATTGGCTATTCCAGCATACCGCTGCAGTTTGTGTCACTTGTCTCAGAAGTAATATTCCTCCGAATCTTTGTTGTGTAATTTGTTGCAGTACGTTCTGCATAATCTAAATGCTGACACTGTTGTGATATGGCACCGTGATGCTTAACCAGGGGCGTGCTGGCCCACCGGGATACCGGGAGATTTCCCGGTGGCCTGCCACCAAAGTGGCCTGCTGGCCTGCCGTAAAAGCAAATTCGACGAATTGTTATATTAAAATAAAATAAACGTTCCCATCAAACATAATATAAAATGATTATTATTTATACATTGAAAACTCACTTGAAGTGCCTGTCCACTTAAAGGGACTTTTGTAAACAGTGTTTCATGTGTTCCTCAAATCGTCTCGGTTTTGCTGACAAGTAAATATACGAATTCAGCAGTTCTCAGTAATTGTATACTGCACGTGCATTTCGGCACCAACATAAGTATAGATTTTTTTTGTTATCGCCAGACTTTTAAATAATATTGCTCAAATTTCAAAGTATAAATTTTGTTGTTACAATCAGCTGAACTGGAGTGTAGTTTGAACGTGTCCGTGTCGTGAGTCAGTAGTGACACCAATTGACTGCCCGATCCGTTTTATACGTAATTCAAAATGGATAAAAAAAATGTAAAACGTAAAGGTGGTGCTGAAAGGGAAAGGGATAGAAAAAAGAAACTTTTAATTAAAGAAGGTGAAAAGTGTTCCAAAATTGACTCATTCTTTAAAAACGTTGAAAGAAAAGGTGTCGAGAAAGGTGTTACTATTACAGAACACATAGTGGAAGAATCAGATTTGGAGGTAACTGAAAATCAGCCTTCAACATCAAAATGTGTGACACCTAGCAGTTTCAATCGCACTGAAACGGATCAAAATGTGTTTGTGCCCTTGGAAGTGTCAATTTCAAAACCAGTGGTAGTGACGGAACCAGTAGAATCAACTCCCGCATTTGAAGAAACCGACGATTACACTTTCAACTATTTTGCACCACCCAAAGAAAGTGAATTAGATATGTTTTTCAAAAAGCATCCATTGCAACCGTCAAATGATGTAGAAGTGCCGTTCGTAGCAAAAAAAGTATTTTACCGAGAAAATGGATCTTGTCGTATTTGGCTAACTTACGACTGTAGTTCGACCAAACTTTTCTGCACTGTATGTTTGGCATTTTCAAAATCCACAGAAAAAAATTCGTTTTGTCTTGGTGTGAATGATTGGAAACACATATATCAAAGAATTTCGGAACATGAATCTAGTAAACAGCATAAAAACTGTGCAGATTCCTATTTTTTAACGTTGAAACATAAAGATATAAAAAGCCTGCTCTTTTCTGACCAGAAAAAAATTAGAGATGAACAAGTTAAAAAAAGGAGATTAGTTCTTGAGCGTATTATAGAAATTATTAAATTTATTGGTAAACGTGGGTTGAGTTTTCGGGGAAGTAAACACGAAGCTGCTTATACACTGGATGACCCCACATTAGATCATGGAAATTTCTTAGATTTAGTATTGCTGCTAAGTAAATACGACGTTGTGCTCAAGGAACATCTAACAAGAATAATCCATTTAAGTAAAATAGCACATGAAAAGGCACAACAAAGAGGAGCTAAAACTCCTGGACGAGGAAGTTTATTAACCTTACTGTCAAACAATACAGTCAACTTGATTATACAAACGATATCTTTTTGTATCAAAACGTACATTTCAAAAGAAGTTCAAACTGCCGGTATGTTTTCTGTCCAAATAGATACTACTCAGGATATCTCTGTGAAAGATCAGTGCTCTATAATTTTGAGGTACGTTCTTCATGATCAAATTAAAGAAAGGTTAATAGCCCTAGAATGTTGCACAGATTCTTCTGGACAAGGTTTTGTAGAATTACTGAAGAAAGTGCTAATTAACAATAATTTAGATATCTCTAATTGTATGGGAAATTCTACAGATGGTGCAGCTAATATGAGGGGAGAATACAATGGGTTTACAGCTTGGCTCAGTGAAAATTCGCCAGGGCAAGTTCATATTTGGTGCTATAGTCACATATTAAACTTAGTTTTATCAGACGCAACTAAATCTCCAGTTTCCGTTGCTTCGTTTTTCACTTTGATTAATTCAGTAGCTGTGTTTTTTAAAGAATCGTATCAACGAATGAACATATGGCGCGAGTCTAGTGCTCAAAAATTAAAAAAACTGCAATTAATAGGTGAAACTAGGTGGTGGGCTAAACATACAGCATTATCACGAATTTTTGGAACTTTCAAGAATCATGAGCATGCCATGTACGTAGATTTAATTGTTGCTCTTATTGAAATTGAAGAAAATGAGAAATTTAATACAGACATACGATCAAAAGCCAGAACATTTAAGGAGTCATTTCTAAAATACGAAACAATTATGTTGGCTCAGATTTTTTTTTAGAATATTCAGTATAACAACACCCCTGTCAAAATATTTGCAGACTAGTGGATTGGATCTTTTAAAATGTCATCAAATGGTATGTTCTACACTGACACAAATAAAACAAATCCAACGAGATATGGAAGGAGCAAAATCGGCAGCTCATAGTTTTATTACTTGGGCTTCCAATGAGTTTCTGTCTCGCGAAGTGGATGAAGAGATACAAGACAGTTTCCCCAAAAAAAGAGTGATTTACATAAAAACAATGGCAGGTGAAACAAGTCGGGACGATCCTTTACGTGATGTCAATCAGAAATTTGCTTTTGAAGTTCACAATGTAATTCTAGATCGTGTAGTAGAAAGTATGCAGACAAGATTTGAAAACAATGGACGATTGTACGCTGATTTAAGTTTGCTTTCTCCCCAAAATTTTAATCACATCAAAAAAGGCGAAATTTCCTCTGAGGCATTACTAAATTTAAGTGAAAAATTGTTAAAATTTGATAAAAATGCCACAAAGGAAAATCTACATAATGAACTACTCAATTTTGCAAACTCTTGGGACAGATTAAAAAACTCTATCGGCGAGGAATATGAATATTTTTTATATAGTACTTCACACGAAGAAAAAGGCGAAGATGAGGACACCTCAGAAAAAATAATAGGGACTTGTAATAACTGTAAAAACTGCTCAATTTGCTGTTACCGAGTACTAATACATTACAACTTATATAGTGAAGCGTACAGTGTACTAGCACTCGCTTATAAATATTTATTAACGTTACCTATAACACAAGTCGCATGTGAAAGGTCATTTTCAACTTTAAAATTCATCAAAAATAGACTTCGAAGTACTTTAAGTGATACGAATTTGGAAGCATTTTTGTTGATGTCGGTTGAAACTAGTGTTCTTCATAATTTAGACACAGAATTAGTCATTGACAAAGTGGCAGAACATAGTGCTCTTTTGAAACGGGAGTTATGCGGCGACTAAATTTTAGTTTTATTTTTGAACTGAACCGAACCCAACCGTACAAAACTACCATCAGCTCTCCAAAAATGTAAGTTTCTTTATTTCATTTTTAGGTTAACCAAATTTATATTCAGACATCTTGTACTTGTTTTCTATATACAAAATCAGGTCAGGTCAGGTCAGGTTAATAGCGGGTTACAAAATAGTTACAATGTGTAAAATCACAATATATAGCTTTATAAGAAATTTAAATGCCATGATAATAAAAGTGGCCTGAACTCTCAGTCGTTTCCCGGCCTAGTCTGATTTACCCAGCACGCCCCTGTGCTTAACCTGCTGAATCGTTGATTGCAGCAGTTTAAGTGAATTATTTCTCGAACAAGTTGCCTCAGATTTTTGAACCTGGGCTTAACAAACAATTTACGAATTCTGGAACAGCCGAAAATAACGACAAAAAAATTTAAGAATATTAAATTAAAATGACCGTCACAAATAATTTTGAAATCTGTAAAAAGTAACAGTCGCAACACATAACATAAAATGTAGAAGCCTGAACCAGATTTATATACAGTCGAACTCCTATATAATGATGTTCAAAAATCCCTATAGAACATCAATATATAGAATTTATACTTCAAAAATTTAGAATGCATTTAGAAACCCCTAAGAAATCCTATAATTCGCTTAACAATTTATGCATTTAAATTTAGGTAATTCTTAGTAACACTAGTGAAAGCCTGTACTGTAGAAACTTCTAAGAAATCCTATAATCCGCTTAACAATTTAGTAGTGGTAACGGTAAAGACAGGTAAATAATTCTAAGAAAATCTGCTCAAGACCTTCTCTGCATTCTTAAGTACTTGGGTAAATTTTTTTTAGAAAATAATCATTTTATAGAATTTGAACATCATAATTTAGAGGTACTTTTACACGCAATTTTTGATAAATGTCTAGATCTAGAACGCTTAGAGAAGTCAGGATTCTGAAATAATCTGAGGTGGAAATGAATCGACGAAGTCCATCTTGGAACGCTGATATTTTATATCCTAATTATGACTTCTTATCTCAGCAGTTTTTAAATTTGAGTTGAAATTTCCACGTGTTTTCCAAAAATACTGAACTTTCGTTACCTACATCAACTTCGTTTTTATTTTTGTTTAAATCAAATAGAAATAATTATAATTCAAGCTCAATTTTGAAATATAAAAATAAATTGACTCACAGGAAATTGACATATAATGCAGAAGAATTTATAAAAGCAATGTAATGATGTCGATATGAATGAAAATTGGAAGAAGGAAAATTAAAGTTTAGATGTACAAAGTTTATAGTCAAGAAAAACGTGTGTTACGTTTACTTAGAATTTAGCATTTGTTCTCTTCTGCCATTCGCTTTACAAAAAAGCGGTTACTATTGCAATCTTGCGCCGTAGCCCACAAGCACACGTTTGCAACACAATACTTACTAAGTGAACTAATTGCGTTTATCTACCAACGGGGGAGCATACAATTTGAGGTTATTACTCTTGTCAGCGCAATTTTATCACGCTAAGGACGTGTTGCTCTATGAGTTTATCGCTCAGAAAATCTTGCTAAATAGTGTTATGTATTTAAGGGATGGTTTTCACTACAGTCGAGGGCTATCAATATTACAGGTGTTAGAGAAAAACTTACCACGTGTAAACTTGCATTCATTTAACTGTTTCCCAAATAACGTATAGTGTGGAAAAAAAGTAACGGATAAATTCATTAACCTCTTTGATATTTATTTTTATGAAAAAATCTCGAAGGGGTGTAGCGATTTTGACCATAGGGAATATTTTCAGTTGATTTTCAGTTTCTTATGTAATTTCTTTTTCATGATATGACTGCTATTTTTTAAACGACAACCTATATTTTTTATTATTGATTTCGGTAGTACTGTTTATCCCGTTTCGAACGGTATAAAATTTTCAATATGAGATTTATTTTGCTCATTTCAGTGGTTTTTATATTTCAGATGTAACATCATTGAAAAGAACATAAAGTCATTTAAAAAAAGTCGGTGACGTCATAACTTTTAAAACAAATGACGTAGCAACATAAAGGTGGTTGTAGTGTATGTCACATAATTAAAATAGCTATCCCATCCAAGACTTTTTTATAAAAATTAATATTAACAAAGTTAAATAATTTATCCATTACTTTATTTACACACTGTATAATTCATTTTAATATTTATTTATCTACGACAGTGTGTAAAATTGCCTTTTAGTTGGCAGTTTTAAGTTTGTAAAACGACTGTTTAATAACATGTTTTCATTAGTGTACGTCGTCAGTAGTAACGTGTTTAAAAGATTTCATTAGGCACCTTGTCAATAGCAACGTGTTTTAAAATTCTTAAAACACGCAAATTTACGACCGGTTGCTGGGAATCCTAATTTACATTTTTTTTTATATTTACCGTGTTTTCTAGATTCTATCGTAGATAAAATATTGTACGATACACATGCGTAAAGCATCTTTAGTCACTCGCGGGGCTTAAAACGCTCGCTCACTCGCGTTTTAACTCTACCCCACTCGTGCCTAAAGAGTAGCTTTACGCACTTGTATCGTAAATTACTATTTGTACACTGTGATTTGCAGTATCGCTTATGCTAATAATGGTTTTGTTTTAGGTAAGACGTATGATTCCTCCAATGGCGACGCTTTTACTTTATTCTATGGAAGGGTAAGTTTGAACGCCAGCAGTTTGAGAGGCCATTCATCTTAATTTCCGGTAAATGTCGTTATTGGCCCATAGCCATGGTAATGTACAGTCGTGTGCAAATAAATCTGGGACAGTGTTTTTTTCACATGCAGATTCAGTTAAGAATTTGAAGAATATTTCCATGGATTTCCTCTTATCAGAGAGAGTTACGGGTTTCAGTACCTGTTAAAGTTTAATGTAACTCTTTCTGATAGCAGGAAATCCATGGAGATATTCTTCAATTCTTAACTGAATCTGCATGTGAAAAAAACACTGTCCCAGATTTATTTGCACACGACTGTACGTTACTGCCTGGTATTTAATTTTAATAACTCATTATATTAGACATTGTGTTAATTTTTCCCTATTTGAAATTATAATAAACGTCACTGCTTGAATGTTGTCATCGTTATTTACTACTAGCTGAGCCGTCAAACTTTGTTCTGCCCAAAAATAATTTGTCTCTGAAAGCCCGTTTCACCACTATCGAGTTTCAATTTTATGTCATATCCACCGTCTTGGACATAAAAATAAATGCCATTTTCGCAATCAACGTCCCAAAAAACCCCAATAACGACACCCACCTCGATTTTTAGGGTTTATTACCACATTTCATCCCCTAAATCGCTGATTTTCGGAAAATCACGAAACACATGTTTGCTTATTTGTTTTTAGTAGTTCTCCTACGAAGTTTCAAGTCGAAATATCTATTTAATATTATTTTTCCATTTAAAATGGGACCCTCATGTTACCTATTTAGGGATTGAATTTCGAAATTTCCTTCCTTAATCCTTGTATATAACATAGCTGTGACCTACCCGGCGTTGCCCGGGCATAATATTACGTGAACCTATGCGTGTATGTTTTGAAACATGACTTTTCCATTGCTCTATTCCGGTTTTTCCATCCTGAAAAAAATCTATTTTTCCTAACTATCCGAATTTTCCGAGTTTTCCACTCCGATTGTCCCATTTTTCTCTTCGAAAAGCCATTCAGAAAGGAAAACATACGAAATCCCATACAAAAAAGTTCCGACTTCTCCGGTGGATTTTCCCAAAATTTTCTTTCATAAAAATCTTGTTCTGGCAATTATGAACACAAAAAAAATGAGCCAAATCGGTCGAGCCGTTCTCCAGTGATGATGTAACATACAGGGTTTTCATTAATTCCCATTTCCCACGTGACCACCCTAAATGCTAGGCAACCAAACTTACACGATTGGCAGTACTCCCTAAATACAGTAACACACAATTATCAGTGGCGTAGACACGACACAGACTAAATAACGCTTGAAATCTGCCGAAAATTGCTAAGGTCGACGCGAATGTAATTTTAGCGATCACCGCGGACGGTCCTCGCGCAGCGGGTTCCCGAGCGGAGGCTCGTCGGCCGCCAACCTCGCTCGGTCGGGGCCGTTGAAAACTGCCACAAATTGCTTCTAAAGAGCAAAAGGAAACGTATGAAATTTAGAGGTTAGATGTGACGAACGTCTATGTCGCGTTGGCAATTTGTTTAGAGATATTACCAACACCACCGACCTTCGAAAAACAAATTTATAGCGGGAAATTTAAATTTAGTCACGTGGGTAATGGGAATTAATGAAAACCCTGTACATGCCGCAATTGATTTTTATTTAGTATATAGGTATCTACTGGACAATGTTAAAAATAAAATATAGGCTTACTTATTAATCAAATGTATTAACTAAATCGGTGGTAATCCACATATAGGCAAATATTAAAATACATTCAAATAAGGTGAAACCGCTCGTAGGTATTTCATGGGGCGATGCCTTAACATAGTTGTCGGAGTCGGAAGAAAATCCAATTCGGTGGTACTTTATAATTGTATATGACCCGGTTTAAGCTGACACCCGAATATAAATAACATCAATTTTCGTCCGAGTTTGTGTTACTTTAAAATTTGTCAAAATGTGAATTACTACCGACTAAGTTTATATCCGTTTCAAAATAACCACCGACTGAACCGCCACCGATATAAATTACTGTCATATGAATTTACTACCGGCTGGAAAGAATTTGTAGATTTTTTTACCAAACTGAATACCATCAATTCGCTTGCATTGCAACGTAACAACTTACCTAAGATATGGGCATTAGTTACATTTGCTAAGAACTATAGTAGTATTTGCAGCGTAAATTAAAGCCTGTAAATGCGACGGCGGCTGTTATGATTATGAAATAATTCAATTCTATGTACTAGTTGAAACATAAAACTGGCATTTTATTATAGTATAAAGAATTTTGCGTTGAAATATTTTCCCAGAACGGCATGAATTCTACTCTAACATCCCCGACGAGGGATGTTTATTGTAAGAAGTAAGATGATCAAACCTGGATCAAAGACTCTCGGAAACATTCTGCCATGAACTATTTCCTGCGAGTAGAAGTGATTTGCCAGTGGTGATGATGATCTCATGGCCATGGCCAATTCTCTGTGTTGCAGGAAGACGTATTTTTCATGCGGATACCGGAAACCGAATATACTTTCGGTCAAGTATATGCAGCGTAAGCAGCTTAAAAAAATAAAATTCTGTCTATTTTTGCTGTAACTCAAGAACTCTTAGTTAAATGAAAGTAATATTTTGCACATAGCACAGGTGTTTACACGTGATGAAAATAAGCAGATCGTGGACCCCACAAATACAAAGTGAACACCGTACATGGTCTTATCGTCACCGCGTCGTTTATAAATGAGTCGTAAGCGAATATAATACGTGGGCTTCTGTGGTCCACAAGTTAAAGCATTTGGGCTAGCAATCTGATTTCCTGAGTTCAAATCCCGCCGGACCCGGGAAATTAGTGTGTAATGCATTTCTAAGTGTTTCCTTTTACTGTTTCAATATTATTGGCAATGTTAAGATATTTGTACACATTTGTGACAGCATTTGCGACCTTGCGATGGAAGTGCCATGTAAACCCTTTTACAGATTTTTTTTGTATAATTAGTAACAACCACTAGTTGACTACACTGCAATTTAGTAGTAATTTCACGTGTGAAAGCTCGTTCGTTATAGTTTGGAAAGATAAAAATAGTTAAATGCCGCGTCAGCGTTTATATACGAGATGTTTTAATACAATTATTGTACAATGGCATTTGTCATACGTGCACTCGTAAATCCTTACATCGTAAATTTTCAAAATATATTTGATTACACGAATGAGTGGTACCGTATTAGTAAGTTCTACTAGATAACGGAAAAATATGTAAGTAATGGTAATGTATAACCTTTTTCCAAGAACTTCTATAGCATGATTATACAAATAATGACGGAAATTGTCTAAAGATATGACTGAAATATTTTCCGAGCTGCAAAAATTATAATATGCATGGATAGTGCAGGGCTGTCGCACACACAGACACACACCACAGTAAGTTGACAATTCAGTTGAAATGCGGCCCATAATTCACGTCCATAAATCTACGTAAGTGCCCCAAAATATATAATGGCGAAGCCCCTTCGTCTTCTAGAGATTAAAATTCAAAAGAACGATACGTCGAGTGTCTTCCTTGCCTATAGCGTATGGATAACCGTAACAGAAGCGATAAATCTATCAAGTTTATCCGGGGATACTCGAGCGCTGTACGTGCAACAACGATGTCACTCCGCAACACGTTTGTGGTCACAGCAAACCTACATTAAGGGGGCACAAAATTGCTTCAAAGCTTCCCATAATAACAGCCATTGGCCCATTCCTTGCCGCAATTAGGCGAACGGCTTAAATTTTCGGGGTGTTACGAAAATTGTGAAATTACCTCGCACGTTCAGGTGATGTACGCAACATTTCGTCAGGCTTCTGCAGCTTGCTAGATTTGGAGATATTTATATTTTTAAACCTGCCGGGATGGCTTAAAGAGATGCTTTATGCCTGTGCGTTAACATATGGGCCTCGTTTTTGTTTTTTTAAGATTTTATCAGGGCAGACATATGCCCGCTACATTCCGGAATTATCCTAATATTTAAGATAAAAGATTGAGGAGAGTAGTTTTACAAATATTCATGACGCAACGGTCTCAGGAATGTTTACGTGTTTTTATTCGGCTAGAAACCGTTATTAGGTTCATACCGGTAGGGAAATACCACGAGCTGTAGTAAAATAGCGGCGAGCAATTTGCATGCTGGTATTTAATTATTCCAACTTTTTTAGTCAAAACACCGCAACGGGTATTAATCTATACCAGCTTGGGTGTAGCAAAACCTTGCGAGCAATACGAGCAGTAAATAACCTGTTCGATTTAACGAAATTGGGTTATCAGTTTTCCGGATTAAACGAAAGGCAGCCACTGTTATTTTTGTAAAATAATACTGGAAAGTAAAAAGCTTTTCCCAGCGGTACACTCGGTGTTTACCTAGCCTACATTTTTAACCAGAAAGATGATTCTAGCCCAATATTATTTGATGTCATCGATGTACATGCATATTTGCTGTCTGTCAGATTGTACTTTGTTTAACAGTACCAATATAGTGTCTACATTCTAATAATAAGCAATTGTGTCATTAATGCCCACAGCAATTAACATTATTCATTAAGTGCAATTTGTAGTAAATATCCAGTGTTTCCAAATAACTTCATTTTCCTCAGCATTAATGACAGTTACTAATACGAGTATTTAATTATGGAATAATAAAAACTACTTACTTTTTAACGTGTACTTTTTATGTTCATGGTTAGATATGCCGTTCCGCATAAATAAAAAGTGTATTTATCGGACACATTATTTTTGGTAATTGGAGCCAGGTAGAGACCCCTCTTGTGGGACACCAAATTTGACTCAAGCAAATATACGAAGGTAAAACTATATGGGCTAGCACACCTAAACCAGCTGTTTAAAAATATTTTAAATTTCCTGTTAAGAATGTGGCAGAATACTAGTAAAAAATGCAGAATGGTGAAATGATACTCTCTGAACAAAGTAAAAAATAAAAAGAGTGTTACCTAAAAACTTTTTTAACAACTAATTGAACATAGAAGAAGATATACTTATATGTATACTTATTATTGATAAGCGAAACGAAATAAAACTTTCAGTGCTGGAGGTATAAAACTGTAATGTGATAAGATTTGAAAATAAGAGAAAGCTGTTCTGATGTTAATTAAGGAAAATGGAGGCAGAAATCAGTGATATAATTGGAAGTATCAGTGATAAAGGCGATAATCGGGTAATAGAAAAAAGAGAAGTAGGTACTAAAAATATGGAAAAACCTTCATGAGGAAAAGCCCGGGGAGGAAAGAAGTGCTACTTATCAGAAGATATGCAAGAAGAGGACGAAGAACAGGATCAAGAAGTATAAATAAACCAGGCTCGCTTAAAAGACGATTAAAGTAGGAAGAGCGACAGAAAATGACTTGGTTAATCCAATACTCACAATCGAGGTTAAAAATTAAAAATGATATAGTGTTGGCACTTATTTTCGGTGCCTCGGGTTAATTTATTTTTTCCTGGATTCAGATCGGTTCACATGCATAAATTTCACAAAAACTGGCGAAATACCAGAAATTCCATAACTCCCCTGCGGTCTGGGGGCTGTAAATCAGAAACATGATACTGGAAGTGCAAGGCGAATGGCGAGTCCTTTCATGTAGCAGATGGTCACACACGCCCGACCGCGAACACAAACTCAGCCAATTCCACAATCAGTCATGGAAGCTAAACCACAAACATTCAGCTTTTAGTAGTAATGTGCTCATTACATAATACTTACATGGCTCTTCGCCGCGTTTCCACGTCGCATCTCGAAGAAGACATCGTCAGGTATATTATTTGGTGCACCTTCGATAATGTGCCTGTAATAATCCTGAAAACACGGGTGCTTACCGCATCTAGTATGCCTTAACCGAACGTTAATTGCATCAATGAGTGCAACCCATGTCAATATAACCCGCAATTACGGTGGCCGCATGGACCGCAAAAGACACAGGCACAAGCAAGGTGCTTAACAGGTCAGGGATCATGGGCCATCTCGCCGAATGGCCACTGATCCAGGCACGAGAGTGCTCTCTACGGCAAGTTGACCCCAGGCTAACCATAACAATGAACAACGACCCAAATAGTAAAGCTGTCTACAATCAGCCTCAGTCCGAACAATAACGAATGTTCGACTCCGCTGTATAATAACTACATTTGCAAAGCTACGCAAGCACTAGAATTCCGTTTTACAGACCTTATCGTTTCATCAGCGCTCTTATAAGTTATAATCATATAACTTACACAATTCAACTCACTTCAAATACACATAATCGCGGTGGAATTACACCTACGGTGGATTACCTTTCGCGTTCCGACTCGTGCGACCTCGCCCACAGTCTGCCAAAGCACATAAAAACCCTCTCATTGTAAAAATGCGACCCCCAGTTGCCTCGGGCTTCACAATATTTCCATATGGGAATTCTCGGCTAACTGCTCTCAAAGACCCATCGACATTAAAAACAACCTCGGTCATGAATTTTAGCTTGTCATGTTTCAGTGGTTGGTTTAGACAAAAGGCCATAATTATACGAATACAAATAATATTTTTAAACAACTCAAAGAACACAAAAGTAAAAGTCAAAAAAGCATAATAGTTCTCATAAAATCAAATATATGTAACGCTTCTTAGATGAGTAGGCACTGGAAATAGAAAATAGAGAATATTATGTTTTAAAGACCGAAGAAGATAAAGATGGACATGTAGATTTTACCTTTGATGCAGTTATTTGAAAATTGTTCCTAATTTAAATTAAGTAAAATAATAAAAACGAGCAAAAACTAAATAGTGCACTAAACGATGAAGGGTTGAAGTTTATTTATTGGCTGTCAAGATAAACGAAAAGAGGGTACGGAAGGCTACAAGGTGAATGAAGAGTGAAAGAAACATGGAAATACCTACGTTCAGAAGTGGATGAGTGGATACTGTTAACTTGTACAGTGTGATATATCGAGAGATACAAAAAAAATTTATTCTCAGCAGGCTGTGGAATGACAAGTCACGTCTGCCAGATTCGTATAGAAAATGACAACTAATTATTATCTGACACAAGTAAAGACGGGACTTTTCATTCCACAGCCTGCTGAGGATCAGTTTTTTGTTGGATATCTCGATAGATGTCTGTATTTGTAGCAACCCGTCCCGTCCCTTCCCATGCCGTCACGTCATCTTCTATTTTCACCTTCAGGGGACAAATTTCCAAAAACTTTGAATGACAGTTCAAAATTTGATCTTACAAAATTCAAACCTCTTTTTTTACCCCTTTAGGGGTTGAATTTTCAAAAATCTTTTCTTAGCGGATGCCTACTTCCTATTAGAAATCTGCCTGCCAAATTTCAAATCCCATTTTCGCAATCAACGTCCCAAAAAACCTCAATAACGACACCCATATCGATTTTTAGGTTTATTTACCCCATTTCACCTCTTAAGGGGTTGATTTCCGGAAAATCACGAAATACGTGTTTGCTTATTTGTTTTTACGAGTACTCCTACGAAGTTTCAAGTCGAAATGTCTATTTAATATTATTTTTCCATACAAAATTGGAACCCCCATTTTACCCCTTGTTACCGTGGTTACCATTACTCTGGTGGTAAGGGGGGCAGTAAGCAAGAGCGGCCGGCTTCTCAGCCAGAGGAGGGCGTGGGTCATATACGAGACTCAAAGCTTCAGCTAAGATTTAAAAAAAAAAAATAATACGGGCGCCAGGTAGCAGGTGACCCAGCTCTTGGCTAATCGCACATAAAGGTACACGACAAGATGCGCTACCAAACACCTCCTGAAAAGAGATACGGCAAGGGGGCATAAATAAAATTCACTGACCTAGGTAACGATTCAATATAATGAGCAAATAGTGTAACGAGGTTCCACAAATATTTTATACAACTAATACCGAGTAATCTACACAAAATCTCAATAGGGAGATCATATATCACAGTTTAATCAATACCATACAAAGCACAAGGCTAAACTCACCGCAAAACTACCAATTACATTTATAAGAGCATAATGCGTAGTTGACAAGCAAGCCCAAATTAAATAAATAATTATAAACGGTATGTATCTGTTACAAATTAGAAGTATTAAAATAGGAAACAAGATTGGTGTTAGATTTGGCCAAATGCACTACTGACTAAACACTTAGCAAAAGCTCGAAAGCATCTTGGCTTCGACACAGCTATTAAAATTAAAAGCAAAATTTAGATTGCACGTTGAATGTAACCGAACACCCAGTATGCAAGGCTTAGCCTTTGTTTAATTAATAATTTATTTATTTCGACGCTATCACGGGCCTACAAGATCTTGTTTTGGTTCCGTAAGGGCGAATTCGCGATATTGCAAGGCAAATTGCATTTACAACGGACGTGACGCGAGCATTATAATTTCTCTTGCACAACAGGGCGCAGATAGAGATATTATTCAACGGTGTAATAGGTGACATTTGAAAATGTAAAAAAAAATGCTTTCATGCACTTGACTGCACAACTAACTTACAATACCGTCAAAAACTATTCCGAGGTCGGAGACCATACAATACCGGTAAAACATAGTCCGTACATATGACCTAAATATCGATCAAAAGAGCTACCGCTAAAATTTTGTTTACAATGCAGAAATTAGTTACTGTTTTGTGATGCAGAATCAAATAAGGTTCCACAGGTGAGTTTACCGCTTAAGAATACACGTTAAAAACATTCATAAGTTTATCGAGCACATTGCAGCACCGTCACGCAATTGAGCCGAAGATTCGGGAGTTCGAAACGGATATAGTAATCTGACAGACCTTTGCGATGGGCTACACTCCGGCTGCAGTGGCTGCAAGCAGGGGCCAAAGGGCAATGAGGAGGTCAAAAGTGGGTGACCACCGAGTAGCTGTCGCAGGAGGTTTGCTGGTGCTATCCTGTCATGTAACGCAGGCTCGAAGGATCCACAGCCCGCGACGTTAACTGGCGGAGAAATGCTCGATTCGCCACCAAGTAGAAAGGGGGCTGCTGGCACGTTGCCAAGCGAAGGGAGTACTGCAGGTACGTAGCCACACGGCAATACTGTAGATATGTTCCCAACGGGGAAAAGAAAAAGCTGAAAGGACAACTAACAATAGAATCGAACTGAACGAACCTAGAAAAACCACATACCCGTTTCAGATCTTCACGGCTGAGTTTCGCCAAGGAAGTGGACCATGTGCTGCTAAAGCAAAATCCCCAAACAAAGTCTGGGCTAGGAGATCACCGCAAATAACATCCTCGGGGCCTAATCCAGACCACCTCGGAATCCAAAATTACACCAAAAGCGATTTCCTACACAGGATGCGCTTGAATAAATCCAATAAAGTTACGTCTCCAAGACGCGAATTTTCAAAGCACCTGTCTTTAACAGCACAAAAATGGCGAATGCCAAAATGGTTTCCAAAACTGATAAAACCAAAAATCAAGTCTTGGGGGGGGTTCAGATATGCATAAAGTGAAGCCTACACACCAGGGGCTCTCAGACCTGTAATTCTTATCATATGGTTTACTTAGATTGGAATGTGACTTTCAGAAGATCTGAATGCTCAGTAATGCTGTAAGAAAAATAAAACTTGAAGGAAAATATGGCAAAAGTTAGTTTTAACCAAGATTAGGGCAAATAATTAGCTAAATAGTTGTAAATGACTTTTGAACCGTAACACCCTTTAGGGGTTGAATTTCGAAATATCCTTCCTTATTCCTTATATACATCATAAAGGGAACCTCTGTACAAAATTTCAGCTTTATAAATCGAATAGTTTGGGCTGGGCGTTGATGAGTGAGTGAATGAGTCAGGACTTTTAGAAATATATACAGGGTGTTTACGGTCTTGTGATTTTATTTTTAATGGGCGATTAAACACCTTAAAAGAAGGTCGTTAACGTTAAAATGCATTAACAAAAGTTGTATAATAAGAGAGATATGACTTTTTAAAATTATCTTTTAGCTTTTATTTTCATATTTTCAAAAGGTAACTATAATCCGTTCACGACCTTTTTGGGACAGAGATGGCTATGATTTTTTCTTTTCATGTTGGACTAACTGATTCGGTGATGTAGGGGATACAACTTTTCTTTTCTGTCAGTGTCAGTTCGACATTTTCTTGCCACCACATTGCCAGATTTATTATTTTAATATTCATATGAAAATAAATGATTTATCAAGTGTGTAAAAATAATTTTAATTTCCGTCAAAGGAAAAGTCAAAATGCCGAAAATAATTTTGCTACAACAAAAAATGTCGATTAAGCGATGCTATTTCCAATTCAAAAAGGACAGGCCAGATTTTAAAGAACACGAGTTGACGTCGAGACTAGAGAATATATTTGCTGTACGTTAAAATGATGCACTATTTTTACATACTTGTAATAACGTAATGTTAAATCCATGGTTCAAAGAAGGTCAACAGAGATGAAAATAGAATAGTACGCAAGTATAAGAAATGTGTTACACATTTTTTAGAGAATCATAAGGACCCTAATTATGTCGAAATTGTTGACAATATTCTGGAAAAGTTTCAAGCTGTAGGTTGCAATTAGCGTTTGAAAGTTCTTTTCCTGCACTCTCACCTTGACTATTTTTCAGAAAATATTGGTGACGAAAGCGAGGAGCAAGAGGAGAGGTTCCACAAAGATCTAAAAGACATGGAAAAACGGTACCAGGGACGATGGAATGTAAGCATGATGGCGGATTACTGCTGGTGCCTCAAAAGAGACTGTGGACCTGATATTCAGCGAAACAAAAAGGCAACAAAGCGTTCATTTAAAGGAAAAATAACGCCATTCTATTAAATTTTTTATAATAGCTTAAAGAATTAAAGATTTTTCTATTTGCTTTTCTTTATTGTATCTTTTAATATAACGTCGTAGTGTCATAATGCAAGTTTGGAAAAACATATAATTGTCATTATTTGTTTTTACGATTGTAAGAAAATGTGATGTGATAGAGAAAAACTGCTTTCCATTTTGAAATTAGTACAACAAACTTCTTTTAGCCACGTTAATTTCGGTCAAACCCCAGTAAAAAAAATCTTTTTGTAGACCTGTGTAATTTACTACCTACCTACTTACTACTATTTTAGTGTTGAAATGTTATGTGGCAGATGTGAAAATCAACATGAAGTAAAATCAGCAAGCCATCCATTTCACAAGATATTTACAATTTTCACATGTTAATTTTTATAAGACCAATATTGCTCAATTGCTGTACTAAATTTATTTGGCATCAACTTGTGGCGTCTTTAACCTTCCACACCAGCAAGCAAGCATGTAAAATAAAGTGGCATATTCACAGCATGTATACAATTCTTATCCAAATTGAAATAAACATTAATATTGAATGCTTTCCTTATGCATTCGTTCTCATTTTCGTTTCTGTCGTCAATTGTCAAATCATTTCAATTTTTCATCCTTAATTTAAACAGAGATTCGGCAACAATGTACCTATTCAAAAAATATAACCATAAACTGAAAACAACCTAACCTAACACAAAAAGTGTCAATTTCCATTAGGGAGTTTAGTTGCCACATAGGTACTGCCAACAAAATTACTAGATGGTCATAGCCTCACCTGACCCAAAAAGATCGTGAACGGATTATAAACGTATTAAATTAAATTAAACAAATACACATTTTATTTTAATTCTATTTTTTTCAAGAAAACCACCTTACACTAGATGTTCGAAGTTATCGCCGTGTTGTTGAACGCAAAGTCTCGCTCGATGTATCCATGAGTTGGTATAACATACAAGGCCTAGATCTTGCCGTCGCAGCTAAAATTAAGTCAATAAAACAAACACTTTTGTCA
Source organism: Agriotes lineatus (assembly GCA_940337035.1). Taxonomy (NCBI): domain Eukaryota; kingdom Metazoa; phylum Arthropoda; class Insecta; order Coleoptera; family Elateridae; genus Agriotes; species Agriotes lineatus. Next base: position 29,417,139 of record OW679194.1, on the reverse strand, counting down.
AATATTTTATCTGTTATTAAGAGTCTAAAGTGAGGTTTAAATATACTATTGTGTACTATTCACATAATTATTTTAATTATTTAAACCTCACTTTATGCTCTTAATGACAGATAAAATATTTGACAGAAGTGTTTGTTTGTTTCATTCACTTAATTTTAGTTTAAAAATTTAGCTAGCCATGATTACATTCTATCTTTGTCCTGCTACTCATTTTGTTTATTTGTTCCTTGTCGCACTCATTAATTTCCTATGTTCTAAACGGATTTCGGACAATCTGTATACAATTTTTTGAATAATTGTTTTAACGTTAATCGTTTTAGCGTTAATGTTTTAATCAATTGTTTTTGTTTTTAATCAGTATGTTATTATGAAACTTTTCTTAATACATGTTAACATTAATGACCTTCTTTTAAGATGTTAATCACCCCTTGAAAATAAAATCACCAGACCGTAAACACCCGGTATAAGATAAGAGTTTGTGCTTTAAAGAAATTGTATATATAGGAAAATAAAGGTATCATAGCCTATTAGAAATATAAATAATATCCCACTTCAATATGAACGAAGAAATAGTTAACATACGTCTTTGTAATCATGTTGATCTTATCTTTGTTCTCCCATTATTCCTATTCTTTCACTGTTTCGTTTATACCCGTTATCATCCGTCTTTTATTACATGTTATATGTTTTTCTATAATTTATCAACAGCACACAGCATGATTCTGTTTTGCTCCAGTTTTATCTAAACATATTTATTAGCTGGCCATAGACACACGATTAAAACCGCCACGAATGTAGTTTTTCTTGGCGGTTTTGAACATTGTGTCTATACCCAGCTTATAGCTGCGCATATACACACGTTCAAAACCGGCACGAATGTACTACATTCGTGGCGGTTTTAAACGTGTGTCTATGGCCAGCTATTGACTATTGCCACACTGCTGGGCTGTCCAGCCTGAGGTCGCGAGTTCGAATCTCGCATAAAAAATGCGTTTTCGGGACGCGAAAGACTCGCCGGACTCCGCTGCGCGTCGTCCGGCGATCTGTCTTACTTGTCCCGAAATCATGCATTTTTTGTACTAATGAAACAAATAACTATTTCTAGGTGATTTCTTGTTTTTGTTTTAAAGAGTTGCATTTAATTAATTTCGATGTTATAATTTCTTTTGAATTTACAATTAACATTTTCCTTACAAATTTGTTTATTTTCATATAAATGTCTGGACTCTGCTGTTATCCTGTTTTAGTAAATGCTCTACATCATTGTTATCTCTTAAGAATATTATTTCTCTATCTGTTTATTTTTTGCTCTATAGACGATATTTAGTACAGGTCATGCTTTTAAATCTTTTCATTTTTCTGCTTATTGCGTTACTAGTTTGTCTTTAAAAAATTCTTTTCGGTTTCTTGCTGTTAGCCTCCTTCTCTACTATTTTTTTATATTAGGGTTTATATTGCTATCCATTGGTTTTCTTTTTATTCTTATTTTAGACTAAGCTTCTTTAATTGCTTTCGTTACTGTTATGTCTCTTTCTTTTGGATTATATCCAGTTGTATTAATTTCTAGCAATCTTTTGTTCATTCCAATGTCAATCTTTATTTATTAGTATTAATCCCCCTTTTGTTATTTTCTACCCCTACGTAAAATTGTTATATTGCGCTGTTTTTACCTACTTCAATTATTTCGAAATTAAACGATGTCGAAATCGAAAATTGTTACAAAATGCAAATGAGATTACTTTCGCCCAATCTGTTAAACCTCAAGGCTTGGGACAATTGCGAGGTTTTTGTGTCATATGCAAAAGATGGCACCTATTATTAATTTCAAAACTCGATGTTGACTTCCAACTTCCCGATACGGATGCCCTCCTTTCTACCGTCGGGATTAAATCGAGATAAAAGAGCTACACAAATATATGGATACTGAAATGATGCACTTTAGCTTATTGGGAGCTTATTGCTTTCGAAAATAGATGCCACGACGTAGGCGTCTTTGTTAAATAAAAGTTTCTGACTAATCGCAATTATGGCGGAATTTTAATGTCGCCCAACAAAGTCGAAATAAGGCAAGAATCTTTCACTTCCTCTGCGCGAGCCATATTCGCGAGATAGCGCTCAGCTATTGCACCGGTTTCCTTCCGATTGTCTTTATTTCCGGCCGATAGGCGCTTCCTGCGGGACGCTGCAGCAATTTCCGGCGATTTGTATCTTTGTTTGCCGTTGTTTGCTTCCAACTTTCGATGCCGATCACGGCTCTGAACACGGCAAAAATTAATGCATTCGCGGCGCCCGGATGCGGGTAGGTGCTGACATTTTGAGGGCCTCAATGAGAGTTCGAACTCTGTTTCTTGTTGCCTTTTAAAAATGGTTTGGTGGGATTTTTAAGGAGTTTTCGTCGAGAGCGGCGGTGTGAGGAAGATGAAAATATTATTGTTTTTGACGCGAAACGGCCATTAAAACTATATGATAATCGTAAATCAGATCTCAAATCTCGCACCAATAAATTTAGTATGTCAAAATAGGTCGAGAATAAATACTTTCCTAATTGGATTTGATTTTCCTCTATATGTAAATCAAAATATAGATATTTCAAAAATTTTTCGCAAGTGTGAAATACTGCTATCTCTAGGACATAAACTTTTACTTGTATTAGTAATAAACCTATTTCGATATGCGTAAGTACTTAGACTGATATTTTAGCTTGACTTGGTATATTATTTTCAATGGATTTAAATGGAAATCGCATTATACATATTTTGAGATCGATCAGAATTGAATATTGTTTTTATTTTTAAATGTTAGTCGAGATTTGTCTACTCTGAAGTAAATCACTGCACTAACATCATTCCATAATTCATGCTCATTTGAACTTGTCACCGTACCGTGACATGTCAGCAAAATCACAAACTTTCCTCGTTGAAACCTCTTCTATTTGTAGACGACACTCCGGAGATTTATTCCAACTATTACTTCCTATTGCCGACGGCCTTTCAGTTTTTCTGACTGCACATCGCATGAATTGCCGTTATAAATTGTTGAAGATTTCTTTAACTTATCGCTCTCAAAGAATCCCCCAACTACTGGAGAGAAGCCAAAGTAGCTTCGATTTATAAAACCGATTGCCCTCTCCACTCTGAACCTGCACTCGGGTATGCACGTCCGTAATTTAGCAATGCTTTTCCGATCCTCAGCGTTTTATTTTCGCAGCTTATTGAGAGCACTTGCCCGATTTCCCGCGATAAAAGTCACTTTTAATAGAGCTTCGGTGACGGAAAAAAAGTGCGTGGGAAAGAACATGGTGACCACGTGGATCCATCGGGGGCTCTCGGGTATTCATGCAAATATTCGTTTTAGCGACGGTAGCAGTAGTAATGATTAATTTCGTAAGCACACAGTTTAATAATGTCTAAATCTTTTTTATTTAGAAAGATAAGTAATGAATCCGGTGTTTTGATATATTGACGAAATTAATCAAAACTATTTTTGTTTGTCTTGGACAGGATTGTTTTTGATTCCTCAGGAAAAATAGGAAATTGCAAAAAATCAACGAAGCAAAATTAAATTGTACAGTCACAATAAATTAACAAATGTATCAAAAATGAATCAGTAAAAGTACAGAATTCACCAAGCGACTCAACTACACCGGATTTAAAGCTTAAGCAAACCAAATCAAACGAATTAATTAATCGTTGACTGTGGTTTGCCTTTGTAACACTGGCCGAAATCCTGACCTAAAAGCGAACTTTAGTTAACCTGGCTTTAATGAACTGAGTTGATGAAACATCAACGTAGCAAAACAGTTACTAACTAGCTTGTACGCAAATCTGTAACTGCAAGTCCGGGAATTATTGACCCGATTGTAATGTTTTCAAAAAGTAATGCAGATTCTAGACTGGATAATTTATTATTATATAAAATACACGGCATATTCTCTTAAATTAGAATTTTTTATAGATTGTACTCGTATGTACAGTTGCGGCCAAAATAAATATGGGACAGTTACGTGTATTTTCGTTCTTATTCCACCTTTTGTCACTGCATTTATATGCTACTGAATTACTTTGTTGTATTATTTCTAATTTGGGATTGTATGGCAGATGTCAAATAGTCAATGTTGCAATATGATATATTAATAAAACAAATTCAAGCAGCTAGAATTAGACAAAAATCTGTTGTCCCATTTTTTTATTGGCGGCAACTGTACAATATTAAATAACAAAATAAATTACATCCGGGGGACGCTGGAGAATTCGTCCTGGACAGTGCTGCAACCCACGATACTTGGTATAGTCGTGTTAGCCAGAGGTGCGGACGCCACCAAAGATTCGCCTGACGCTGCGTTCTTTGAAATATGACAGCACCTAATGGTGCCATTGTTTATGTTGTTTGTTTGTTGTTTGTTTGTTAATGGACAAGGTCTAGGCATGCAGAGTACCAGGTACCTTAGTCACCGACTGCTTTGGTCATATGGTCAAAGTCCTACTTAGAATTTTGCCGAGACTAAGGAGTTCCAACCCTAGCAAGGGATCTTTTACATACTACACATCATAGTAACATGGGACCCACAGCTTTACATCACTTCCGAATGACGGCATTCTGTAGAGGCTTTCATCTGCATTTTTGAAAACCTCACCGGGACCAGGAATCGAACTCACTACCCTACAATCAGTAGCCAGGATGCTTACCACTGAGCTACCGACCCCGGCTGTTTATGTTTAGAATCAAACTAATATTGCTAAATGTTGACAAACAGCCCTGGTTGAGGTGCTCCTTGGGGATCACTCGGGTAGTACTGGTGATAGACCGTCTCTGGTGCTACCTTTTATGGTCCCCGGAGCGCCCCGATATTCTTAACTTTTACTTTGTAAAATCCCGAGCGTCAGCAAAGCGGTTCGCCGGGACTTGTGGCGAATCTGCAGATCGGAGTTTCGGGGTCGGAGCGGAAGCTGTGATTTTCTCTAATGTTTCCCCTGGACCTCGCTGTGGGACATCGAAGTGCATTTGAACAGATAAGTCGTGCCCTTAATTAATTCTGGCGGTAAATCGACCTGGTGTTGGAGCCCGACGTTTAGGAACGCAGCGAAAAATAGCCTAACTTCAGAGGCTGTCACGAGGTTCTGTTTGAAGGTTAATATGGGAGCCATGATCAGGTGTTGGACCTCAACAAGCCACAAACACGACAGGGAAGGTGGTTACAAGGTAATATTTGTAGGTGCTGGACCTCAACAAGTCGCAGAAATATGCTAGGAGATTTCTAGTTTGGGGTCAGTTGTTTTCTAGGTTTTCTATGTGGGCCTAGGGACTCAAGTCTTACAGTTCTGGATGGCTTCTTCGGATAGATCTATATCACGGGTTAGCGGCTTTTACTAGGCCCGGAGGGTCTGGCAGATATTCCGGTTAGAGCTAGGAGGATTACGCAAGACTGCTGTACGCGTAGTCGCGCATCTCTGGGCCGTTTGGTTTATCTTTAATCCCCGCGCATGGGTATTTAAGCGCCGATTGTGGCGTATTTAGCAGCGTACAAATTCCAAGCATATTGCTTATGCATAAATTTAATTTTCTGCAGGTGCTAACGTCACACGATTGGAGAACACAGAATACATGCTAATGGACTGTCACAGCTTTAACCGATGACCTTTACTGCTGATACTTCACGAAGTACCTTATGATCGAAAGCTGTTATCTTGTAGAGGGCTGTAGAATTGTTTTGTTAAAAATGTATGTTGATGGTCGTGGTAGTGAAAGTCACATTGTATACTATATGTGGCAGTGTAAGGTTATGTTAGTAGTATCATTTTAACAGATACAAACATTTTTGTTGAATACATAAATAAAAACAACTGTAGCTGCGCAAAGTGATTTTGTCCATTTACCATACACAGTACCACTGTATTCAGTATTAAAGATTCTGTCAAAGTTAAGTGCTTCCGTCAAAACTGTAGAGGTTATATATACCTTTGCTCATCAGTCCCAACATATATTTTTTAAATCCACAGCCCTCTAGAGGATAAAAGTTTTCGATCATACGGTAGATGTCCACGTATATACAAGTGAATGGATTACAAACGTACACCAAAATAGCAGGCTAATGATGTTCACAAAAATAGGCAATATGGAGGCATTTACAAAGGAGTGATTGATTGACAAGTTTCGCAAGTGCTCCTCTAGAGGTTGATATTTACACTATGTAAAGGTTCTAATTAGCTTGAGAATAAACTCACTCATCACCGTACCGACACCCCGATGGCAATGAGGAGGACTTTGAATTTGAAAAGAGAATTGAAAAACACCAAGTCTTTAGGGATCACGAATTTCATACTTAGTAAAACCGTAAGAAAAATGCCGACCTCAGTTGGAAATTTAATTTAGAAGGATTAAACGCCAATAATTCGTTATAACAATAGTAACTACAAAACCCTAGATACATTTTGTTAAAATGTGAAATCTCAAATCTAAGAACGTAACAAATGCCAATTTTTAAATAAGCACATGTGATACAAAAAATAGTGACAGCAAATTTAAAACTAGTAAAAACTGTTCAAGATCATCTATTTCTGAATAGGGACCAGAAAAAAGTTTAATTGGTTGTCCATTGTTAATTAAACCACTTCTTATCCTATAAACAGCACAAGTACGATTGTATAGGCACTTCAAGCATAACTGAATTGCAGCACCAATTTTAATTGTTTTCACTTTCACCAGTGGCTGACATAGATTATTTCCAATAAGCAACAGTCCATTCGACGTGCTAAATGCAAATGGGGGGCCAAAAATAGCTGTTGTGGGAGTGGAGCACGTCTTGCTGCCTTCGGACCATAAAAATGGGGACAAATTTTATACCGACACATACGAATCATGTAAACAGGCTGATGCAGTTGTTCTTCCGCGCTGTGGTACAGTTTGTGAATACTTTTCCGATAGGTGACCTTTAGAAGTAAATGCGACCGCCATTCCAATACATTTGCTGTTATACAACGTAAACATAACAGGCGACCTTGTTTTCTTGCTCTGGCCGTCGAAATCCCTGCGGAAAAATAAATTCCGAGACTATAAACATCTCCAAGTAAATGGACAAATGTATTTTGTAATAAATGTTTTTTCTAAACTCTGCTTTTGGAACGTTGTCCGGAGTTTCTAGGTTACTTACACTCGTGCGATTTCCTCCAATTAACACCGTGAAATACTAAATATTTCGTTTTATTACCTGCAATTTCAACTGATTTCTACATCAAACCTGGCTTTGCTTGAGCGTGACGAAGAAATCGCTCCTTTTCCGCAGTGTGCAACACAGATTTGAGGTTGCATGCATTCTAGAACGCGTGATGGAACAACGCCTGTATGCAAATGCTGCATGCTTTTTGTGTTTTATTTGATACTAAAGAAATTTAGTGCGGACATCTGTTGCTCAGAACAAGTTCAAGGTAAATTAGAAATAGCTTCAATAGGAGCCTGGGGGAAAATTAAAATTGATTGTGATGAATAAGTTGTGGCAATAACAGGTGGTGTTTTCTTTGGTGCGTAAAGGGGGACATAATTTAATCTTTACAACGGGAAGCAAAAAGTGATCTAGGATATTTTTTATGAAACAAATAACATTAAACTAATCTAAGCCAGAATCTAAAACTTACAAACGTTATTCTTTTGAGTTTAAGTCGTTCTCTTTAATGAAACACTGAAATGAAACTACTATAAATTAAGATTATCTTTCATATTTCTACTTGATGTGTAGCATATACTTGTTCATATCTTCTTAACACTTTTATTATAATAAATTTGCTGATATTGTGTTAGCTTTTTCGAAGCTTCGTCGAGAAAGTTTTCCACTAAACGACTGAAATGAGGCATCTGAATAAATCCATAAACAATTCAAGTGGCAATGTGTGGTATTTAGCTTTTAATCATATTAGTTTAGTTTAATTCATTAGTAATTCTTAATATAAGTAAATAGCTGTACATAAATTTAGTGTAGTTTATCATTCTACCTAACGGTAAATTTACCCACTATTGGTGGAATGTCGAGTTATGGGGCTTGCTGTACCCTCTCCTGCCACCCCTAAGTGTTGAGTCGGTGGCCCATATTGAAAACACAGGGATGAATTTAAGACGAGTTGGTGAATGGTCGGTCAACTGATCCCGTTTTTTCGTTGTTTTGTGTAATCGCTCGTGTTTATCGTTTTGTGCTCGTAAAGTCACGGGTCAATCGACGTGCCACCCCACCTGCTGTATGTCCCTCAAGGTAAGCTCCTACACGAACTTCTACTTTGCGTGGGTATTATCGAGTCGTACGCCCTCCGTTTAGATAGAATTAATTAAGTATTAATTGCCCTGGAGACAAATACAGGCAAACACATGTGCCAAAACAGATTTCAGTTAAACTATTTTTGACGTTACCCTAGAAACTCCTCACATGCTATGTAGATATTCGGATTTTGATCGCAGCTTGCTGCCCTATTCCCCTGTATTTATAACTCTCGAGTCAAACCTTATTTCCGCCATTGACATACACATGAATAGCTACGAGACGTGTTAATTATTCTTTTGGAAGCTCCTATTTTCATGGTTGTAAAGAATGGAAATAGTTACTCTACTTGTGTACCAGCTCCTGCGGAAAGTTGCTACTCGTAGTGACTTCTGCAAGTTTCTTCTGCTCTTGTCTGTGGTGACCTTCGTGAATCAGGGCATGCTTGGTTCTATCTGTCATTGTTAATAACTGGTCAGGTCAACGGGCAAGTGATCGACCACGTGCTCTTTTACCCTCGACTTTCTCTTGAGCATTTACTTCTCTATAAGTTTTGAGATACTTCGCATCACATAGCCTTCGTTTGATCTGAAGTTTGATACGAACATAAACCGCCTGCCCCGGTAATGTGGTCCGTCGCCCTAATTACTCAGATATTAGGAATACATTTCTCAAAATTATATTAAAAACAGTATCAACCACGATCATTTTGTCGTGTTTGGTATCAGCGTATGCAGAATTCAGTAAACCTGCTGAATAAAATAATTCTAGCCGGTCACTCAAAGAAATTGTAGCAATTTATTAGAATTGGACGATCAACTACTAGTCCTTTGGAGGCCGATCATAGGCGGCAAGCGGAATTCGGCTGATCTAAACATCCCTGCGGCCGAACCTGCTTTGTTTACCCAAAATATTTAGAGCATTCGAGAAACGAACAAACCGAACGAAATATATGTACTTCCGAACCTCCATTGTTCGTCCAGAGTATTACAGCATCTTCGGCGGTCGAACCTTTTTGTTCGCCCCGAACTCCGCTAGCTTATTTAGACCAAACCTTTCGTTATTTTCATTACGCACCTGCTGTACCTTCGGCGATTCCATCCAGGCCAAACCCCTCGGTCGCCCGGCACTACGCATCACCCAGCCTCAGCCCCGTCCAAGCCGAAGCAGCCCCTACGTCTACCGACCCGGTCACGTTGCTTGTGGTTTTTCTTCCAGGCTTCGAATCTTGGTCGAGCGCCTCTTCGGGGCCTGAACAACCCCGAATCCGGAATCACCGCTCCTCATTCCTGTGAACTCTAAGCGTAATGTGTAATTATTATTGTAAATAGTAGTCTGTAAGCCCTTACAGATAAAGGAAATAAAATCACACATAGTCACCCCTTCAGTGTGTTTAATATTGACGCCTTAATTTGATATTGTGTTTTAAGGTTCTCAGTAATTTTCGCCATTATAATATTTCTGTTGCATCGATTCTTTTGCGTTCGCTCTGTCTTCTTGTTCATGACTTGCAACTTTAGGCTGTTGATTTTATCTTATTGAAAGTCTTGGTATAGTCATATATCTAATACTTACTATATTGCTAGCGGCTATGAGTGGGAAACTTGCCAAGGAAGTGAGACAGACAACCAACTCTTCAATGTATAATGGTGGGCGGTGCGCAAGGGCGGCGGCGTCGTCCGCCCAATGGGGAAGTGGCCAAGTTTAAAATTCGCTTCTAAAGGCGGAGTTTGAATTCCCACGCATGCGCATGAGACGCGTTATACTTTAAGTGAGACTATGTCGGCGCCGTAATGTTTTCTGACGTTCCGAGGCCCTACTAGCAATATATGTGTATTATATATAGGGGTATAGTGTATAAAGCATATATATATATTTTGTGAATCTGAGTTTTTCGATCATTTGGCGTAGATTATATTTACTAGAATCTGTTTCCTTAACAAATCAGTATTTTACTGATATTTCATACAAGTGTGATAGTGCGGTAGTTGCTACAGCGATGTTTTACCTTTCTTGTGGATGGTTATAATTTCTCCTTTTGTCCCATGTGTAGGTCATTTACAACTATGCCAGGTTTTACGACGGATTTAAATAGGCGTGGTTGCCTATTTCACTAGTTGCTTGAAGTATTTCTGGATTGCTGTTCTATTTGGCTCAACAAGAATAACGAGTTCTTCTTCGAAATCACTATCCGCATCGTCTATTTTCTTGTTCGTCCCAATAGAGGTATTCACAATATTTCAGATAACTCATAGATTTATTGTTAGTTCACCATTGGTGATTTCTATTGTTTGTATAAATTAGCATTTGTTTCTATCTCGTGACATGCACCGGAATATGTTTTTATCGGTTTCAGGATATTAAGCCTTTGCGTACATATACAAAAGTAGGCTGGTAACTAAGTCATAATTGTATCTGAGTAGTATGGCGGCACCTAAATTGGAGCAATCCGCGAATTAAACCGCGAATTAAATACGCGGATTGATCTAATTAATTTCGCGGTTTGATCTAATTAATCACATATGAAGTTTTGATATGTAATTTACATATGTGCTACTGATTAAATTACGCGGCGGCCATTTTTAATTTGCTTCTGGAATTACACGGCGGCCATCTTGGTTTTCTGGCGCGAATATTTGAATTTAAATATTTTTTTCAGATTTTTTTCCAAGTCCCAGTTTTTGAATTTAAATCTCCCGGGGGTGTCGGCCATCTTGGTTTTCTGCGCGCGCACCTCTCGCGGTAGTCGTTTTTAATTTTGAACTTTCGCGGAAATATTTGAATTTCAAACTGCTAAATCTTCCGTCTCCCTCATCGAAGCTGCTCTCTCTCTCTCTCATGCACGGATGCCATTTTAATTTCGCGCGAATATTTGAATTTCTCAGATTTTTTTTTCTAAGTCCCTGTTTTGAATTTAACTTCTCGGGTGTCGTCCATCTTGGTTTTCTCACATTTATTTTAATTTAAAAAAAGCTTCCTGCGACGACCCACATAGCCGGATCTGAACCAGCGATGGCAGTATTACGAGTCCGAAGTCTTAACCAACTGAGCTATCGAAGCGATCGAGGTTAAAGGAATTAAACATAGTCAGTTGCGTGTCACGAGCCCAGCTTTAAACAAACTATTTTTCAAAAATTTAGATTATAAGAATAGGGGATGTGTAGCTTATTGTGTTTAAAGGTTGATACATTTAAAAAAATTAGATTTGTAACAGCTTATTAATTATTTTATAATTTGTGCCTGCTATATGGCTGGATTAACGAGATCCTCATTGTCCCTACCTACTATAGGAAGTTTCCGTCTAAGTTCCCTTTTTAAAACAGGTCGGTGCCTGTGTTTTGTTTGGTTTTAAAGGTTTGAACATTGTACCACTTAGCTGTTCTGACATTACACTTCCATATACATATTATAAATAAATTTTAAATGTTATTTTCGACTGAGTTTTAGCCGCTTATAAATTACAACAGCTAGTTTAAAAATTAAATGGGCGATAAGAGCTAAAGGCAGATCGTAATATAAAACGAGTTACAAATTTTATTTTAGTATATTCCTGAAATACTGATAATACGTATTGCTTTAATAAGAAAGAGATAAACATAAAATGCGTAATTATTCGCAATGGAATTTGCTATGATATCATCGACTCTGCAGAACTTTCTATTTCGTCATCCTCAAATGGCCTAACACGTCGTTGCCTGTCGGTCACAATTATATATATCAGCAATAAGATAACATGAACAAGAAGATATACGTAAAGAAAGAGATAAACATAGTAGCAAGTATTGGAGAAGGCTTGACTAATTTTAATTATGACATTTGTCAACTAAACATACCTACTAATATAATTTTTTGTATGGCTATCTTTTTCTTACTCATATAGGTATGAAAGGGTGGTGCGTTGCTTTCAGCTACCGTGTTCCGAAGATATCCGAGTCTTATTGTATAAGAATGGTTGTCCCCCATAAATTTGAATAAAAACCGACAATTTTGTTGAAAAAAATAGCTTTTCAATATCGTTTGCAAATAAGACAAGGGATACTTGTAAAAATATAAGTCAAACCATTTTTTCTTGTAAAAAATTTACGAAAAGACGTATGTGTTGGCGACAAATTAAAATAAATTTGAATAAAAGCACGCAAAATTACGAAAATACGTAGAAAATTTATAAAAATCGGCATCTTGTCACATTAAATTCTGCAAAAACGACAAAAAACAATATTTTTATACAACTTTCATTGAAAAAATAGTAAAATTTTACGAAAATACGTCTGTGTTGACGACAAATGAAAATAAATTTGAATAAAAACACGCAAAAATTACGAAAAGACGTATGTGTTGACCCCCAAAGTAACAAAAATTTGAATAAAAACGCACAATTTCGTTGAAAATCTTTACAAAGCGACTTTATAGTACCGAAAAAATGATGTAAAAAAGTTTTAAGAGTTATTTCTAAGCATAATTTTGCAAACGTTTAACAAATAAACCGTAATTTTTTAAAGTACATCACACAATTATGAAATCGTAGTTCAATTTATATGAATTTTCGATACTTTGTATGTGAAAAATAGCTTCAATTACTAATATTTGAATAAAAACATGCAATTTCCAAAGCATTTCGTTTAAAATTTTAGAAAATCGACAGCATCTCCCATGAAAATTTATAAAAATCGGCATCTTGTCACATTAAATTCTGCAAAAACGACAAAAAACAATATTTTTATACAGCTTTCATTGAAAAATAGTACATTTTTACGAAAATACGTCTGTGTTGACGACAAATGAAAATAAATTTGAATAGAAACACGCAAAAATTACGAAAAGACGTATGTGTTGACCCCCAAAGTAACAAAAATTTGAATAAAATCACGCAATCATACAGCATCTCACATAAATTTTCACAAAAATCGACATCATGTCACATAAATTATACAAAAACTGTCATCATATCACTTGAAATTATACAAAAAGCGACATTTTCATTCAACACACGATGAAAATTGAACAAAAATCACGCAATCATACAGCAGTTCACATAAATTTTCACAAAAATCGACATCATGTCACATAAATTATACAAAAACTGTCATCATATCACTTGAAATTATACAAAAAATTACATTTTCATTCAACACACGATGAAAATTGAACAAAAATCACACAATTACACGCCATCTCACATAAATTTTTACAAAAATCGACATTATGTTACATAAACTATGCATAATTTTGCAAATGTTTTACACTTTTTATAAAATGCATCACTCAAAATTAAAAGAAATAGCAATTTCGTTGAAAAAATCTTTTACCACAAGCATTTCGATAAACAAAATTCAAAAATTCTTGTACTTTTGATGGAAATATATGTATGTTGATCACAAATTAACATAAACTTGAATAAAACACACAATTTCGTTGAAAAATTTGCAAATGTTTTACACTTTTTATAAAATGTGTCGCTCAAAATTTAAAAAAATCACAATTTTTTAAATTATATTACGCCATTATGAAATCGTAGATTGATTTTTTGAAATTTTACACTTTGTAACTGTAAAATAACTGCAAATACTAATATTTTAGCTTTAGACTTTGTAATTATTGCAGATTCGAGAAAAAAACAAAAGCAGAGTAGAAATAAAAAACACAAACACTTGTTCTTATTTCGTATAATACTTAATAATATAAATATAAATGTACAGCTGAATGTCTTATTTTCTAAAAATTCGCTAGCAATTTACAAAACTGTAGTTTGAGGTGCACGACATTTCAAATTAAAAAGGCTGCAAGTAATAAAATCAGAATTTCATTGTGTAATTTTAAAGTTTAAGATGCACCCAATCTAGAATCCCCTTCGTTTTTGGTGTTGATGACATCTGCCTTAGAGGCGTTTTTCTAACGGCCCTTTTTTGGAGGCGTTTCCTTATCGGCGTTCTTCTGACTGAACCTTTTTGATGTGGACTTGGATGAGTAGCTGGTGTTTTTAATTTATATTCTAAATCGGACTCGCAGTTATCAGTTTCCATTTCGGTTTTTCCTGTAGTACCAGTCGGGGTTGGCTTCTTTTGCTGTTTAGGTTTAGCTAGCAGCACATTAGCAACGTTAAGGTCTTTGATGTAATCAGCAAACTGTAGGCGTCCGGGTGGATTAATAGTTTTTCGAGGCCGCAGAGTGTCGTGAATTAAATCGACTATGTTAGACGCTGGTAAAATTTCACCCTTTATAGTAACGGTACCCTTGTGATCCCAGCTCACATCGCTTGAGGTACTCAAAATGTGTAGGAAAATTTCAGCTTTTTTCTTAAAAGTTTTGGGAAGTGTAGATAAAATAACGGCATTTGATAGGCTGTCACTGGTTGTTTCAATAGGTATTTTGATTGGCTGCCGCGCCTGGTTTGTGAAATGAAGGAATCGTTGTAACACTTGATTGTACTGGATCCATTTATCGTGATCAGTTAATTTGGACTTTAAAACTTTTTGCATTTCGTCATCAAGCTGTGATAATATATTTTTCTCCGCATCATCGCCAGACTTAAGACGCTGGACAAATTCCGGCGATACAATCAACATCTTCCGCTCTTTGTCCATTTTAGTTGAAAAGGAGCTCAGTCGTTTGTTCTGGTAGAGCCGTCGTGAATAAACTAGCTTAAAATCAAGACTTTCATAATAAATATATAAAAAAATACGACAGGTACGGGAATCGAACCCGTATTCTCTCTCGAGATCAGAGCTTGAATCTGACGCCTTAACCATTCGGCCAACCTGCCTCCCTATATAAACGAGCACTCTCTGCATAATTAAGAAAACATATAGTTTAAAAGTCTTCTATTTGCAATTTCATACAATATTTCATATAAATTAAGCCATATACAAATTTCTAAATCGGTTTTGATATATATTTTCTCGAAAGACTTGACCCTCAGCTGCCGTTTTATTATTTGTCGTGATGCGTCATCGCTGAATTTTACAAGTGCCATCCTGTCTGAACAACTGTATCTGTACGGTAATATTTCTTTATCGTACACGGCAACCATTACCATACTGCAACCGATAAACTATTGAACAAACCTCGGATGTTATGAATCATAACAGTCTTAGATGTCTTAAAATCCTCACTCTACGAGCTCGGATTTCGAAACAACATCTGCGGCAGTTATGATACCCATAACATTCCTAGATATGTTAATAGCTGTTGTCACAACGCATGCTTGTTTCACATTCCATTTAAATTGTTGCCATAGTTCTTTACCTTGCATAGTATGCACTCCTCTGATCGCGCCGTGTCTTCGCTCTTCTATTATGATTGCGCTTCGGTGACATTTCTAATTGTCCGATCTGTCTATTCATTTTTTTATGGCATTCACTCTTTGTTTGGTTGTATGTAGTGCGTTATCTTAGATTTAGTATTTTTAGCGTATGTTGAAAGCCAAGGTCAGTCAATATAGTAAGTTTGGAAATATAAGTCATCAGGTCATAGGTTAAACTGCACAGGAAACATTTAGTGAGAGTTGCGGAACACTCTGTAGAGTGCGCTATTAAAATCACTTTATGCGCTGCACCCTGGTATTTCAAAGGGTTAACGAACGGATTGAAAGAGACGCGGGTTCGACACGTGCCAGACGACTTGCAGACCCTGGGATGCTGAAAGATGCAAACCAAATGGATGGTTGGAATGATGTGATGGAATGAACTATCCCTCGGCGCTTCCCTATCCGTGTTTAAATAGCTTCTGCAGCAGCGCAGATGAAGGGTTATTTATAGTTTTTCGGTGACCGAATGGACTTCCATTTTCTCGAAAGGGCAATTTAGCCATTGCACCCCGTTGGTACCGGAGCATTGGAATTGCTTTATCACTCTTTTGCTGCAACCGGAGGCCTTGGCCAAAGTGTTAAAAGGTCACTTTTGTCCGAACACCTTTCATCACCTGAGAGTTTTATTACTCGACGCTTCATCTGCAAGCGGTCTATAATGGGATTGACTCCATTCTGCTACCTGCTGTTTGCTCTCGGATCCACCGCATTTCAATGACGGCATAAGGTCACCGAGATCTGAGTTTCAAATTGCGTGCAATTGCCGATGCAATTTGTCGCTTGCGGCACTATTTATTTCGTTTATGACACTAGTCATTTACTTGCGCGTAGCGTTACGTTTAAAATTAGTTGCCCGCTGATTTAGGCAATTTTCAAGTGATGAAGAGACGCTAAAGGCATGTGATGAAGACATGTGTCCAGCTCTCAGACGAACGGGGATCGGCTGGTTCGACGACTGGTCTCAGAGAATTCAAAGATGAATTGGATCTGAAGGAAAATACTTTGAAATTGCGTAAATAGGTAGAGACGTGTTACAACATTTTCTTAGTGTTCTTTGTAGTAACGAAAATAGTTTTTTTGCGTTTCAAAGACCGGAATGCTACATCATTTTTGTTTCTTTTCTTCTCCACCTACTTTATCTTCTTTTTTCCTGTATAGACGTTTTCCCGTTATTTTCAGATAAACGTTATGTTTGTGGTGGTAAGAACTTTATATTCTTGATCTTATCGTCTTGAAACATGTAAACCTTGGAGATTACATACAACATTTTGCGAGTCCTACAAGATATTCTAAATGTTTTAGGCGCAGTCAAAGTCGTGACTGTATTATCCTGCCGGTGCGTTTGGGAAAGTAACATTGTGTAAACAAACATGTGTAGTCTCAGTAAGTGTATGCTAAACACTCTAGTCGTAGCTATTTTCACAATAAATAATAATACATAGCATTGTTTACGTTGTATAATATCCAAGATGCGAGATGTGTTCAGGTATATCTCTGTATCACAATGCAAGGTCGCATTGCTGCGTCCTTGCGGCGCGAAATTAGCACATTTGCTTTATATTCCCTCTTACATAATTAATGATTTCCCTTCAGCATAACTATGAGAACAGCGCGCACCTCGCTCCTGTCCGCGAAATGCATTCCGCTTGTTAAGGTCGCAATCGCAGCGCCTTTAATTGGGCCAAGTTTTAATTAAGTTAGCGTGCGAGCGGCCGTTTATCGATAGTTTTGGCTTTCTTCAAAACTTGTTTGTAATTGCACGCGGGGGGCAATTATAACCCCCGCTCGAGTTCCTCTAAATTAGTTTAATTAGGTTGAACTAACACGAATATATTGTGCCAGCGCTCATGTCCCATTGTTCAATTGGATAATTGTGTTTGCTGGCTTTTATCGCCGTGCATTGTGATTAATTCCTAAAGGACCGTGCGTTTTGTTTCTGCTGCAACTGTAATTAATGTGCCTTTTTCGGCCAATAAATCTTCCTAAAAATTAATTGGTCATTAAGATTGGCCTGCCTCTCGTTGGGTGGCGCCAGCTGCTTCAAGTCGGTAGTTTCCCAGGTGCTACGGATTCTTTCACAACTGGAGAATTATTGTTAAATCACTACATTAAATTGATTGGACTTATAACCATCGACATTCAGTTATGCAAGAGTTGGTCAAAATATTTAAAATTACAAGGTGTTTTTGTACTTGTGTTATTCACATTTATAATTAAGTTAAAAGTGCCATAAAGAAAGTTTTTGGGGAAAACTAATGAACTTTTATTAATAGTTTTTAGTTATTTTAATGGGTGCCTTTTTTGTTTACATTAACTGTAAGTTTAAAGGAAAAGACAAATATGTGTTCACTTGTAACTAGGATATTCAAAATCAACTGTGTGACCGCTGAAATCTAATATGTGGAAGTACAAAAAAAAGTTAATGATAATCTTCCAACAATTTAATATAAGCAAGATAGCGAGCTGTGAATATCCAAAATAGTTCGTAACCAATAGCGTTATGCCAGCTGAGCTTCTCCGGAGTAGGGATGGGTTAACCTAAAATGATGAAAACCAAATCAGAGCGCTACCCTCTTGATTGTTCAACACCTCGAAAATTGGAAATTGGAAGATTTCCCGGTTATTTGGTAATCGCAACTTGCAACATTGCAGGGAGATACTCAAAAATAAATTTAACAGACACAGGCTCTTTGATAAGCTGTAATCTGGTATACAAAGCAAAAGACAAATGCGGCGCAATTAACAATATAATTACTTCTGGACAAATAATATAAGAGGGTAGTTCTTCGTACTGAAATAAAATATTGCATCTATGGTATCTAAAGACAAGGTACATAAGGAATTAAGTCGAACTGCGTTTACTGCGTAACGTATGTATGTATGTATGTATAATCAGTAACCTCATTTACCTTGCGGTGTAGAGGCTGGTGCTTTATGCGCTGGCATCTGGCGGTACAATGCTCAACTTGCCCCGGATTCGGGATACAGAGTTGGAGCGCGCCTTTGGTGCTTGCGCAGCAACCATTGTTTAAGTTGTGTGTCTTGGTGACATGTTGACCTTGTTACTCTATCTCTTAGGTCTGTGGTTCTGAGTAGAGCACAGTTAATTTGGTGCCCAACTGTGAATGGTCTCACTGAGCCCGATTTGAATCGCCAAGGATACGGAAACGTTCCGGCCCCCGCGGGATTCGAACCGAGGACGTATGTATATTAATTTGAAATGTATGCTTAACGCAGAAATACACAAAGCGCAAGGTAAGCAGAAAAGACACATAAATCAATAATACATCACTACTTTAATAAATGACAAATTCGGCATAAACATGAAAATTAAGTGTCGTAAGTTACCAACTGACTTATTCACGCCTATACATTTTAAATTCAGGCAAAAATATTTGGTTTTAGTGTAAAACAAGGTTGTAGCCTATCTGTTGAATCCAGCATTGATCATGAAAGCCGGTGGCTTCAATCTCACATTAGTGCTGAATAGTATGATACCAACGTAGGCAAGCATTTTACCAAAATTAAGTCAAAAAGAGGCCAAAATTTCTACTAGAATCTCCACTAGCAACCATAATCTTGCAACTCAAATCTCAAAACTCTAGAGCCCCAAATCTAGAAAACCCTGAAACAATAAGACGCAATTATCGTACACACACCGTTGGGGAAAACTTACTTCAGGTGTAAATCGGCTTAGCGATCCAGTCACAAATAAAATAATAAGGAGGTATTGGTTTAACGAAAAAATCTAAAATGAGATGAAAAATGCGTAATGACAGATTACCACTAAGTGCATCACGGCAGAACTCACCAAAACAACGCTATTTCAATTAGATCAATCAGAAGGTGGATAAGTTTGAAGTTGGGGGGGGGGGGGGGCAATAAACGGTTCCACCATTACAGACCCCAGAAGAAGTTACTAAGTGTGGAAATGAAGAACTTCGCGAAATAGAGTAGACGATACGCAAAATTCAACAGAAAACGTCTGAAAAGCTAAGACAGTACAAGATATCACGTGCAGATTTGATCAGATAAGCAAAATAATGTAATAACGGGAATGAACTTGCAAGTCAAGTCACACCTATGAGCGTTTACCTAACGTGCAAAACTTACACCCGTATGCATAGTCGTTAGCCAGCGGCTCGCCGCAGTTTCGTTATGAATAATATGTTGGTGGCACCGTACGTCTATGTCAAATTCGAGGTTATCAGTTTAGGTTTGCCGTCAGTTTTGACAGAAATTTGTTACTAAACTGGCATAAGCACTTTGTTTCCGTAACAAATGCAAGTGAGGAGTGTCATTATCATCATTATTAAATAACAATTTTTTAGTGTATGTGTATCTGCTCCTGAATGTCTTGCTATTCAAGTAACATACTTTTGCAGTAACAAAAAAATTATCCTTTATCTAATAGACTTGTCTGTCCGTCCGTCCGGGACGCTGTTTCAGCAGCCAAACCGTAAGAGACAGAGAAAAAAGTTATTAAAGTTATATGTTTGGAATGGTCATGTCAGCTCAGGACCGAATTTCAGTCACGTGACACTTCCGGTTTTCGAGAAATCACAAAAAAGACCGTTTTTCAAATAGAACGCGTATTACGCGACCCTCTGCGCCTTAAAACGTCGATCGGTTAGGCAACCACTTTGACACCTTCCAGGTCTGGGTTCAGTTTTTATTTAATACGCGTTCTATTTGAAAAACGGTCTTTTTTGTTTTTTTAAATGAGACATTTGTCTCACTGGATTGCTTGTATTGTCTAATAAAGTATTAAATTTAGTTCAACTAAGAAATATAATTTTGTTGAATGAACAAAGGTTCATTTTTCTCAGAACAAAATTACTCTAGCTAAAATTATTTTCTTTTAGATCATTTTGCTTGGGGATATTTTGACAAAAAAAATTCTCGTTAATATTTTTCTTTGCTACAGCAATTTTTTAAAGTATGTTATTGCTTAGCAGGCCGTAATAATATATTACAGGCCGAAAAAAGTTAGGAAAACGAGGCCCGAAGCGCTAGGTTTTTCTATTTTTGAAGGCTTGTTCCAGTAACGCACTTAATGATCGAGTATCGTATAACATTTTTTGCGCTATATCTAATTAAAATAAAACTACCGTTGAATGTTACAAATGTCGTTTGCTTAAATAAAGTGCGTGATTGTCGCTTCTATGGTAACTAAACACAAAACATTTTTCTATAACAGCCCTAGTACCGTTATATTCATAATGGGCTGGTTAGTTTGTTGCTGTCATATGAACCAACAAGAATACGGAAAATTGACCTTTGCATCACAGACAGCGAACCCGAAAACAATTAAAAATATGTCGGTAGCGCAAAAAGTACTTTACGACCCTTGCGCTCTAAAGTGACACATTGCGCCCTCAAAGATCGAGTATAAAGTGGTCAATTTAGCCCGGTCGTACATAAAGTACATTTTGTAATACCTACTTGTTAAATATTTCTTTAAGGACTGTTTGCTACTACCTACGTAAGCAACCTCTTTACGGCCCGGCCGTAAAAAGTGTCCGTAAAGACCACGGCCTGCTAAATTGTGTGCCAAACGTCAAAGTGACGTTTATCACCTGCTTACAGCCATACACAAAATTGAAAATAAATATATAAACAGCAGTTGCAACGTCCTACGCACTCTCAATCATTCTAAAACGTTATTACTTACACAAATCTAGCGTTGCGTTGTGATGAAAATAAATTTAAAAGGATGGGTATGGCCGCATTGTATGTAGGTATTACAAAAACTATTGTACAATACACGTTCGTTAGGGCCTTTACTGCCTCGCCAGTATTATTCGACTCGCTCTTCAAGCTCGTCTCACAAACTCTCTGGCTCGGCAGTAAAGGCTATCATACGGACTTCTACTCTAAAATACTATTACGACCCCCTAAGCGACGTTAAGTCGTAGAGGCTTGTTCGTTAATTTATAAAAAGTATAAAGATGACATTCGAGATAACATTTTTATTAACATTTTGAAGGCGTTGTTAAGGAATTCTCGATTACTTTTGCTTTGATCTTCAGAGTGTGATATTTCCATCTTCTGTGGTCTTTAAAACTTGAATGTTTTATGGATCTAGGACATAACGCCGAATCGTATTTTAATGCCCTAAACGCCGAATCGTGCCCAAAACACCGAATTCGTTTGCGTGGACAAATGGCCGAAAATGCCCAAAACGCCGAATGCTGTTGGTGGACATATCGCCGAAAATGGACAAATCGCCGAATTAGTTACCGTGGACAAAATGCCCAAAACGCCGAATTCTCTCGGTGGACATATTGCCGAAAATGGACAAATCGCCGAATTATTTAACGTGGACAAAACGCCGAAAATGCCCAAAACGCCGAATTATGTCTGTGCTTATCGCCGAAAATGGACAAATTGCCGAACCGTCTAAAATGACGCCACATGGATCGGAAAGTTGGCATCGCTCGATTTTGTTCAAACCCCCCGTTTGTGTCGGTGGACATATCGCCGAAAATGGACAAATCGCCGAATTAGTAGCGTGGACAAAACTCCGAAAATGCCCAAAACACCGAATGCTGTCAGTGGACACATTGCCGAAAATTGACAAGATTGAATTAGTTACCGTGGACAAAATGTCGAAAATCCCAAAACGCCGAATTCTGTCGGTGGACATATCGCCGAAAATGGACAAATCGCCGAATTAGTTATCGTCGACAAAACGCCGAAAATGCCCAAAACGCTGAATTCTGTCCGTGGACTTATCGCCGAAAATGGACAAATCGCCGAACCGTGTAAAATGACGCCACATGGATCGGAAAGTTGGCATCGCTCGATTTTGTTCAAACCCCCCGTTTGTGTCGGTGGACATATCGCCGAAAATGGACAAATCGCCGAATTAGTAGCGTGGACAAAACTCCGAAAATGCCCAAAACACCGAATGCTGTTGGTGGACACATTGCACAATTCGACCATTATTAGTTTTTTTATATAATTCAACTTCAATGTCTTCTTTCAAGTTTAGTTGAATTGTATGTTTTACGTGGTTCACTATTTTTCTCAAGTTATTATCTTGTTCTTTCAGCTTTCTTGTGTGCTTAGTTACTTTTGTTTTACTTGCTTTTATGAATTCCTCTAATCCTGATAGTTTAATGTCGATATTGTCGTTTATTGCATTGATTTCTCCTTGAAAATGTGCCTATATGATTTTGTTCATCTATATGTGCAAGGTCCTTGTCTTTGTTAACCTCCCAATTACTCGATTAGTTACAATTCTTCTCCGAATTTCCTATTGTCTTTTAGCTTTCAGCTTTCTTATTCGCCAATTGTTTTATTGTATTTGGTTTTGGTCTCGCCCAGTTATATTAATTCTAAATATTGTTTTACTGAATCAGTATAGGCAATACATGCTTTTTAACTATAACACGATCCTATGTTGGCTCTAGAAGTTACGTCAGATTTTTTTATGTATATATACTATAAGAACTATTTTCTAAATTTTACTTGGAAAATAAAAAATCTCAGACAGAGGCAGTGACTGACTATATGAAAAATAATTTAATTTGGATCAAATCTTGTACGTATAGCAAGATTCTGTTGACTTTTGAATGACCAAACTGTTTTCCAGGTTATATTATCTCCACAGCCACTATTTTAAAGAATGTTAGTGGTTATACTGTCTGGCTCTGGAACAATTTATAGAGTACTTTTAACATGAAAATTGTATATTTTAAAATATAACTTAGGGCAAACAAAACTCATCTATTTTTTAGTGAAATTAATAATATGGCAGTATACCTTTCCAAATCCATAAATACATATATCCCTTGGGTTAAAGCAGCAAGTGTGTAGAACTGGCCTACCGAGAATCGTTACACATATTCCCGCAGGTTACTAAAATCAAACAGATTCGCTGGTGGATTTATGTATGTTTACCAGCAAACAGCGTGAAAAGTCTGTGCACTGCTAGATATTTACTTTCGTATCTTATCTCTTGAACTTGTAGCTCAACCCTACTTGCCACTTGTCTCAGTCATTCGTATTTGCTACTACTACAATATGATATCATTGAAAACTGCATCTATAGCAAAGGACTGTGCTTACTGTTAAAAATTAAAAATTTAGAGTGTTTTGCATTGCTAACGTACGTATAGTCTATTTTTTTGCTTTATGATTCAGAGCAGGCTCTGCATTTGTGTTTTTGTAACAGTGTAGGTAGTTGGTTACAAAGAAAAATACGAGTAATGTCAAAAACCTGCTAAAACTGTCAATGTGTTAGACTATATAAGCAGCATCATACTTAAGAACTGCTAAAATTACTGAATAATTAACGTTAAATAAGGTATTGCTTTATTTTAAGAACCATTTTTACACATCATTGTTATCGAACTGTACAGAAATGTCGTAAACCGGTAGACACTAATTTATCTTATTAAATATACTATGTAGAAATATATTGTTGACTACTTGCTGATGATTTTTGTTTACAGATTATTTATGTAAAACGTATGACAGCTATTTGAAAATACTTTGATAGAACGGTTTTTTAAGATAAATTGTAATTTACACTTTAGAATAGTCGCAAACTGATTACGAAGAGAAATACAACTTGTCTTCAGATTCTGTATCTGATTCTTACAACCTAATAATAGGATAACTGTTCTCATACAATAGTTGCCTTGCATTCATAGTTTTGTACTTGTAACCCAGTTTTTTAATGTCTGGTATAGTGATGGGCATAACCGGACAATTTTCATAACCGAATTATTTGCATTCGAATGATATTAATAACCGAATGATTATTTGAATAATCATTCGAATAAATTTTGGCTCTCGATTCGTTTCGATTAAGTCAGCCGGTTTGCCGGTTGGCGGTTCACCGTCATCTGCATCGACATCTGTTCACCGTCATCTGCATCGACATTGTAACTTGCAGATAGCAGAGGAATCAAAACATAATATGTACGGTCGGCGCCTTAGAAATCGGAACACGTAATATGTTCTTCTAGTCTTTGGAGTATTCTTGCTCCGGTTACTTCATTAATGTGAGATGGAATTTCATAATTGACAAACAATAAACAATCTGACGTAACAATTAAAACCATAATAACTGTAAAAACCCAGTTTATACACTTCTTTATCTAATTAGGTCCCGGGTGGTGTAGCTTGAACAAGCAAGCGTCCAAGTTCCATCAGCAGAGTTAAGCAACGCTCTCTCTGGTCAGAACTTGGATGGGAGTTCCACGGCTGTATCTCTCGGCGCCTCGTGATACAGCTGTCACGGAAATAGTTGGTCCCGGCGGTCATAACAACATCATGACTGTCGTTAGTGGGGTTGGAAGTCCCCATAAATGCACAGCGACGCTTATAATTGGCCTAACGGCTGTTGGCTGAGTGCGAAATAAATAAATAAATTAAATTAAAAATCGGGCGGGTTAAAGGCGCCGTCTCTTGTTTTGAACCTTTGGAGATGTAAGCAAATAAAAAATTGTTTTATAGCTTGATGCGTTTGCAGTTTTTAGGCGTTCAGGTTTCAGGTCCCCAGAATTTGATAATTTGATATTTTTTATGATAGGAGGTAGGTACGCGATAACCAAATGGTGTTTTCAGTACAACCAGCTTTGTTTATGAGTTATGACGTATTTATATTTACAGAATTTTGAGCACTGCGTAGGTCGCTGAGATATGGCACGTAGTACCTTTGAATAAAGATTTTATATTCAAAGCGTAGTACGTATCAGCATGAGGTTATTTTTCATTCGAATACTTGGAACGAAAACCGAGTTACATAGGTTATTTCAATAACCGGATAACCGGTTATTTTTCATTCGAATAAGCCCATCACTAGTCTGGTATACTCGTAATTATTTCTCACGACTTCCAGTATAATTTAGTACTTTCTTTGCACATTGTAATAAAGTATCCAAAGTAAATAAATAATCTTTTTCGTTGGAACCCCAAATTTTCTTCTTAATATCCTCCCTGAAACTATATTCCTCACAAGCTACAGATTCTTTTTTCTTATTCATACTCTGCTGTAGTTGCAAATTCGCTTAATTTAAAATGTTCAACAGAGTTGTATTCGAAATCTAGCATTATAAAAATTGTTAGAAAAGTAATAGCTGTTTAATTCTTAATAAGTACTTACATCAAAGATTTGAGCAACCCTTCCAATGGTAGCTGTTTTAGTTAAAATACCGTGGAGGTCTTTTATATTAGTAAAATAACGTTTTACAGTTTATTTCGTTTTACAGTTTATTTAGTTTTACTGTTAACACTGCTTTTTTGTGGTATTTTATTATGCATTAGTGACCTTTATCGACGTGTTAACTTGACAATCACCGTAATCATAATTTTGACTCTTGTACACTGCTAAAATAATATAAATGCAAAGCCTACCCTGAATCATAAAGCAAAAAAATGGGCTATAAATGTTTACTTTGGAGTCTTAATTTGAAAGCATCGAATGTAATTCATAAAGTAATTGAGCAACGCTATTGACGCTTGATCTGTTGTTTTTATATGCTTTGTCACAGCTGAACGCTCTAATGCGTAATAGAATAAATTAACCACAATCTTAGAATACTGCAATATAAGCCGGATGGCGACGAGGGAGTAAGTTAACATTAAAATTATTAAAACCAAATACGGGGGGCCACAAACTTGACTGTTGAACAACTCGCGAACCTATGTTAGCAAATTCTCCGGGGATATGGAAATCCGAACTTACATTGAAGGAAGATATGGCACAATTACCTTTATTAGATGCAGGCTCTTTGGTAAGCTATAACCTGTTACAGAAAGCAACACGGCATAAATACGACGCAATTAAAGTGCTATTTATTTTCAATGTCTACTTGCAGACAAGTAATATAAGAGGGTAGTTCCTCATGCCGAATAAAAATATTGTATCTAGGATATTTCAAGACAAGGTACTTATATAATTGAGTAAAACCCGCGGTGCGGAGTATACACATCATAACATATGCAATTTATAATTTCAAATATAAGTTTTACGTTTAAATAGACAAACCGTAAGGTGCGTAGGAAATACGCATATAAATCCCATACGAAAATACGAAAATATAGAAAATTCTAGGAATAGTAGATAAAGCCCTCTAACCAAAACGACGTATTAGCGTACTGATGCCTTTGGGAAAAATTACTACTTATAAGAACAAATGGCGTACCATTTTTCGACGCCCGGAGTTATCCTGAAAACCTGCTATCGCCAATAGATCTATCCGCTGGTGTATTTATCCAAATTCCATCATACTGATTAACCAGAAAGAAAGGGAACAATACCTAACTAAATCACAACTCCCCATAACAGATAAAACGCAAACCTCGTTGACGATTTCGATGCAGTGTTTTACTTACTCCGGTTCACTTAACAAACAAAACAAAACCGATCAGTGGGACTGAAGTTACTAAACGACCGCAACGAAACTCACGGAAACCAAACACACAACTTCCTGAAGCAGATTATGCAGTAGTCCAAAACCCAACAGAAAACGTCTGAGAAGCTATTCGATACGAAGTATCACGCGCAGATTCACTCAAATAAACCAAACAATGTAATATCGGGAATGAACTGTCAAATAAGCTCACACAAGTGTTTCAAGAGATACTACCTACTGCCCTCGAATGCGAGCTGTTTACCTTCAACAAGTAAACACAATTTGTCAGGTAAATATCGAGCTCCCTGAGCTAATTAACTCTGTCAGAAAGGACTTAACAACACTAGGAAATATTACATAACATGAAAAGGGATTGTGGAAGAGTGTAACTAAAAGGTACACCTACAATTCTCATCGTAACCTCGTGGCAGAAATAGTCAAGGGTAATACCACAAGTAGTGGATATATTTTTGACAAATATTTTGCCGTTTCCATGTAAATTATTGCGTTTAAATTTCACGAAACAAAATCATATCAAAAATGTCACGAGCCGAAGGCGAGTGACATTTAAATTTGATTTTGTTGAGTGAAATTTGCAATAATTTCTATGGAAATAGCAAAATATTTTTTAAAAATATATCCACTTCGAGTGGTATTTGGGACGACTATTTAACAATATTAATACATAACGATTAACTTTATTGAAAAATAATCCAACAATTAATATTCATCCTCAATTAGATTCAGCGGAATACTTCCGAAACACAACATTTTAATATCTTTAACGCAAGCCAAACTTCGTTCACACAGTATGTTGGTGTTTAGTTTTACGTAACCTAGCGATATCACTAAGTACAGAACATCGTTGCTAAGCGATATTTCGCAACAAGGCTATTTAGTTTTTGAGTATGTACATTGTTTTGTAAACATTTTGAAGGTGCCCAATATTCAGTAGTTATATCCCTAGTGCATTCTGTATATTCGAGTATTTCTCGAGAACGCGAAGCGTTCGAGAGAAATACTCTAATTATACAGAATGCACGCGGGAAATATTGCAAGACTATTCCTCGAAGAAATGGCATCCTTTGTATACCACACTATTAATTTTTAAAGAGCTTTCAGTTTTCTTTCTGAAATTTCTTGTGTACCTAGCTGGTTTGCTTTTCTTCCCGCAAATACTCGCTATTGCACTTGTGCAAATACCCGGGTATTGCACTAGTGCAAAATATTCGCTGTATTCGATTCTGATTGGTTCAAATTTTGAAAATTGATTGATGGGATTGGTTTATATTATCTGAGGGGAATAGTCAGTGATATACTGCTGGTAATGGTTGAAAAAAGCAAATGTCTGCAATATGATTGGCTTATATGTTATAGTGTTGAATAGTCACTTATATTCTTTGAGTTTGCATAGCAAATAATTAGCTTATAAGGGAAACTAAGTTGAGTTAGATCGCTAGAACTAACGTTACTAAATAAAGCCAAAAATAGAAGCTAACCTCGAAATAACCGTAACAGCTTTTAAGGTAGATGATATAGGAACCTGAATTGTTTACGTTTTGGATAAAGGTTCAGAAATAAACTGCAGATTAATTGACGTGGGTGAGTGTGCAGGTATGCTAAATAAGAGGGTACATTCTAACGGAAATTATACTTATTTATTTATTTTAGAATACAACTATATTAGTCATTAGTCTGAAACATTGCTTTACTCAGTTATCCGCCTCTCTTGTCTGAATAGTTTGATTGCGTGTAATATTTATATTGCAACAAGGTTTATTACCCATAGGCATTTTTCCGACATGCGGCGTTACGTAAAATGACCTTTATTTGCATATATCACTAGACTGCGTTCTACTAAGTTTCCATAAAATGAGACATTCAGCACAGTAAATTGCCAGTAATCCTTTAATTGGCACTAATTATCACGAGGTGCTCTACTTTGACTTTGTAGGCTCATGCGATTAGTAGTAAAGCTGAACCTGCCCCCTTTTGAGATTTATGACGTCTCATTATTAGCAGGAAACCTGAAATAATCGTTCTTCTAATTCTTTGTGTAGACCTCTTTCCCAAAAACCCAAAAACTCATGTCTAGATATTTACATCCTCAGATCTCCAAAGGCCACTTTTAAAGTTTAAATATACGGGACTGTCACTGAAAAATTCGCACCCTCTTTTCATGTCCTATTTCCGTCTGCATCCATTAACTTTTAGGCGCTCGCAGTTCCGTTCCTTTAAATTTCTGTCATTTGTAGCAGGTTCACTTCATTCCAACGATAGTTTCAATAAATACAGACGGTGTAAGGTGCCGTAAATGCTGATAACGCTCGTCCAATTTCGGTGGAACACTTCGTTGACACATCGTGCTCGTGATGCGAACACGCACAAGGCTTCATTTGTTGTTCACAAAGGCGAATTGTCAGCTTCTTGAGAAGGATGCGTCCCAGGATGTGTCAAGTAGTGCGTCGCTGTTGTATTTGATATTTTGCAATGGTTTCTCGAAGTACAAAAGGCATAATAATTCGATTTTGTTATACTTGATACAAGATTGTGCATAAATTAAGCTGTTCATATTGCGAAATGTCACTTCTTAAGAGTCGCCTTATATAGAAATCGCCATTAGTTTAATTAAATCGTTTCCTTGGCTTTGGGCTCCGGGTTATTGATTATGAGGTGACATAATTGGACTAATTAAATAAGCATTTCGCTGGCATGACGGATGGCTCTATAAAACACCACTTTCTGAGGAGCACAAGAGTGTGCTTTCGTTGTTGGAATAACGCACATTATCTCGTCGATCGGTCGTAATGACAATAATAATAAAAATAATTTCAGATATTTCCAAGGTAATGGCCTCATCAGGCTACATCCGCCACGAGTCAGTGACCCAGCGGTTCAAATCACCATCGGTTCAATTTTTTTTATCATGCTGGATGGTGACCAGTAATTTAAAATGTGCGTAATTAACAATTTTCAAGTTCAAATGATTAGCAGCTACCATCAAATAGACCAACATTCCGTAGAATAAATATAAATATAATTATGCGTAGTTTCTTTGTGTTAATTAGCATAATAGTGAATTATACGGCAAAAACCGTTACGTGCCTGCTTGACATAATTATAATTGCCCTTCATGAACGTCGCTTCAACGCGAGTTTTTCGCGACGCAGTTAACAGTGACACCTTCAGGAAACAGTCTGTTTAAACAGATGTGAAGTGCTCCCTCGTTGTCCTCTTGCATGATTCCCTAGCTCCAGTCCGCAAAATATTAGAAATTGGCACATTCCACATAATTTTTCAGTTAATATTTTGAATTCCAAATTTGTGTCCATAATTATGGATAAAAATATTGTATATACATTTTTATGTTCGATTATTTCATAAATACCTCAGTATATTATTTACTTAGCGTCGATGAAGTACCACTTTACGGAGTAGTCCAGAAAGTAAAGTAAAACGGCCACATAGTCAATAGTTACTATTAAAATAAATGTTATCATTTCATTCAAATTAGCAAAGGAGGCTACATTAACTGAAAATTGTACAGATAACTAATATGAATCCATCCTTAATACCTGTAACAACAGTACATATGGTTTCCGCCCTCAAGCATTACTTTAAATTTTAACAAGTTTCGTACGCCTTAATATTTAAATAATTATTTACCCTTTTTCTCCCTTACCTATCACAGTGAACATGAAACTCTCTTAATATCTCGCTTAGTGCTTATGAAAGATCACTACCTGCCAAAACAAAAATCTCCTTGTAGTGTTGTCGGCTGAAACTGACTTTAAATAATGCACAAGAAAATTAAATTTGTTTACATCAATCTATGGACTGCAAAACATAAAAAACACAAAGAAAACACATATAAACACACACCAGCTAAAAGAAAACAAATTTAAATAATTACTTAATCTCCATACAAGATAACTGGGCCTACATGCATGTATGTACATCCAAATACATAAATAGAACATCCATGGAACATTATTAAAGTAGCGCCGAAATAACGTAAAAGAGCAAAAGTGCAAACTAACGCCAGCCCTCTTCATAAAATACGCGTACATCAACACATTCTTTAAACGCGATTCGTATACCGCGGACGCGATTTCCTATCGCGTAACTTTTTTATATCGAATTACCTGCGCTTCTTAAAGTTACGCTAGATTGCAAGGAAGAAAAATTCTTAAAGAAAGAACCAGATTTAAAATTAATGTCGTTGAATATTTCAAAAATAGCGAGTGATGTAACGGTACTTTTATGTAGCCCTATACTCTACTATAAATTTAGATTTCCGTTTGTTTGCTAGTTAACCCACTCGTAGAAGCACAAGACCCTCTTTTACCTCAGTATGGCTAAGGGTAATGTCAATATAGTGCACTGGCTATACTTTGCTATGCTTTTAAATGTGTAGAACTTTCAAATTCTGATGTAAATGAAGTATTTTAATTACAATTTGTCCTCGTTTGGATAATAATGTCAATAATTACTTTTTGTAATAGCTTCTGAAAACTTTACAGGGGTGGTTCCGTTATCTAGTTACATGTTTCTGAAAAATTGATTTTCTAATATTTTAAAATTTAATTTTAAATCATAAGTCACAACTTATGTCAACCAAATGTCAAAACAGTTCTCAGATTCTAATGACAAATGTCCAATCTTTTGAATGGCATACTATAATATTAAATAACACAGTAAGTTCTTATTTTTTAATTAATTTCACCCTGTTAACGTTTCTATTTATTTTCTAGTTAGGATCTGATAAAAAATCACGCACCTTGGATTGTTATTCACACAACATTGAAGACAGCAACCTATCCTTGCTCCGCAACTAGACCCCTTCAAGCTCTTTACTGCAATGCTCCGCTCACCGACAGACCACTCGTTCCAATTGTCCAATATTAGCAAACCCCAAACTTCTGTCAGCAATCAGCAAACCTGAACATCCACCTACCACAGTAAACTGCTACCTGGAACGCTCCTCCTCTTTCCTGTGACACCCTTTGGGAACTCCACTCAACAATACATATGTTGACGTAATCCCATTTTACTTTTGATCTATGTCAAATGTAATATCCCAAATAAAGCTAACCCACTATGTTTTCTTAATACTTTACTTGTATATAATAATTCTTCTATCGATTAGTTTTGTCTACCATTTTCCAATAATCTTCTTTAGTTAATTCTTCTCTCATTTTTTAGTCTTTCAAAATTCCATTTTTAAATCACCACGTAGATTTGTCTTAATTACCCTTTTTATCCCAACCAAAATTACATGAATAAAACAGGGTTATCTTCCATATTTTAATTACACCAGAAATTAGTTTACTACATTTTTCAGTTTGTTATTTCGTCTATTGAAACAAATTTCCTAACTACCTCATTTTTATCTTTATGCCTTCTAGTCTAATGTATTTGAGTTAAACCTACTTAATTTTATCGTATTTCGAAATTAACATTTGTCATTGATTTTTAAACTGTATTTTATCAAACTTTATTTTTAATTTCAATCCATCTGTAATTTTCAAATAGCTATATTTCAGACACAAATCTGCCTTATCGGTGAATAAATCCAAACCATTATAATATCCCAATTTAAAAAAAATTAATTCAAACCATATTAAGCTTGTATCATTACAATAAATTGTTCCGGCCTGCCTGTTATCACTTATAATTCTATGATCATACATGCAAATCACGCCAGGAATAAAAATTAGTTTACATGAAAATACATATACTCTAGAAAAGAACATACACACATGAAAATACATAAAAAGGATAGACAATGGTAATATAAAAATGTTATACGCTATCAACAATAGCTAAGAAGTGTCCACGAGCTCAATGCTGGATCTACATGCTTGAATACACTCCTTAAGTGTATGTGTGACTTATTAATTATCAACGCTAAGTCAAAAAGCCAACAGTGCTAACAATGTTTAAATTCCGCACACAAAATCGCTTAGTATGGCTCTACCTTCGGTCGCTTGAAATCAGCGGAAGTGATGTGTCAACAGGGTGATGTCATCGCTTCGTACTGACGCGCACCAGGAGTGATGTAACTTGACGTAATTTATTTTCTAGTTTTCCCAGTTTCCTGGACCGAGCATTCTAGCGAGGCTTTTATTTATAATAACTAACCTTGCGTTATAGTTGCTCCAAATGGTCTCGTACATTGTCAAGATCAGCTGGCTTTCTTGAAGGTAGAGTAGCAGCTTCCTGCTACGAAGAATTATCGATACCTCGATGTTGTTTCTAAGCTGAATATCTGCTCTTGATCCTGTATTTTTCCTAAAAAAATAATGAGAAGTCGACTGCTCTTAAGGCAGGCCAACACATAAACTCTCAATCGCACTTTAATGCTCCGCGCGCCGCCAATTAGCCAGCGCTGCACCCCGCGCCTTCGCGCACAACTTGCTTTTAATATATTAACGGTCGCAGCGACTGCATCAGCTGGTTTGCACCTCACAATCTGACGCGCGAAACACTAAACCTAATTATTACAATGTAAGAAACAGTTTCGCCTGGATCTAGCAAGGTGATTATTAAATACCAAGGTGACACAAACTAGCCCGTTACACTGATAGAGGACGAAAAATAGACATCCCGAAAGTAAATCTAGAAACAAGGCAAGCTGTCAAAGAGCCTCTCCCCATTTTAACGAAGGGATCATAGGAACTGCGGCCTTTTTTGCTACCTAGAAACTTTCTCCAACTTGTTCTGTCCATCCAATATCCTTGTGGTATATTTCTTTCCTTCATTGCTGTTTAAATTCCTTCGTACCAGCTGTTTTTGTTCTGCCCTCTTTTCTCTCCCGGTGGGATCCATTCCATTGCTAATTTAAATATTCTATTCTCCTCAATTTTCCGACGTAGGCATATAATATTAATCATCCTTTACTATTTAATTTCTCACTCTTTCGGTTCTTAATACTCTTGCTGCTCTTCTTAGAAAATGTATTTCTACTATTCCTCGCCAAAGTATCTCACTATCGTCTGTAAGTGATACCTGAAGTTGTAGAATGGTAAAAGTTGTACACAACAATAAAGGAAAGATAGTTTCAGACAGACAGTAAAATGGGGACGCACCGTCGCGTCGCGTCGTGTCAAAATACATTTCACACAGCCGGCATAAAGTGTTTTAAATATCATAACTTCGACATTTGGTCCTGATGATAAAAGCTGCAATGTCTTACGTAATGTTATTTGTATTCTTGTGATTACTATATTAATAAATGGAAAACGTTCTTATCTAATTGAAGTGCAACCTCCCTATTGTGTTAGTAATTCAATTTTTGTAATCTATGCAGATCAGTAATTTCGAGCACCAGTTGATTTAAATATTGTTTTTGCGCCAGTTGCAATACAAAATGGAGCATGTGGATTGTTAGATAATGTAGAAACAGAAGCTAATGTTAATTTTGTTTCAGGTAAGACGAACGGTTTCCCGAACACAATAGACATTCTTCTAACGAAGGGTAAGTTTAAATGCTATCAGTTCGGCATGGTTGAGCTAATATCACCAATATCCACTGATGGTTTGTTACAGTGTAAGCCGATTGTGGTCTGGCTCAATCGATTCCAAAATGGTGTGAGTACTGCTACTCAGTTTAATATATTTATTATTGCTTCAGCTGTAGTGTCTGGTTACGGTATAAACTGGTCGTTAAGACACTTGACTGAACTAAAAAGCAAAGCTCACCCAATTGCGCCTCCACTGGATGTTGCCCGGATAAAAACTCAGTGGGAGGGGGGTTCGTTTCGACACTACACAGCTTAGGGCGATTTTCTGTCACGAGGGATGTTCATTACGACAAAGAAAACGGGAAAAACAAATGGGCGCCACGGAAATTGTTGATTAGCACTCAATCTAACTTGCACTTATCCGAAATCCAAATGCCTTCGGTGCCCATGGGATACATTCCACAGCTGCAGTTTCACCTACCTTTGGTGATAACCTCGCAATTGCCTGGGCACTGTACAATAAATGATACACAACACAAAGACCATGTTTCATATATCTGTAGATAACTAAATAAAAATCACATAAAATAGTCCAAATGAATACTATCTATTGTCTATTGGATCTGCATATTCACACAAATATTAACACGAACAGTAATATACCTCAGGTAGGGGTTAGTAAACATTTGATCATGAACAATTATCTGAATCACAACAATAAAGAAAGTTAACAACCTGCTGTGTTAAAGGTCCACAGCGGTGAACAGACTACAAATCTGGCGTTTAATTTAGATCATGTAGTTAAAATAGCTAACGCTTCCCTAAACTTGAAGCACGCGACAGTTCTCACAAAAAGTGACGCAATACAAAATCAACCTTAGATCAATGTCAATTTGGACGTTTCACTTTAGGTAAAATGGCCATAAAAATGAATAGTTTTACAATAGCTTGCGATAGCATCCGGCAATGCGATGTTGAGGTACAGCAGCTGGAATATCTCACCATCGAGCTGGTTTCGTCTGCTGGCGAAAGACGGAATCAAAGGGGATCGCCTCCAAATCTATAAAGGCTGCTGCGTAATAGAATCCTTGCTGTGAAAGTTTTGGGAACCGGACGCTTCGACGTTCAACGCTAACTCACCCTGTATATTTGTTCGAGCACAATTTTCACCACAAATCCGCTCAGAGTAGAGTATTATTTGCACACAAATGTATTGTTTCGACGGGAGTGTTGAGCAATTAACTACGCAGCCTCCGAGAATGAAAGTTCACCCCCTGAACAAGGGTTTTCACAGACATTAACTATTTACTTCAGGGTGTTCATAACGTCAGGTCGAGAATGAATCTGCCGACGCTATGCCAAATGCCAAAAGCGCGGATGCAAACGTTTCTTATTTTTCTCTCTCTCTAACTGATACAGGAAAACCGGGTTGCGTTAAGTTGTGCAACCATCGTATGTGTCTTTGATCAATTTAACATCAGACAATGGGCCTCCGATACAGGAATAAAAACACGATAAGCCGACTTACGTCATGTGCGCCGAAAGCGCCCACGCAAGACTTGCTTTCCAAAGAAAACTAAACACTGAGACCCTCTGCTGACGATTTTTGTAATGATTCCTAGGGATCGACTTGGAACCAAATGGTTTAGTACTGAAAGGGGGTCTGCGATGCGCAACAGGTGGCGGTACTTGCCGCAGTGTTCCTTTTATTTCAGAATGGAGCGAGGAAATGCGGATATTCAAAGGTGTCGGTACGGGAAGATACGAGACGTTACAATAAGTCGTAAAAAGCCGTAGTTGGGTGCAGGCTCTGACAATCAAGATTGACGCTATACTGGAGAATTAAATTGTTTATACTTATCAGTTTATTTTCTCCAGTATTTCACTGGAGAATTATTGTTTTCTCGTGGACTTTAAGATAGATTGAATAAAAAAAGAAAAACGGTATGGGTGTCTTCCCTAACTTTTAACTTAACAACGTTTGTAATTCTTGTCAGTATTACAGAAACTATAAGTGACCAGTAGCTATTTACAAATGAGACATGTTTAAACTAGGAATATGCGATGGAAGTTACCTGTAGATACAAGAACATCTGAACTACAGGCAGTTCGGTGTGCAGCTACAATTTTTTATAGTCTGAGAACATACTTTACTCAATAAAGAATGGTCTATGGAAATTACAGGTCTGCTGGAAATTCGTTCCGAAGTAATTATATACTACCTTCTTTTGCTTTTAGGATACAGATTTGTTATCGCACTGTCTACTATAATTCCTGGTCCCTTGTAATATATCTTGAGCTTCTAACGTCTCCATTTTCTCGATATTACAAAATCACAATAAGTTGACGATCAACGCAAGTAGAAAAATTCTTGATAGAGAAATTGAAAAAGAGGAAGACCAGTGAAGACGTACTTCTTTCATTTAAAATTTTTTCATCCAGATCTACTGGCTTACAACTTTTGGTGGGTTTTCGCCTGCTCTACTACTTGTCTCCACCTTGATCGGTACTCGGCTACTTTTATCCAGCCACGTACTCCCATTGCGTTCGAATCTTCTTCAGAGTAGTGGATCTATCGTTTTCCTGATCTTCCTCTTGTTCTTCTTTGCCGGTCTTCTCTCCATCATTCGCTTAGGGATCGTCTCCTTACACATCGTTACTGTGTGTTTTAACCATCTTAGGCTTTGATTTTTTATAAACCTTGCTATACCTTCTCCTAACATTAATCTGTCTAGTTCGTCTTTTCTATTCTCCACCAGCAATTTGCATTGGTTCATACAATTTTCTCAGCATTTCTCGTTCAAATATTTATTTTGTTTAAGTACCCAGAATTCGCAACCATATGGTCTTATGAGGCGATTTCGAATACTTCTTCTCAAAGGTTTCGGTAGGCAAAATACGTGTTATACGTTTGATAATTCTATAATTTTTCTTCTTTTATATTAGCATTTCATCCAGATGATTTGATAAACTATCGGTAAAATCGTCATTTTATTTATTATAGATTACTTTTATAATTATGGCTCAATCTCAATACACCTTAAGAACAGAAATAGTATTGGGTAACAGGAGATTTTAGAAGGTACATATTATTTATAAGGATGTGCTATTGCATAATGTTGAATAGACGGTAGTTTAAAACATGTGATTTTAGTTAAAGGCAGTAATTTTCTTTAATGTCTGTACTACAACTGTGAATTAAGCTAAAAAGCTGTGTTAATAAATCACCCACCGTTAAAAAACAGACCTTGACGTCTGTCCCTAGACTCTTAACTTGATTCAAAGGTGAATTCCAGTAACTCAGTTAGTACACACAACAATTGTGATCAATTTGTGTTAGAAATAGTTACGCTTTTGTTATTTTCTTCCCTCATAGTGTCTTGGTTTGGATTTTTTTTCTCTGAATTTGATAATGTTCGTCTTGATTGAAGTATCAGAAAGTTCGTCAGATAATGCTTACTGCATCAGTCTTTTCTAACAGACTGTTTGGAGGTGACAAGAACTGTTTGCTGATAAATTTCAAGATTACAAGATTTATATTTGAGAAGCATCCAGCAATTTGTTAGCGCTGGCGGGATTCCTCCTAGTCCAGTTCTGCATTGCGAAACTCCAGTTATCGAACAAATCGGCGCCCATAATCCGACGCTTGTTGGAGCGGCTGTGAAACGCCAATAAAAGATTTCAGGCACGCGATTCAATAGTTATCGACGGCAAGTGTTGCGAGATGCAGGTGATGGTGCTCGAATTTTTCAGCTAAGTGACATTTGAGAGCCCACGCGTTAAACGCTCGTTACTTTCTAGTAGCAAAGATCACAGGGCGTATTCGCTGGAATGTTATCATATTTCACCCGCTTTGACTCGACGAGCTGCAATAGTAATTGTTTATTGTCTACGAGCAGCACGTAATTGCGATTTATCAAACCGGCGAAGTGACGGAAACGAAAACAACGCCGCTACGGTATCGTCACGTTGTGAAAATAGAGACAGTGTTTGGGATAACCTCCATTCCATGTGCAAATTTTAATTAAATTCCTGGATGCATATTCCTGGCTCTTTCACAGAGGAAATGCACGTTGAAAGGTATGCCCCGATTGGAGTTTTCATATCAGCGCAGTTACGGCCTGAATGTGAAATTATCTGTTCTGCTACTTAGCATTCAGACTTTTGTTACAGCACCAATAAATTGTTCCGAGATTGTAACAGATTAACTACCCTCTTGATAGTTTTTTTCTAGTCTGTACACATTTGTTGGGGTATTACAACCTATCTTCAGATTTTTTAGTATTTAGAAAGTAGATAATGACCATGCGAACGTTTATGATAGCAGTACAAGTACTCAAATACTGTACTCTATATATAATTCGGGTACTCTGTAAACGGTACCCGGTACTAGGGCTGGGCGAAAATATCGATATATCGATAATATTTTCGATATATCGATATATCGTTTATCGATATACCCTTCTTTAAATATCGATGTATCGATATATCGATATTGAATTTAATATTTACAAGTTTTGCACATATCGATATATATCGATAGTTATCGATATTTATCGATGTATCGATATTTATCGATGTATCGATATATCGATATTAAATTTAATATTTCCAGGCTTTGCACATATTAATATATATCGATAGTTATCGATATTTATCCATGCAGATATTTATCGATAGGTCGATACATTAGTACGTACAGATATCGATATTTTATGCTGAATTACATTTGCTTAGTAGTTACTCATAAATTTCGTAAGATTTGCTATGAGGCATTTTGAACTCGGCCTTCCTGCTGGGTTTATGTTATTAAATCAATTGCTTGTTTAATTTGTATCATGTTTAGGGTTTGTGTTCGGGTTATTAACGCAGTAGCAGGTTGGGGCATTTTTGGTGAGTAGACTTTGGTGAGCATTAAATGTATTATAATACCAACTTCTAGTTAATACGCACGTAGAACAGTTGTACCTGTTTGGAGTGCATGAAGGAAAATGGCCCAAAATGGCATTTGTATTGCAAAATTGAACTACCATCTTAAATAAGTGATAAAATCAAATTTAACATGGTTATGTATCGATATATATCTACTAACAAAATATACTACGTGTATATACATATGTACATGTATTGATAGTTATCGATATAGTACCCATATTTATCGATATTTGTCCAGAAATATCGATAACTATCGATATTAATCGATAACTATCGATATATATTGATAAGTATCGATATTTATCGATAACTATCGATATTTATCGATAAATTAATATAATCGATACTTATCGATAAATATCGATATTTATCGATAGCTATCGATATATATCGATATTTCGATATGTATCGATATTTCGATATATCGATATGTATCGATATTTCTTAGTTATCGATAATCGATATCAAAATTTCAATATCGCCCAGCCCTACCCCGTACAATTTTCAATAAAGTACTCGGTATTCGTACCCGTCATCACATCGGGTAGAAGTATCCGATACCCGCGTCTCTTACGAGGTACACTGCTAACGTTCGCGGAATCGAGTACTCCTTGCATTGCCAGCGTTCTGCAATTGTCATATTCGTAAAATTTGACGTTTTTAATCTATAATTCTTCAGTGCCATAGAATTATATGGTCTTATTTTCTACTTTCGTCGTAACACTCGTAACCGAGGGCAATTAAATTTTTTAAATATAATTTTGCGACTGTTCTCTCATTATAGGTTGTTGATTTGTTCTTCTAGCGATTCATTGTGGTTGGTTTGGTGCTCTTGGGATTGAGATGTCAACGTCCAAACTATTTGTTTCATGGTACCGGAAATCCATGCTGCCCCATGCAGACCTGCTTTGAATACATTTGTTTTTAAAATCGTTCCCGTTGATGATTTCAAAACACCTAGGTAATTGAATGTTCGTTGTAGCTTTTGGCTTGTCATTAACTACATGTTATATTATTGTTACTTTTTGGTATGGATACGGTGTAGTTCACCTCTTATAAATTTTCTTGATCTTACCAAACTTTTGGTCTTATCTGTGCTGATGATCACATGGCACTTCCCTATGTTTGGATGGAATTGGTACAGTTAGCGTTGGAGACCGTCTCTCTTTGTAATACCATTGGTCAGTATGCAAACTATGTAACTATGGTATGATCAAAAATTATTTTCATGTAGTATGGCTATGGAATATTTCCTAATTTATGAATGTTAACTATAACTCACTTGATAATCAAATGACAAGTTTGACATTTTAGTATAAATATAGTTGTATTCATAACTTAGGAACTATTCCATTGCCACGATGAAACTAATTTTTGATCATACTATATTTGATTTCTGTATTGTTCATTTCATGGTCTTTACTTGTCTTTTTCATACCTTCTATTACCTTGTACGTTATTAAATTGAACAATAAAGGACTTCAGTTACTTCCTTGCCTTATTCTGGGAAAGGTGGTTATGTTAAACTAGCGAATCACCCGAGCTACGCTTCGGTTCGCTAATTTAAGAGAGATTCA
Organism: Agriotes lineatus; assembly: GCA_940337035.1. Taxonomy (NCBI): domain Eukaryota; kingdom Metazoa; phylum Arthropoda; class Insecta; order Coleoptera; family Elateridae; genus Agriotes; species Agriotes lineatus. Next base: position 29,376,247 of record OW679194.1, on the reverse strand, counting down.
TTAATATAAATTTAAAAAAGGATACATCGGCCGGGTATCGAACCGGGGCCGCTCGCGCGGCAGGCAAGCATTCTACCTCTGAACCAACGATGCTTCGTTGAATAAGGCGCTGCTATAATGGTATATGAATGGTTCGCTAATTACACGATTTAATTAAATTAAATATAATTTAATTTTACTTTACTTTTTCGTACTTTTTTGAAAATAAAAACCGGCCTACGATCTAAGTCTAAAAATTAGCAAAATTTTAAGCTATCATACAATTTAATCGGTCCAGTATCTTCGGAGGAGATAGCGAACAAACATACAAAGAAAGAGACCAACGATTTTATGGTATAGATAGTCGTTAAACTGAACCCAAACATGCAAACAGGGCCGGTGTACGTTTTTCCATATCGTGAAATTTCAGATTTTAATAACAAACACTTTTCACAATTTAGAAACGTTGATGTAACGATATAAACATAGTACACCATGAGAAGCAATAAAACGCAGTAGTCTTCTCCACGTACATTTATTAAAAAGGCGACATGATTCGAAGCCAAACTGGCTTCATCTTCAGGCCAAAATGATCATTGGTTATAAAACAGGTAAAACCACGTGTTCCAAATTATAGGTTAAATTGAGGTTAAGCGCTGAAGGCGAGGTAGTAATAAAAATTCACAAAGAACACCACATTGGAGAAGAAAATTAATTCAATAGCCAGTAAACTACGTTATAAAGATCGTTGTACTGGTTATTACATCAAATTTAACAAATTAAAAAACGGCAAGTAAGATAGCAACCATTCTCTGACGGAGAAGGTTATATATATATTGTCAAAACTGGGGTACTGCCGATGTTTTTTTATAATATAGCTATCGCAAAAATTTATTCAGAACGGTTTCTACTGCTTTTAAATATACTATCGTACCTGGATTCCACACTATATGATGCATATATTCGCAGTAGTTGCATTATATAAGATTTCATATTCACACTAGTGCTAATGTGAAAATGTAGGACAACTTTGTAGATTTAAGTAAATTTATTTACTATAAAAATTAATATGACCCACAATTTTCAAAAATATTGTATGAAGCACGTTGCAAAATTAATATTTCCCACACATTACGTGCTCGCTAGCGCTCGTAGGACAAATTTCACGTCTAGTATAAAAAACACTTTCATTTGGCAACTTGTTACATAAATAGCTATTCCGTAATCCGGTATAGCATAAATATGGCATCTGTGGGCGATCTATTTTACGGAAACATTTAGCGATTGTTTTGGATTATTAAATCTTATGAAGCTTATGAAAATGTTTTATAGAGACAAGTATTATGAATCCGCAATGCTTTTCAGGATTTCTCTTATTTTCATTCTTGAGTACATGCATTGTTGCACTCCATTTATCATGTATTATACTACTATCTAGGTATTTATGGAAAGATGTACTTAGCGCCATGTGTTCGACTATCTTCTCATGTAATTGAGGTCCGCTCTTCGTATCTCTAATTCTGTTCATCGGCTGAGTTTTTCTTGGTAGTTTTAGTGTAATATCTATATTTCGTTCAGATTTATATATTTATGTACAGTCGTGTTTATTAAAGTGTTGTACAGCATTTGTGCTTTGTGAATATAAATTAGTTAAAAAATGTTGAATAAAGTGTTGTATATACAAATATTTTGAAAGTATACATCTAGGTTTACCTAGTTGATGATATAGTGTGAGCCTTTGTTGAGTAATAACACCGCCACCAATAAACTTAGAATGGTCGCTGTACAACAGATTTTTGAACAAGACTGTACAATTGTACATTTCGTTATCCCAAGCTGTTTATTTCGTTCCTTAATTCCCATCTAGTTTTGTTCGGATTTGTAGAAATTTATTTTGAATCCCCGTTATTCAAATTGCTTTTTGAGCATCTACAATTTTCCAGCATGTGCTCCATATCAAAAAAGCAACCTTATATTGGGTGTCATTTGCTAAAATGAAGTTTCTTTATAGCTTCTAATATAATTCATGATAGATTTTATGGAGAAATTCCCATTAAACATAATGAATAAATTGTATTTGTTATTTTAATTCGCGTTTTGCTACATTTATAGCATCATACGTAGATGTAAGATTCTATTAAAGAGTAGTGGCGAAAAACAAGGCTTTAACTATTGCGATATACAGTGCTATTGCTTAAAACGTCTTATCAAGTGTACGTGGATTTCAAGTGAAGTTCAAGTCTGTCGTTATTATTTATATTATTGATACACCAATACAATACAATTCTTGCAACCTTGGCAATTTTTAGGTAAAATCTAAACTTGCTAAGGTTGCAGGCAAATAAATGTTCTTGAAATGTTTTTTTCGGCGGAGTTTTGGCATATTCTCTTTAATAATACAAATCTTTAGCTAAAGTGCAGTAAAGATTTAGAAAGGGTTTTCTCAGTAATTTTACTTGCCTTATCACTTATCACCCTTCCTTTGTACGTTTATTGATAAGCCGTACCTCCTCTGATACGTACTGTTCGTCTAAATTGAGCAACAATTTAATAATAATGAGTAGTCCTGCCTAGACCTTTTAAAGTACCTACAGATAAAGCGTGTTAACTCAAATTTAATGGAAAAAGAAAAACGTTCGAGTTATCAATGATTCCACTATTTTTTTATTGTAAAAATCATCAAACTTTTTAGCTCTATGAAAATGTCACGCTTTTAAACGTTTTCAGTAACTGAAACCTACTTAAAGTAAATCTTATTTTGTTTAAATTGCGGATAAAAGTATTTTGAAGAATTTAAAATCCTTTTTCAATGTTTTTCTGTTATCAGCTTTTTTATTTCTTCAATTAGCCGAAATTGTTCACTTATATTTAAACTTTTTAATTTTAACTTTTAGGCGAATCTTTGCAACTGTTTTGTGATGGTCTACGAACCATACTGTTTTTTGGGGACATTCAGCCACATTACCAAATTTCACTAATTTAAAAAAGTCGGTACCGAGTTTAGAACTCGTGACCTTACGCTCAACAGCCGAAATCTGTACCATTACATCATCGTGCTTCGTAGTTACGCGGCCACTTCACTGCTATTACTGGTATCATGAATACAAATTGAAAATTCATATCCAACGAAACACGACCAATCTCGCCCAAAAACTTTTCAGTTCTTTGCATTAATATCCACACACGCTGGATCAGAAATCATCGTGATAGGTTATGTCGTTCTCGAGATGGCATGTTTTCATCTATCGTGTGGGACACCTTTACTAAACTGCATTTTCTGACGTTCTTTTAACGCAAAACCGGTTGCTGTCTTCATAAAAGTTATGCAGTGTCATCAGACCTTTCATATAATTTTGGTTTGATCGCGGCACAAATTGCAAATTAGTATAAATGGTCGAACCCGAAAGTAATACTTCAGTGCATCGTGCCGAAGTCACAATATTATTGTGTCTGATAATGCAAGTTTGGTATATGTATTTTGTTAACTAAAAAAAGGAAGTGTAGTGTAGAAGATTTTATTTACTACTATTAAAGCTAATTTTACTACGTAGCATTAGCACTCCTGCAACACTTATAAGATGTTATTTTGTATTTTAAAACACGTTAATAGTTTATTTATCAAGGTTCGTGTGGAAACGGCGCCGGCGTGTTGATAGGAAGTATCTCTATCTAAAAACATTTTTATGCGGTAAATAGACACGTTTGTGGACGTACCGAATCCGGCTCGCTCGTTCGTTGGGTCTGTTTATTTATCGCAAGCGGTAAAAATTTTAAGGTTGCCACCGAAATGCTACCGCGAAAATATTTCTGAAATTTCTGGGAACTAACAGTTGCGAATAAATTATTCCCAACTTTTTTGAATTAAAATTTGTCGTCGTTCAGTTTTGAAGCTTTTGTTACGGGCGGCTCTAAATTCGAATTTTGCCACTTTGAAAGCTGTTTTGAAATAAGGGTCTCGCACGCCTTTTAATACTCATGTTGGGTAGCGAGTAAATACCTGCTGTGTATACAATTTGTTTTACAAAAAAGGCCCCGAGGAGTCACAGCAGTGCTATTATTGGTTTTAGCTCCAATAAAACATACGAATTTAATAACGTAAATATGCTTAGCGACGACACACTTGAAATTTCAGCAGTGCTAGTGTATGAATTTCGCTATATTCTTTGTAGTCCAAGTTTGTCAAGTGTTATTACACACGAATCGTTCGTCGTTTGTAAGAATATCTCTTTCAGTTTATACATTGAAGCCTATAAAAGAAATACAGTTGGTTAATTTTAGATTAATTGTATGCAACACGTATGTAACACGTTTTGGAAAAAAAAAGTTGTGGTATCAATATTTATGTTCATAGATTGTATCACGTGTTACAATGGATGCGTGCGGAATCCTTGCCATTCAATCAATTCTTATTAATGCTATAGTTATTTTGGGATTTGATTAGTTTATTAGAAAGTAATTTTACAAGCAAGTGCGTGATAAAGTTATAAGACTGTCATCACTAAATTGATTAGTAGCGTGTTCATTTAATGGTGAGAAATTGCGCCCTGGTTCCTCACTGGTTCATTCGCAAAATATCATACAATCGTAAAAGTATAATAATCACAATTATGAACTGCACTTCCTAAAATATGATCGATAGGACCTTAAGTTGACCAGAAACTATTAACGATTGTGTATCATCAGTTAAGTATCAATCCTAGAAATCTAGAAATCAAGTTTTCGACTCGTATACCCTACTTCGAAATTACTACAAAACTACATGGGCACATTTGAGGGCCGGCCAGCTATTCAGGGGAGACGGCGTGTAGTTCTTTACAAAATAATAAACTAAAGATACTTTCTGAGGGCGACAACGAGTGCTCAGATAAAAACTAGAACTCAAAAGTGGCAGTTAATCGCAATATATTTGGGTATAGGGTTGCAGTGACAAAATAAGACAAGTGCTAAATAATAACAGTTTATACTATTCAACTGTGATGTTGTATAAAAATAGCCATCAATAACATTATATAAAATAATAGTCAGTACAGGGATACGTATAATTCCTACAGTATTTCAGGTACATTCAATAAACATTAAAGTTAAAATAAGGGTACTATCCTAAATATAAAAAATCGTTTTGTGGGTTGGATCACGGGTTTATCCAGACAATGAACAAACAAATGTAAAAATACAAACAGGCTTACGTCTAATCAACAAACATAGTGCATAAAAAGGTTAACGTTAAAAAATGAAATAACCAGAAGCAACGGTAACGTTCAACGAATTCTATAGAATTCGCTAGCAATTTGTATAGCCCAAAAATGTCTCAGCTCAGAAATTTAAAGTAACATGCACAGGGACGTGATGGGAACCATTCGAGTTAAGGTGAGCATTGCACTCAAAAAGTCACAAATACAATCGGGTATTGGTCAAATTGCAATTGCCCAGGGCGCCAACATAGGCTACGCACAAACAGCTGCAAATTTTTGGTTACTAGGTCAAGGCCGCGTTGACATAATGAACTCGCCGGAACATAAAGAACACTCAGGTAATAACAAAGGAGCGTCTAGTCGGGAAATCTGACCATACCCTGGTGATGGTTAAGCCGATACTAGCGGCTGCAAACCATAGCGCAAATTAGAACGGATCCGTATAGGTCGCGACGCGAACAGAAGATTCAAAAACTCTGAACCTTAGTAAATCTCTCTGTATGATCCGCCGGTAGGCGCGGAAGACAAGACTTCCAAACGTCGCAACAAAGCTGAAGTTTGCTTGCCGGCGCGGGGTAACATCCCATACCATCATACCAACATATCATCTTCAACTCTCTCATCAGGCGATAAACCCAAAATACCGAAGGCTCTGGGTAGCGACGAACCGTAGCGGTCTTGACTGGATCACAGCATAAATCGGAAAGGAAATATGAATATTTGTCCTAAAGGTGATTTTACACCATAACAACATCCTTGAGAAAAAGGTGGAAAGAAAAAGTGAAAATAATAAGAATATGAAGTGTATAAGAAGGAAGAACGGTTAAGAGAGAAATCACAGAAATTCTACAGACAGCTGTACAGTTCCCAAATCAAGAATTCAAATAAACAGCGGGAAGAGAAAGAGTGTATAAACCCTGTATCGGAGGACATGCCATAAATAAGTGTATGCACACATTGATTATAGGTGCGGGAATAATATATTGTTTCTTATTCTGTTTCTTCTAGTTTAATCTTCTATTTCTGTTAAAAATCTCAGTTTGGACTTTTATTTTTTGTTGGTGTTGCCCACGATTCGCCACTATAAGTTAATACTAGGAGGTCTACTTACTTCCGAAGCAGGAAATTTGGGCGCCGGCCGTTTGGGCGCCGGGACTTTTGGGCCCCGCCGATTAGGCGCTGGACATTTGGGCGCCGAAATTTAGAAATATTAAAAATAGTCCACGATTCTTCTGTTTTTTATCGTAAATATAATTTTTTGCAAGAAATTTTAATTGACATTGTTCACGGTGTAATAGATTTGATATATGTATCTATTTAAGTAAATTTACAATTACTGCACAAAATGTAACACAATCAACTTACGGCTTACGTAAAAAAGAAAACTTCTGCATTTATAATCTTAAACCATTCCAGAAAATTTTAAAAGAAATGTCATCGTCAACTCGAGAACGACTTGACCGCTTTGGATGATTTTGTTTGTTTTCTTTGTCTTACTCTCGAGGTAGTTTAGCAAAAAAGAAAATTCGGAAAAATATAAGGGAAAGCCGGAAAATTGGAAAATAACGAAAGTGTGTTTTTCTATACACTGTACGACTTTCTATTTGCAGTCATACTTTTAGATTCTGTGCTTAATGGTTTGAAGGGTTTTCCCCATCATGTCATAATCCAAAACAACCTTTGTCAGGGTATCTAGTAACAAGTAAAATCAGGTTACAGTTACTTAAATAGTAAACATTTAGTCACATAATAAAAAGTAGAACTGTAATATAATCCACCACTAATTTACTGCATAATGGTCTCATAATCGTTATCTATTAAGTTCATATGATAAAATGGTTTATACTAATGACAATTACAAGAAGACATTATGTGGAATTAATAAAAATAATTAAACAACATTATTAGAATTTTCAAACTATTTAAAAATGTATACTACTCGCGCCCAAACGTCCGGCGGTCAAAAGTATGGAGCCCAAACGCCGGCGGTCAAAGGGCGGCGGTCAAAGGGCGGCGCCCAAACGATGGCTCCCAAACGGCGGCGCCCAAATGTCGCGTACCGACTTACTTCATCACTTACTTTTATTTCTTTTGGTAGTTATTTTTTCCGTAGAAAATTACTTTCGTTGCGTTGAAAAGTTTACCTGCAGCACTTATTTTTTCACTGATTTCTTTTTGCTGACTTTTGTGGCGATTATCATTGTTTTTGGTCTTTTCTGTATTAATCTTTATATTTATCCTCGTTAGTTTCCCAGTGAATCTCTCTACGTTACATTGAACTAAAAGTTCTTAGTCTATTATTTAGATCTTTTTATTGCTTCATCGATGGCTACTGAGAATAATAGTGGACTGAGAAGGCATTCTTACCAAAGTCTGTTTTTTATTCGAATTCGATAAATTCTCAATTTTTAATTTCCACGGTGTTATTTTTTGCTCTATAGTGCTTTCATTAGCATCAGTTACTTCTTCTATATCTATTATCATTATTATATCTTCGTTTGTGTTTGGCTTATCTTTTATTTTGTGTTGTATTTCATAGTTTCCGTCACCAGTGTCTACATTGTCTTTCGGGTAGCTCCTTAAAATATTTGCCCATCTTTTCATGTTTATTTCTTTTGCTAACAAAGTTTTCTTTTTTATATTTTTTAGTTTTTGTTTTATGTTCACAGATCCGTGCAACAAATTCTGATTTTCTGTGGATTTCAAAGTTTTGTTCCCAGACTTTATACAGGATATTTTCTTTGTTTCCTTTACTGCACTGTTCGCGTCTTTTTTGATCTTCTGGTTTTTGTAGATTTCGTAATTTTCTTGTTTTTTTTTTTGTTTGCAAATATCTTTCCTAGGATTTTTTTTCTTTTATTTTTTACCATTCTGTGTTTTGGTGTTGGTATTTCCTGTTGTTAGTTAGTCACACATTTATTTTGCAGCTCGTTTTAGATTTAAATTGTTCCATTTTTTCAGTACTTCCATTTTCTCTTCCTTTGGCACTATTTTGTGGAGAGTATCCTCATATTTTACCTTATATTTTCATCCTTTAATTTATGAGCTAATTTATATTTGTTTCTTAAAAAAAGTAGTATGATAAAGCCTTCTTGAAGTGCCAATGTAGTAACGCATTACTACCAAAGCGCTGTAAGTTAATTATCGTCAATAGAATTAAACATTAAGATTCTGTGCTTGTACTATGACAATTTCAGTGACTCACTTAAAGAGTGTGTCGAGAGAAGTAACATTTGACCTTGTTTATTGTCGTTTATAATGAAACAAGCTATTATAGTTGCGGGAAGTAATTTAATCAAGTGTTATATGCAGGTTGAATAGTGCATTAACAGTGTTGTGTTTTTTTAGAGCTGCAGGCTTCACAGATGATTTTGCAAACCAAAAAATCATTCGACTGGCTTCTAAATGGGCTGAAAAATGAAATATAACAGAGCTTTAGAATTAGGTATTAAATCAAATGAAATGACTGGCATAAACGCACAATATTTTCCTTTTACATGGAAGTGATTCAATGGTGCATTTTCAGTTTTAATTAGGTCGAAAAACCGGCGATATTAAAAATTAATAATGACTGCTTGCTCATTCGCACCACATTTATTTTTACAGCGCGCGCACATTTTCCATTCACTCCCACGATAATTTCGTCTAATTCATGCAAGGAATCCGCCTCCGCCTGCTTATTTTTCAGCTGCGAGACCTCTCGTGTAAAGCACATAAAATTTGCCGTCAAACATTTTCCGCTACCGAAAGTGTACTGTAATTTATGTACTCTGGTTTTACGGCGGATGACGGTTTGCTTTTTGAAAAAGGCTACGCGCCTTGCGATGATACCTACGATTGCCGTGTTTTGCTCAAATTAGAATACCGCCATTAACCCATTATGTCGATGGTGTGGGTAGCAATTCTTCCACATGAGTTAATCTCAATTGTTGCTGATAAATTTGTTTGGGTTTACGAGGTGTGAAGGTCACTTATTTTCTAAAAATGAGGTAGTGGGATGTAACAGACAACGCATTAATGCCAGGTGATTATGTTCGTTAAAGCCAACTGTAAAAGATTTTTCTTAATTTATGTGATTTTATGGCAGTCGTAATTGAGAAATTATATGATAATATTTTTTTCTTCAAACGTCAGTAAAATGTGACATTATACTGCTTGATTGAAGATGCTAAACTGTCAATTCATTGCCATGGCACGGACAACACTTAATCTGCCGCTGGTCAGTCTTTTCTTCGAATTTTGTTCACAAAGTTGTAAATAATTTGTTATAGAAACGTTTGAAGAAAAAATACTATATGTTATTCAGAGCAAAAGTATCTGTATGTGGCTCGGCTGTACTTAAAATAAACCGTCCAGCCACGCCACATAAAGTATAACTTTTGCTCCTAATAACATAATATACTATTATTTGAAATCGGCAGTGAAGTACGCCGAAATCGTCATTAAAATACTAAAAATCTGCAGTACTTCACTGCAGATTTCACAGAATGAAAAATACCACGTGAATGGGAAAATCTTATTGCGTTGTTAGACAAGAAATGACAAAACCATTCGAGAAAGCTGCATGCCAGTTAGGATTCCCTTTCAGATGTATCTTATATTTGACATATTATACTTCTGTTTTAAGGTCTTAATCTCATTCCCATATTTCAGTGCATTTTTTTTTCATTTGTCGGGTTTGCTGTTACTCATTTTCACATATTTCATTCCTTATTGGTTTTTATTTTTCCTGTTAATATAGTATATTTACAAGCAAACAATATCAGAATAACTGTATGTGCAATACATGTGCATGGAAGTAACATTAAAATAACGCCGAAATAACTGTGTTTTATATTTTAACATTAAACTGCATCGAAGTCCGGCGGCGCAATTCGCATATGTGTTTAATAGGTTATCAAACGCTTATCCCTTAAGCTGAAAACATTTCCTGTATTAGGTTACCTTAAAATCGAGCCTGGGAACTGCTTCATCGCAGATTAGGCCAGCTATGGATTACGTCGTGTCTTGCGTTACTCGTATGGAAGTTCCCCACGAATACTACGGGGAAGGCTTTGGCTTCTAGCTCTGGCGCCGCTCTACCGGTTTGTAACACGTTACTAAATGGAACGTCACGAAATCGCTTGGTGGCTTCGCCATTGGCTACTTGTTCTGTACAATGTTAAAAGTCTCCGTATTTTCTTTGATTTTATTTTTCTATAATGCTCTGTGGGATTTTGCTTTTCTTACTTCAATTTCTCTCTGTTTTCTATCTTCAGTTCTGTGCCTTTTCTCTCAGTTGTTTACCTCTAAAGTTTTCAAGTTTTGTACTCTTATATTACTTCATCCATCCATCTTATTCTTTATTTTCCTCTACTTTCATCTGGCTCTCATTCCATTATCTCTCTTATTCTTATTGCCGCAGTTTTTTATTTCTTGTCACATATCCCAGCTATATAAAACCACATTTTATGTGTCATTATTTTACTTCCTTTACTTTTCCTTGTAGTATGATATCTTCGCACATCTTGCGAATCAGTCTTCTGCTTCATTTTTCTTTTAATGCAGTCTCTTCTTCAATCTATTTTCCACATTTCGCAGGCCATTGTGCTTCTTCGATTTGGTGCGCCTCTTTCCCAATAAAAATTTTACACATTTTTTACGTCATACTTGTGTCTTTTTCCTTTTGGCCTAGTCTTTTATCCATTTATTTTCTCCACATTTTGCTTGTTCTTTTCTATTTAAGATTTTCTCTTTTCCAGTCTATTCGACTATACTTTATATATCATTTCAGTGGTCTAAGTTTCTTTCACGTGCTATAGTTTTGCTTCTTTTTCAATTTAGTCTTCCATTTTTGCTAATTTACTTACTCACGTTTTAGGCGTCATTCGTTTACTTCTTTTTTGTTATGGCACAGTCTCTTATCCAGTATTTCTCTTTCCTTCTGATCTAACTTGTATCAGTACCTGCCTTTATACATTCCCCTCAACGATTTATATTGTTACTTTTCCACGTGTTGTTTCTCTTGTATCAACTGTGCTGTCCACCCTTTCATCAGTGTTTCTAGATACTTTATTTCACTTGCTTTTGTGTTAGATATGATACTGTCTGCTATTGTCCTGATTTACGAATAAGTTATTCAGAAAAAAACTTGAAGAGCCAGACTACCTGTAAATTTTTGTACTTTTTAGGTAGCCAGTTTTAAGGCAGTTTTATTAGTAAATTACACTGCGGTTGAAGTAGCAAGACTTGATAAAATATTATGGATTGGTCCGATTCAATAAAAGCGAGCTCTTTAACTTACATTTTGTTACTGGAGCATTGTCGAGGAAACAAGAGGAGAAAATAATTTAGAGAATCGGACCAGGCATCAGATTGTTAATAACAGACAAAAGATTCTGCTTCAAAGAATGTAGGAAATTGGAAAGTATCAGAAATTTAAACAACGAAATGAAACAACCAAAAATATGGTTGCAAATTTTTTGAATATCCAAGTTGCTATAATGCAGGGATATGTTTCCTCGCCGAATACAAATAAGTTTAGTTCCATAAACGTTCAAAACATGTTAATTAAAGATTTCCAGTTTTATTATATGGTAGTAAAACATAAAATAATTATTTGATGTCGATCCTTTGCAATACTTTAAGCGGCTTATCGTCAGTTGAGTACTTGTTTTTTAATAGCTGTTACACGTGGAACTGTGCTTGGCAATAAAATTATTCATTAATAAACGGGGCTGCGCGCGCTATTGCGCGGTCTATCCTATTCATTTACCACCATTGTTAGGCCTATTACGAAGGGCCATTCCGTTCTGTTACACACTTGTTACACAATCTCAGAAAACACAACATTTCTCCTGACAGGAAGCAGAGGGTTCTTGTGTGGAGGAAGAAATAGGGAAATACCCGTCCTCTAAACCAAGAGGAACGTTCACGTGGTGAGGTGGAAGCTCACTGCTTTCACCTAACCGTTGAAAATCTCCAAGAGGAGCTATCGCACTACTAATTGTCGACATGATCTAAAAAAACACGTCAAAAAAGTGCCATACGATCAGCACATCATCGTATGTGCCTCGAGATGCCAAATTTGAAAAACCTCTGCTAAACATTTCGCCAGTTTCGCCAATTTTCTAGATCAGTTCGATTATCGACCTTACATCGATTTTTCGATTCTTAATCTCATCGCTTCTGCCGAGTTATTGGTGTCACCGGTTTCATGCCAACAGAAGGCGAAAAAGGAACAATGGTTACCATCTCTCGAGACAACATGGATGACAGCAGATCACACGAAATACACCACACAAATATCACAAAAATACACACCACGAACTAACGTGTTGAAAGGTACATCCGCCATTAAGAGTCGTTTCAAGGTCCTATTGAATATTTTTAGCAGTGTACGCATATTTAGTTACAAAAAGTTACTAATGTCAAAATAAGACGTTAACATTTTATAAATTATCTAAAGTAGCTCAGTTACTGAACACGGCCTAAGCATCAAAATAAATATTGTATCATCATTGATGTAGACTTGTGTTATTTTATACACAAAAATAAAGTAAATACGAATGAAAAATAAATTTTAACCAAGCAATAATTTTGACTTTAGTAATATTTTGTTACTAAATGTCACTGATGACACCTTTAAAAAATGCATATGAAAATCCTGTCACAGTGTAACAAATGGAGTGAATACGGTACAGACGACTCCTGCAGTTTACACAGGTATTTGTAGTCATATTTCAATAATATTTCAGACGTTTTCAACTGAAAACCATTATTGTTAGTTTCAGTATCACAGTTTTAAAACAGTTTTTTGATAAAACTGGAGTTATTTGTAGATAAACAACCGTGCAAGTTTTAATTGATGTTAACCATATAAAGGAGATCTGTTATCATTTGAAGAGAGAATAATTCCTTAAAATGGGGCCCTCGGTAATCCGCCCCTTTCCAAGGGGGCCCCCGGGGCTCCGCCTCTTTCCAAGGGGGCTTACGGGGCTCTGTCCCTCTTCAAGGGGGCTCTCAGGGCTCCGCCCCTCTCCAAGGGAGACCCCGGGGCTCCGCTCCTCTCAAAGGTGGCTGTCGGGGCTTCGCCCCTCTCCAAGGGGGCTGTCGGGGCTCCGCCCCTCTTCAAGGGGGCTTACGGGGCTTCGCCCCTCTTTAAGAGGGCCCTTAGGGCTTCACCCCTCTCCAAGGGGGCTATCGGGATTCCGCCCCTCTCTAAGGGGCTCGCGGGGCTCCGGCCCTCTCTAAGGGGGCCCTTGGGGCTCCGCCCCCTCCAAGGGGAATCCCGGGGCTCCGCCCCTTTCCAAGGGGGCTCACGGGGCTCTGCCCCTCTTCAAGGGGGCCCTCAGGGCTCCGCCCCTCTCCAAGGGGGCCCCCGGGGTTCCGCTCCTCTTCAAGGGAGCTGTCGGGGCTCCGCCCCTCTCCAAGGGGGCTGTCGAGACTCCGCCCCTCTTCAGGGGCCCTCAGGGCTCCGCCCCTCTCCAAGGGGCCCTCGGGGCTCTGCCCCTCTCCAAGGGGCGCTCGGGGCTGCGCCCCTCTCTAAAGGGTCTTCGGGGCTGCGGCCCGGTCACGAAATCGAGGAGACGGCGATATTAATGCAACCGCAAATGGGGGACATCGCGTCTGCAATTGTCGTGACACACACGTTTGGATCGTTCTCCTTTATTTATATGATGTCAACAAGTAAATATCGATACTGGTTTCAAATCTCAGTTTTCTAAAAAAAGTTATTGACATTATCAGATTTCAAGTTTATTTCTCAATTTGGAACACGTAGAATGATTTTATGTCATCTACATTTCGTACAATCATTCCAACAAGTGTAACAACTTTATTACCTCTGAAATGTCAGTTAATAATATTGTTCCTACGCCAGATTGTACAACAAGATCGTTTAAAAGAAAGTTCATTTGAATTTTCTGACATTTGCATTTACAAATTATTTAGGAAACCTTTGTGAAAGTAAAACCAGTACATTTTGGGGTTTGGGAACTATAGATGTTCGTTTTGTATTACTCTAGTTTTACTTTGAAGTTTGTTTTAATTGCTTGTTTTTCTTTATAGGATTCTAGACTTATGATGCTTCCCACATGATCTAGCCTTTTCATATTTATTATTAATTATAGTGGCTTCTGCTCTTAGTTAATGGAACAGACTTGTCTGGTTTCACTATGGGAGTGCGCATTCATATTATGAGCTAGCCAAATTGAAATGTCCGTAGAATGAATTTACTGAATTGTCTTAAGCTCATCTTTGTTCACCCTTTGGTCGTTTGGAGCAAATGGCGTTATAAAAACTAATTTTATTATAATTATTGTTATCTTGCCGTTCTATCTGCATTTATTTGTAACAAGTTCTGTGCTACTCGTAAAATGGCCAAAAGCGTGTTAAAATGAAATTCTTGATCTTGATATGGAGCGTTTCTCATCATATTTGTAGGCGCATAAATAAATATAGAGAAACACAATTCCGTAATAAAAATTTCACACCTGAGTTTAAAAACATAAACTTGCTCTATTGTAAGTTCGTTTACATGAGCACGTAAATAAAGTCAAGCACTATCTTTTTCAGTCGTAAAAAACTTTACGGCCGCCAAGTTGGCATAGGTTCAAGTAACTTGTCTCATCATGTATAGTAATACTTTGTTATATCTGACAGTATTTCAAAACCAAAGCTTCGGCTAAATATTTTGTGATGCATAATCGCGATCTTAGTTATATACTAGGATTTAAATACATATTTAGCATATGAATATACAACGACAACATCGTCGCAAGAGGAAATTCTAAAATTTTCTAATTAAGTTGCCCAGGAAAAAATAAAGAGCGTTTAACGGCAGAAGATAAATTTTAACGAGGCCTCCAAGTCGGGCAATTTCTGGCAAATAGGCAATATTTGCGCTCGCTGCAATAATGAGTCGTAAATTATTGTTCCAGAAATTAATATTCCGACAGCGGAACGTCTGCTGGAAGAATTTGATGAGACGTTGAACGATTATTCTCTCCATTCACTGACCTTTTCGAAGTTGTTTTAAGTAGGTCTTCGAATTTGTTTCCAGCATTTTCTTGTGAAATGTGATTCTGAGCTGTTAATAATTATCTTTTCGAAAGAATTACAGATAAGTGGCTAAATTGTGAAGTTGTATACATTTCAGGTGTGGTTAATTTTGCTTTTTATCGGCAGTTATATTTATTGATATTATTTTAAAGTAGTGAGAAAGTGCAATTGTGTGCAAACTGGAGGATCTCAACAGTCAAAAACATTAAGGAGTTAAGTAACTTATAAATGTAGAAAACAATACTACATTGACACCTAAGTTGTATTTGTCTTTTCTAAACGAACATGAAGTTTAATATTTTAGCTTTCAAAGAAAAGTTGAAGGTCTGACTAATTTATTCGTAATTCCATATACATAAAATAAATAAAATTATGAGAAGGCTTTCCACTTGGAATTCGCAAGAGTTTCAATTGGGGTCTATATTGCTTTCTATCTATGTTACCAATTTATCCAATAAAATATGTTTTTGAAATTATTTTTGTCGATGAAGTTCGTATACGCATCTAATGTTATAATTCGGAGGCTTACTGCAAGCTTTATGAAAGCTATTCTATAAACCTGCAGAAAATATATAGAAAAATTGTTAAAATTTGTATGTAAACTAGCTGAAAAGCTACTGCAATTTGCTAATTTTTTTTTTTCAATCTTACTGTAAATATGCTGCCAGTTCGTTGTCGCTTGATAAAATCTACTGCACACTTGCTAAAAGATTTTTTGTAAAATTGCTGAAAATGTGGGGTAAACTGGCCGAACTATTAGCAACACTTGGCGTTTGCAAGTAACTTACCGAATATTTGTTGTAAATTTACTGACATTTATTAAATATTTACTGAAACCATCATTATAGTATATTAAGTATTAAGAACGGTAAGGCCATTTTACCGATCGAAGACAATTGTTCGGAGGAGGAGTGAAGGACGGCTCCAATAATTGTCTGAGATCGGTAATTCCGTAACGTTCGTGAAGCTGCGGCACTGTAAGTCTATGTCAAATTTGAGGTTAGCAGGTTATGTTTTGCATCAGTCTGTGTCAAAACTGACGCAAAACCTAACCTGATAACCTCGAATTTTTACTTACCGTTCTAAAACGGTAAACATAACTTACTGATTTGGCAACAAACGCTGTAACTAAGTAAAATCGTTCTATCGTGCAAAAAATGTATTGAAAATTGTTCTGACAAAAATGTCTCCCGAGGAAAATTATAAACATTTAATTGAAAAGTTTTTGAAAATATTGAAAATTTGAAAATTTATTAAATCGATGAAGATTTGCTTACAAAATTTCTGAAAAAAATTGTGTAATTACACGTATTGAATATTTTCTTGATAATACTAAGAGTTGAAAAATTGCTGAAACATTTGTTACAAATTTAGTACAAATTTACTGAAAAATCTGCTGCAAACTCGCCTACTTATTTTCTAATAAAAATATTAACATACTGAAAAATTGTAAATTGTCGTAGAAAAGTAACTCTTAATTTAACAAAATTTACATACATTTGCTTTGAATCATCTTACAAAGCTGTTAAAGTTTTGCTGCAGAAATTACTGCAATTACTGCAAACAAGTTTAAATATTATTACAAATTTGAAAAAAGAAATGGTAAGAGCTTGCTTGACATTTGCTAAACATTTGCTGCAAAATAGCTCTACATTCAATCCAAAATAACCTTCAAAAGACTAACAAGTTGCAAATTTAGCAAAATATATTACAACTTCTGACCATTAATGGCAAGGGTGTTAAAATGTTTAAATAATGGCTGCAATCTTATTGAACATTTATTAGATTTGTTAGATTTTTCCTGAAAACAAACATACTAAAAATTTTCTAAAAACTTCTATTAAACTACATTGGAAATTTGTAGGCAATATTTGCAGAAAATTACCCATGCTTGTTACAAGCTTACTAAAAGTGTGCTGCCAACGTGTGCAAACTGCTTGAAGACAAAATTGTAAAAAATTACTAAAATCGCGATACAGACGAATTCCTGCAAAATTGCGAATTGACAATTTTTTTCAAATACTGAAAAACTGGAGTATCGCTGAGACAATATGATTATTTCCCTCACTCTCTTTAAGCCAATCAAATCTTTAAAATTTCTGAGAAGTATCCAATCAGATCCCAATTATCGATAATTTGCGCATGAATGGATTAACGGGATTCCCTTTGTTCCTACCTACTAGCTACCGATACCACTGCCAAGGGAACGGGCTTGAAAAATTAGCGGGGGAGAGGACCCTGTTAACTTTTGTTCGAGAAATAGTCTGAAAAATGCTCCTCTTGCATACCAAATTTATTCTAATTCTGTCGAGTGCACTTAGTGCAGTTCAACCATTACCACAATGCGGTGGTGGGGTGCAAACAGTGCAAGTGTAAGCCTTCCTTGGCCCAGTGACGGTGGCAGGCAGTTAAATGTAAAATAGAAGAAAAAACTACTAACCTGCATAATGATAACCATAATTGTACGGGGGTGGGCGTCCCCCTGGCACCTTCAACTTAAACTATTGTTACAACCCGTATAGAATTAGTAAATATCCGATGCCTACTGATCTTTCACACTACAGCACTTACTTTAAATCGGTAAATCCGATCGGTTGCTACCCGCTGCAGAACAACTAGGCGGAGCAACATGTCTTCGCGGGGTCCCTAGCCGGAACAACATGTCTTCACTCTCCTTAATTATCATGTAATCGTCCATCACGAGCAAGAACTTTTGGAAGCTATCGTTTGCTGTAGTTTCCAAAAAAGAGCTACCAACATGATGAAACCAACTAACACATGCATTCTACAGTAGCTATCATCTGACGCATTAACTAAGAATACGCATAGCACCGCATTGTTGTAACTCATCCTGTTATAATTAATTACATTAGTTGCACCTCCACTTTGATTCTGTTTGCCAAGATTGCATTATATCTTAGGGTTAAAATTTTTCCAGAAATGGTATAGTAACCAAAACTTAAAAACAATGCACCTTTCCAAACTACCAAATATTTTAACCTCAGCATATATTATTTTAATAGTTGTTTATTTTTAAAACTTTTAAATTAAAATTGTTGGATCTAGTTTTAAATACCTACCTATTTGTTTTCAATATACATCATACATACTGAAATAAATGCAGAAGTAACTAAAATTATTATATTATGTCACCTCTATCGTTAGTGTACTGAGGGGCGCAAAAATGTTGGCTTGCCTACAGTAACATCTTGCTTAGTTACGACCCTGCACATTGCGTGTCGTATTTAAAAAACTAATCAGAACGATTCATTAAGCAAACGCGACTTCCTAATACGGCCATCCGCATGCTACTTAATTTGGCCGGCGATCGGCGGAAATGCAAATATGTATAGACAGTGCTGCTTTGTGGAGTTATTGCGGTGGAAATGCCTCATCCTCTTCCGCGGTCGAGTTTCGTATCGAACCTAATGCAGAATATCCGCCCCCGAGGAGCGATATGTGCTTTTAAATAAATAGACGCCGTAGTATAGATGTATACTTTATAAGCAGCGCCTTAACCTCCCCATCTCTGATGTCCGTGAAAAACGTGTAAAAGTTCCTACTTTTCCCTTTTATCTACACTTTGGCTGCGTAATGGGAGCGCTTCCTGAAATATCGCGTTTTGGCGGAGGCGCTGTACGTGCGTCAACAGGTTCGTTAGAGCACAACGGCTCGAAGTACTAATTCGATGCGACTCTTGAATATGAAACCCGATCCAGGGCTATTATTAATTCCGGATAAAAATAAAAAAAGCTCTTGGCTTTGATGTACACTTCGTATAATTGTTGACGCATTAAGTACAAATTTTTTATTTTTAAGCGACAGAATGATTTTAGCTTATGCAGCGAGGCAATTATCTGTTCGTTTACCTTTAACAAAGCATCTAGTTGTATTGCAGCGAATTTTCGCAATTGTGGGAGTGCGAGGCGTGGGTGGTTCCACGAAATGCTGGTGAAAAATGTCATTCGTTATACCGAACCGTTCAAAACGACATTTACACGGGTGGCCTTTTTGTAGCACGAAAGCTGATGCCAGCTATCTGCATAATACTCGTATTGACTAATGCTACCTAGGTACAACAGTTAACTGCGATCTTCTCACGTTTCATACTGCGACAGGATCATAAATTCTGTGAATTGATTTGAATAACCAGGAAGTTGATTTACAAGTAGCTGTTTTATGTTGTTTTTGCACTGTTTTATTATATTCAATAGTGTCTGTGGTTTGCCCAATCGCTGCTTATTTACATTGTGTGCTAAGTCGGACGTCCACTAACATCAATAATAATTAGAAGTGTGTCCGATTTATTTTATAAATTAATGTAACTATAGATGTTCTTCCTTTTATTATTTCCTGCATCAGCTTTACATCGTGCGTTATATAAAGTTGAAATTGTATTTTCAATGTCTGTTTCTTAACTTTCGGCCAGAATTTTTCTTATTGTATTATGAGACGATCGTTTTTATGCGGCCGCTAAAATTTTCGAATATTTTCTGTTTGGCGGAAATTATTCAAACGTACGGGAAAACTAACTCGCTGAAAATATACTGCATATGTATTGAAACGTTATTTAAAACTTGGAGAGGATTTCCTACCAAATTTACTGCAAAGTTGTTAATGTCTTGCAGCAAATTTACAGAATTGTATAAGTACTATTAAAAACTTACGGAGGAAGTGCTGCAAGGTTGTTAAGGTTTCACTAGAAACTGAAAAAAAATGATAATTCTCTGTAAATCTCCTGAAAATATATATTGCAAATTGCCTACAAACATACTGAAAATATATTGCACATGTAATATGCGGGTTTATCAACTGTGAAATGTGTTGTAAGCTTATTTACCAATTTCTGATAACTCAGCGAAAATATACTGCAAACTTTAAAAAAAATGCTGCAAATTTATAAACGATTTTCTGGAAACGTGGTGATTATTTTCTGCAAACTTCACTGAAAATATATTGTGGTTATGATGTGAAATTTCTGCAAGTTGTTTAACAATGGTTAAAAATATGTTACAAGCACGTGTATGATTGGCTGCAAACTTCTGAAAATAGGCTTAAAACGCACTTGAAATGTACTTCAAGTTTAAACTTATTAACGATTTTCTGGAAACTTTTTAATGCTTTACTGTAAACTCATTGTAAATGTACTGTAAACTTCATGAAAATGTACTGAAATTGTATTGCAAACTTGCTAAGGCTTTTGTACAAATGTGAAATAAGGGCAAATTTATTAATAATTTGCTGAAAACTGCGTAAGGATGTGATTCAAATATATTAATTGTTTTGTGAAAACTTCTTAATGATTTTCAGCAAATTCCAGAAAATATACTCGAATTGCAAACATACAGCGGATTTTCTGCAATGTTCTCATCTTTTAAAAACGTGCTGTATACTTGTGTAGGATTCTCTGCAAACCGATTGAAAATATACTGCAAACTTACTGAGGATTTTTATGAATAGTTTATAAAGTTTGTGCTGCAAAGTCAAAGGATTTTATGGACCTTGTAAATGGTTTGCTGCAAATTTACTAAAAATATATTGCCAATGTAATGTGAATATTTTACAAAATTTTCTACATCTGTTCAAAATGTAGTACAATCGTGCTTAGGATTCGCTGCAAACTCTCTGAAAATATCCTGTACAGTTGCTGAAAATGTGTTGAAATTGTATTGAAAACTTGATGTGGCGTTTATGCAAACGTTAGAAGTAATTGCTACAAATTTATTAACAGATTGCTGAAAATTTCTAAAGGATGTCCTGAAAGCTAGTCAATGATTTTTAGAAAATTTACTGAAAATATATATGAATTGGAAATGTAATGTGATCATCTGCAAGGTTCTTAACGTGGGTTCAAAATGTGTTACAGGCGTGCTAGGATTCGCTGCGAACATACTGAAAATATTGCAAACATGTTAAGGGTTTTGTGAAAATATATTGTAAACGTAATGTGCATTACGTGCAAGGTTTTTAAGATCTGTTCAAAATATTTTGCAAGCTTGATATGGGGTTGGTGGAAGCTCACTGAAAATATACTATAAAGTTGCTGAAAATGAACTAAAATTGAATTATAAACTTGTGGAGGCTTTAGTGCAAACGTTAGAAAAAAGTGCTGCAAATTTATAATTTGCTGAAAACTTGCTAAGGATGTGCTACAAATTTATTAATTATGTTCTAAAAACCTATCAATGATTTTCAGCAAATCTACTGAAAATATACTCGAGTTGCAAACGTAATGCGGATGTTTTACAATGTTTTAGCATCTGTTAATGTGTTGCATGCTTGTTTAGGAGTGTCTGCAAACTTGCTGAAGATATACTGAAAACTGGCTGTAGGTCGTATGAAAACTTTTAAAAAATGCTGGAAACTTATAAACGATGGTCTGAAAACGTATTAATGATTTGCTGCAAACTGAAAATGTATTGCATACGTAATATGAATTACCTGCAAGGTTTCAACATCTGTTCAAAATGTGGTGAATGTTTGCTTAGCATTCACTGCAAACTCACTGAAAGTATACTGTCAACTTGCTGAAAATGTACGTATATTGTATTGCAGCTTGCTCATGATTTTGTGCAAATCTTAAAGAAAATTGCTGATAACTTCTAAAGGATGTGCTTCAAAGTTCAACCGTGTTCAGTATTTTGTGCAAACTAAAAATCTCTTGCACTGCAAACATAATGTGTCATTTTTGTAAGGTTTTTACCATCTGTTAAAAATATATTACAAGCTCGTTTAGGATTTGCGGCAAATTTTGAAAAATATATTGCCAACGTAATGTGGATTTTCTGCAAGGTTTTCAACATCTGTTCAAAATTTGTTGCAAGCTGCCCTAGGATTCGCTGAAAATATGCTGTGAGCTTGCTGAAAATGCATTGCAAACTTGCTGAGGCTTTTATGCGTGCGTGCGTGTGCGTGTGTGTAGGTCTGTGGTTCTGAGTAGAGCACAGTTAATATGGTGCCCAGCTGTGAATGGGCAAGGCTGCGGAAAATTCCGGCCCTCGCGGGATTCGAAATTCGAACCGACGACTTGCTTAATGCAAGACAAGCGCTTACCCATCTGCGCTACTCGGCTTCTAAGGCTTTTCCATCTGCGCTACTCGGCTTCTAAGGCTTTTATACGAGCGTTAAAAAAGTGTTGCAAATGTATTTAATAATTTGTTAAAAACTTGTTAATTATTTTCTGAAAACTTGCCAATGATTTTCAGCAAATTTGCTGAAAGTATACTCGAATTGCAAACGTAAATCGGATTTTTTGGAATGTGTTCACAATCTGTTAAAAATGTGTTGCAAATTGGTTGGAATTCTCTGCATATACTCACTGAAAATATATTGTAAACTTGCTGAAGGTTTTGTGCAAACTTGATAAAATTTTTGTTGCTAATTTATTAACCGTTATCTGGAAATTTGGTAATGATTTGCTAGAAACTTAACGGGAAATCTATTGCTATGATAATGTCGAATTTTTTCTAGTTTTTCAACGTCGGTTAAAAAAATGTTAAGATTCTCTGCATCTTTCTGAGGACGTTCTGAATACTTTAAAGAGCTTGCTGCAAACTTGTTAATGTTTTCAACCACTTTACGGAGAACATGTTACTAGCGTGCGAAAGAATATTAGTTCAAATTTGCTCGAAACTTGTTTGGAATCGGTGTTTAGTAAAGGTTTGTTAGAAACGTACTAAAAATATTGCAGATTTGTATACTTTAACGATATAAGCATATGACCAGAGCAGTTATGTCAAGGTAATATTCCCTGCGAAACATTAATCTCGTTTGAAAACTATCCAATTCAGTAGCGTGTACGCTAATAATTTATTTATATTGTACATGACACGTAGGTGTATTACTCCGCTTATGCAACTGCGTGGGCACATTTATTGATAATTCTGTATACACATTACGCGCTAAGGAGCAGTCATATTTTTAATTAAATTGAAATTGCTAGGAAGTTCGCGAAATCTCAGTTCAAAATTTCCCAATTTCGTTAGTTGTGCTGAGTAATGAAAATCGTGTCGATTATAGCAAATTTGTTCGTATGTGGAGATCACGATAGCGAAATAATATACTTGAACGAAGCCTAGTAGAACTTGCAGAACAAGCGATTTCTATATGGCGTT
This sequence comes from Agriotes lineatus, assembly GCA_940337035.1. Lineage (NCBI taxonomy): Eukaryota > Metazoa > Arthropoda > Insecta > Coleoptera > Elateridae > Agriotes > Agriotes lineatus. The sequence continues at coordinate 29,352,921 of OW679194.1, read as the reverse complement.
TGAAGGAACGATGGAAAGACATTGAATCGTGTAAACCAGTGATTCCCAAAGTGGTCGATATCGACCCCTTGGGGTCGATATCGATCTCTCAGGGGTCGATAAATTCAGTGCATAAAAATGGGGGGCGACGGCATTTGAAAATCGACCCCCAAACAGGCCGTTATTTAAATCTTTCAATATCAACTTATCGTATGTTAACTTAATGGTAAAGTATATAGGTACTAATTAACACTTCACAAAATAAATTTTAAGTAGATTAAATTGTAAGTAACTAGGTTCGTCTCAACACACTGCTGGTACACGAGTTTGGACATGTACAGGACGAATGCATGTTGAAACAACTTTTTTGCACGCCCGAACTTGCTTTGTTCAATGCGACTGGAAAAGTGTCATTTAATTTACCCTCGTTTACAAATAGCATCGACTTTAAAAAATCAGATATTAACAAATTATGGAAAACCAGTGATTTTCAAACGTACTATAAGCAAGTAAAATAACGAGTTACAGTGGGGGGTCTATGGTATCAACTATTTTTGGGAAAGGGGTCTTTGGCCCAAAAAAGTTTGGGAACTACTGGTGTAGACTGACCAAATTTTAATCTTGTTTCGTTTGAAATGAGAATGGGTTGCCTACACAACACAAATCGCTATTTGTTACAAAAGCTGCCAATGTATTTTGCGTATTTTTTTAAGAAATTCTTCTTAAGAAATAATTGAAATGGGAGCAACTAAACTTCTTATCGTCATGTTCTTCAATTAAAATTTCCCATCTTCCCTGAAACGAAGCAATTTTCATTAGAACTGTTGGCCAAACAGCCAAGATATTGATCCTTGTCGACAGTGACTTTGTGGACGAAGGTGTTCATTAATTCATAAGAGCAATAATATCGTTGAATGCAAATACGTATGCATTACTAAAAGTTTTATAATTGCGTGGTACAATCATGAAATTTGAGGCGATACGGAAAGAGAAAGAAGCGTATGGGAAAAAACTTATGTTATATACTACAAACACAAAAGTTTCCTAAACAAGATATTAAATGGAAACACACTGGTATCACGTGCTACCCATCAAGCAAGAAATTAAGGTTATACTCGTTTACAGATGACCGCTTCAGGAAATCGGTATAAATGTACGTTTTGCTGATAAAACTGTAGTGACTTACTTTACGCGACTTTATACATCTAATGCCAGACACAGCAAACACAGTGAGTTTCTTTACTTCTTCTGTAACAACTATCTGCCATGCATCGTTGGATATAGGTCTCCCCTTCTTTTCCAGTTGTCTCTCGTCAGAGCTTCACGTGGCCAATGTTTCCCAGTCACCTTTTTGGTATTATCAGCCCAGCGTCATGGTGGTCTTCCTACGCTTCTTTTTCCTGCTCTAGGCCTCCATTCTATTACTCTCTTTGTCCATTTTTCGTCCGTTGTTCTCATTGTATGTCCAGCCCAACTCCATGTTGGTTTAGTCATGTGCAAAATTATGTCTTTTATTACGGTTTGTTGTCTAAGTCAGCCTATCGTTCTTCTATCTTTTAGCTTTATTCCAAGCATTTTTCTTTCCATTGCTGTTTGTGTTCGTCTTACTTTTATGATTATATTTTTGGTAAAAGTAATTGTTTCCATTGCGTAACTGAGCACCGGAAAACGGCATGTGTTGTATATTTTTACTTTCTGTCCTTTTGTAAATTTTCTGAGAGCATTCCAAACTCCATCCAGCCCACCTTAATTTTAGGAGAAATGTCTGCTTCTTGATTTTCATGTTTTAGCATTATCTTCTTTTTCTCTGTCAGACATTTTGCATCCAAAACTGGATATAGTCCTCCCCTTTTCTTTTCCACAGTTCTCGATCTCTTGCCATTCTCATCCATTGTTTCCCAGCTACCGCCTTTCATGGGTCGACCCACACTCCTTTTACTCATTCTGGGCCTCCAGTTCAAAATAATGTTAGTCCACCGTTCTTCGCCTCGTATTAAGTGGACTGCCCAACTCCATTTCTGTTTTGCAATTTTTTCTACTACATCGGTCACACCTGTTCTTTGTCGTATCCATGTATTTATTTTTCTGTCCATCAGCGTTAGTTCTATCATTCTCCTTGCCATAGCTCGCTGTGTTGTTTCCATTTTTCTCATAGATTTATTTGTAAAAGTCATCGTCTCTGTCCATAAGTCAACACAGGTAATATACTTGAATAAAATATTATTGCTTTAAGGTGTTTTCGAAAGTTTTTATCCTTTAGAACGTAACTTAGTTTACTGAATGCAGCCCATCCTTGTGTTATTCGTCGATTCAATTCAGCCTCCTGATTTTCTTTTCCCATTTTCATTGTATGGCCTAGGTATACATATGAATCAACTTCCTCTATTTGTTATCCATCTACATCGATGACTAGAGGATGTTCTGTATTTGTCATAATCTTTGTTTTTTCCCTGTGCATATTTAGCCCAAATTTCTTCAATATTCCATGCAATTGTTCTATCATACCTTGTATCTTTCGCTATTAGCACAATGTCGTCAGCATACCTTAAATTTGTTAAATTTCTTCCGTTTATTATACCTTTTTCATCCCAGTCAAGCTGTTTGAACACATTTTCTAAAGTTAATGGGAACAATTTTGGTGTTAAGGTGTCACCTTGCCGTACTCCTTTCAATTTTAATTTTATCTGATGGTATTTTAATTTTATTGTGCTTGTTGCGTTTCTATATGTTCTTAATAATATTTGTATACCTGGTATCTAGTCGACAGCCATCAAGAGCTTTAAGAATTTCATGCACTTCTAGGGTGTCAAAACGCCTTTTCATAATCTATATATGCCAATGCTAGTGGTATATTATATTCAGTACATTTTTCTATTATACTTTTTAGGCTTTGCAATTGCTCTGTGGTCCTATATATCCTCTTCTAAAACCGGCTTGTTGTATAGGTTGGTATGCATCCAGTTGTCTAGTCAATCTATTTGCGATGATGTTCATAAATAATTTGTATAGATGTGATAATAAACTAATGGGTCAATAGTTTTTAATGTCTGCAGTATCTCCTTTTTATGCAGTAAAATAAGTAATGTATACCACTGAAGAAAAGATACAACACACAAGTTGTTCCTACGTATCTACTTTTTAGTTGCATACCTACATTCCGGTAACAAAATTAAAGTTTCTTATTAGCAAGTACCTAATTCAAATTCGTATGTTAACTCGTAAAATAAACGCTCTAATTTATTGATTTCATTGGTAACTATGGAAGTGACCTGTGTGATTAACTGCTGGCATAGAAACGAAACTGCTATGTTAACCATTAAAATAAATTCACTGTATAAGCTTCGTAGAAGCATTTTATCGTTTGCATTATTTCACTGGGATTGCCTATTTCAGATCCATCTTCTTTTTATATTTTAAAGATAGTCTTCCTTCCTATATTTTGTTTTGCTATTAGTATCTTCATATTACCATTACTTTGTATTATCTTCTCTGTGCTGAACAGAACTCAGTGAAGTTACCAAAGATAAATTATTTTACATATTGCTATCAGCCCAACCGAATTATGAATTGTATAATTACTAATGACCTACGGGTTTAAAACGGCCGAATCTTGATATAGTTTAAAAGCAGATTGTACCTGAAATTTCTTATGTGCAAAACTATTTTTCAATTATAATTAATGTAATATCCGGGAGTTGTCTTGAGTTATTTTCAATTATTATTTAATTTATATGACGTGGGTTAAGTTGCCACTTTTCCGTTGATATGTGTTTGATTGTTTAGTTTTCTGGTCTATTTTTGTGCGATTTTCGGAAACTGTTGCCTGTACAGAGGGAGTCAATTCCTGTAGCCATCTTGGGAAGATTAAGTGATCAATTGCTTCTATGCTTTGTAGTGGATGTTCCGGAAATACACTTCATGTAGATTTTAAAATTGTCCGCATCTGGGAAAGTTTCGATCAGCATTAATGTGTTGTATATACAGCTATGTTGGTAAAATGCCTTGCTGTGTTTGAGACCTTTCCCTCTTACGATTTCACACCGTAAATTGGGGAAAAGCCAGCATAATTCAATCTTGCAGTCTTTGGAACAGCTTCACCACAGAACCTAGGATCAGCGCGTACTGCGGCTTCTTCATGGTCGCCCGTCTACAGCTTGTACTCGTATATGCCAGGTACCCCTTTCACAATTCCGATTCGTAGCGAGCCATTGATAGTACGCGGAGATGTAGAACTGGAGAAATATCTCTCGTGTATATACAAATTCCTTATTGCTGCATGTTACTTACGGTTTTCAATACGAAGCAGATCGTTTGGAAAGATATCGGTTACTGCCCCACTTTATATGCCTCGTATAGGTCGAGTTAGTTGATATACTAGGACTTTTAGTATCTTTGTAGTAGCTGTCGGATTCGACGATTTTGGACGGAATTAATTACTTAACGTTGGATACGTTCAGCAACGACTAATGTTATTTGCGAGGGAGTACTGTTTTGTCTGTTGCTCGTTGACGGCTACTGCACTAATTAACGTTTGGTACAAGTATTCGGACGCATCTGGCCTTCTGAACCGATCTCTCTGGTTTGGACCGTCTTGAACCAGTGGCGCTTCTGGACAATCCACCCCACCTTGTTCAGGAACTAGTTGGCAAAACTTTGCTACACCGCAAAACAATTCATGAATCACAGAATTTTGTTTTTGTATAGCATCATTGAGCGTTATTGAGTAATTATTTAATTTATAGAAATTCCTCGTGTAGCAAATTGATATCAACACAAGATCTTAAAGAGAAAAAGTATACCAAAGCAACCAAAGAAGCAAAAGGAAGAAAATTAAACACGATCAGAGAGTTAAAGTGATATCATTTAAAAAAAAGTAACGTATTAAGTGCAACTAAGGGTAGAAATTCTACTGGGCTTTTCAGAAATTTGAGTCCATTAAACACTGAACCAGGGCACAATATATGGTGAAAAACCTGCAGAATACTATGAAAACTATAAAAAAATATATTTAGCCAACAACAAATTTTAAAAATGAAATGATCGATGTAGCCAGGAATATTTTTCCCACAATTTGCAAGGAATTTTTCAATCAAAGCGATCCATGTAAATTAGTAAATAAGACAGTTCACATTAATGACTAGTATTAATTGTTATTTACAAAAATGTTTCCTTTTCTAATTTTCCCACTAAATCACAGTTAATTACATCATCAATGACAAACAGATTTTAAAAAAAAATTGCATATACATGTATAACGACTAATATCTGGATGATATAACTTAACAGCTTCAAACTCACCAGTGACAGTGGAAATTTTGAGTAGTCAGTATACAGGAGAATTTTAATGAAAAGAATACTGACTATTCGAAATTCTCTCTTGTCTTTGTGTGGTGATTTTTGAGCAGTTTAGCCATCCAGATATTAGTCATTATACAGGAATATGCAAAATTTTTCAATCTGCTTGCAATTGATGAAGTGATTAACTGTGATTTAATTGAACTGCTTTAAGTATTACTTTTTTAACCTTGATCCTAATGTATCAAACAAGATATGCCTGTTTATGTTCTGTATTGCCAATTGTGAAGTACTAATCTCACCTTTTCGTAAGAATTTTTTTTGCTGTAATTTGCTGCAACTGGAAACTTTATTGTAATTACTTTGATAAAGAAACAAAGCTTTCCGAAATATTGGCTTGGATAAATAGTATATTACTTTACAAGGGATGTAGGTAAGATTTACACTACCGAGGACCGTTTGATGCCTGAGTGAGCGAGGTAGTGGAAATCTGCCTGCATCCTGTGTAAAGTACATAATTTTGTTCACTATCAATATTCTTTATATAAAATAAATTGTAATATCATAAAATGATTACATTTTCTAAATTATAGTAGCCCATTTCGGGAGCTTGGGGCATTGTTACAGTGCTGTGACGTTTTGTTTGACAGTTATAAACGCACTGTGAAAAATGCAGGAATACGATTGCGAGTCCTGTTTTGTGAGCTTTGGGCTTGTATTCTGATTAAAAATGGATAATAGTACGAGCGATAACGGTTCTCTTCATGCTAACCAAATGGCACACATGGTATCTCGTCAGTTATAGTAATTACGGGATGTAAGTAATTCACTTCTCTAGGGAAGTAAGTACATTATCATGGAAACCGTAACAATTTTTGTAAATGTTTCCTACATCCCTCAAATTAGACATAACTCTAACTGGCGATCCCTGTATATGGTAATGCGTTGGATTATTAACAAAAATATTCAAAATCATCCTTTCGACGTTCTCCTGAAAATAACGATACTGTTATACGAAATTCCCCCTATTTCAGCAGGGGTGTACAAGCACAGGCGTCCTTGTAGTTTTTAGCAGCCCCATCGGCGAAAATCCCACGCGAGCTAAACGGGCCGCGGGTGCGCATCTACTTATCCCACATAACACTCCTCGCATCTTGTACGAAAATTCCATCTTATCCCTCCGGAAGAGCGGCGAACAAGCGGTGGGCGTTTTGATAAGCTAGTAAGCCGTGTGCATTCCGGATGAACCCCTGGCAAATGAAATGCCATCGACTGTCGCGAGCCCTAAATAAACCGCGGTTTGCGAACGAGTGCTTTTCGCCTAGGCCACTGACATCATGCACGTGGCATTTCTGGATGCAATTTCTGCTTTCAAATCGCGCACGCCCCGGAATTTTTCATATTGTCTTGCATTGCTGCGGTGCGGCGGCTGCACTTGGACTATTCCCAGGGGCGTAACAACTGTCCTGAATAAGAATACTCGGGCCCGCACACAGCATTCGCAACTGCGGTTACCGCAGAAAGATAACAATTTTTAGTATTTTCCAGGATTCGCTAGAAAGGAAGGTGTGTAGTGGCTGCGCTCAAATTGCCTATGGTTGACATGCTCAAATTTTACTTTTGTTTACTTACACACTTTACGTGCTTTTATTGAGAAGTTAATACGTAGATTTATAGAAGTATCTGCAGCATTGATTAAGATGTAATAAACAAGAGAGAAGATAAAGTTCCCTAGCTCTGTGGAGGCGTGCTTGATCAACGCACGTTCTGTTAATCGAGTACCGTCTAAAATGGAAATAATTACATATGTTTCTAGTTGTTTTGTTGATTAATGGGTAATGCGATGATGTTCACACCTCAAGCTCGGCATTATTCCAAAAGTAATATTAAGTAGTGTAAGACTTCCACAAGACTTATATGCGGCATTTAGGTTGTTGCGAGATTTTTTACCGACCCCTATCTGGCATGTTCACCCTAGATTCTTTAAACGACTCAAACGAAGCAAAAAAAGATCTGGTGTGATATACTTACACAACTTCCTTTTACAGCGATCTTATAATTAACCAAACATTTGCTGTTTAATTTTTAAGCATTTGTCAAATATTTTCAAAAATTACAAATTCTACAGAAACCGTTCAAAATAGAGCGATAAGAGACAATTTTTCAACAGTAATTACATAAGTGGTGATAATTTTTTTGATAATTCGTGGACTTCGTCCGCTCGTGAGATTTCTTAATAGCAACAAAGATTCGTGAATCTAGTTAAAATTATTTTAAAAAAATATTACCAGGAATGTAATTCGGCGTGATTATTTTTTAAACAGTCCAAGTTGTAGATGGGGTTTGATGAAGCTTCCAGATGAGTGTCCTGTTATTTTTAACAACTGTTGCTCACCTACTCCACTTTTAGCTAGTTGTGTTACAGCAGAAGAACGATTTGAATTGTTTGTGAAAAAATAGTCGCTGTAATCAGCTACTAGCAAATAGCCAGTGTAATTTTGATGCTATTGGTCGCTTTGATTTTTTTCTCATTACTATTGGCTGATAGGACTGTTTAAAAAAAACCCTAAAATTTTAAGCTGAATTCAAAAATAATATACCTATAACTACCTATTTAAAAATGAGTTAATAAAAAAAAGTAAAAACTACCAAATAAATCTATTTTAGAGGTATTCAATTTGAAAATCACCTATCTCGCATCAATACACGTTAAAAATGGAATAAAAATTTAAAGTTTGAAAAAAATCGTTAGAGCCGTTTTCGAAAAAATCGAAGAACACTGAAAATCACGAGTAAACACCATACTCCCGGTTCAAAAGCTTGCTGTCGCATCTAGATAGTACACAAGACATATATGCAGTTTCAACGGCATACCTCTTTTCGTTTTGGGGATATTCTTTTCACAGACATACCAAAGACAAAAATATGTTCTTTGGGTTCAGGGGACTCTAAAACGTGAAGATCTGTTGAAAACTCAATTTCGAATTTTTGGGGTGAATCCAATATTTCCTTTTTGCAAAAGGAAGTAAAACCCAAAGAGTAACGCATATCATATAGTAACAGTTAATAAAATCTGAGTAATGACTGATGCATTATTAAACGCTACGTAATTACTGATACGCCAAACAACCACAAAATATTTGAGTGTATAAGAACTAAAACTAACACACCAATACGTAAATATCAGAAAATCACACTTGATAGGTAAATATTCATACATACTGTAACTATCCTGGGGCTAGGCCGTCGCCCCAGAAATATGACTCAGCGTCCCGTGCGACAGCATTGCAGAACGACCTTGGAGCCAGCTGCATGAGACGGCGCCGGCGTGAGTCAGCCTTCCCGAACATTTCAGAAACGACCTTGCGCGTGACACGTCAGAGTTGCCAGAAAGGTCGAGCGAACTCGAGACGTTTTCCAGAAGGAACTATTTGGCCATATAAATACGCGCGGCGAAAATAACAGTTCAGTTCTCATCATACTCAAAGGCGTAAGGCCGCCACATAAATAAACGCGTATATAAATAGCCACATAAATAATTGATGTTTAATCCAGTGTAAATAAATAGAGTGTATAAGCATATAAATCATTACTGTTAAGCGCATATAAATAAATAAGTGTATCGTTGTTAGAAATAGTGCCTGTAGTTTATAAGTAATTCGTGTGTTTGTAAATAATAATTACTCGTTGTAAATAAATGTTTTATACAAGAAGCGTCGTATAATTTTTAAATAGCCCGAACGGTAAAAACGTAACAATACATATTTACTTTACTGGAAGCCCCAATTGTAATACCTGACTTAATAAATTGTAACGGGGAGTAATTGCTGCTGATAAGGATCTGAAACGTTAGGGTAATAATACAATTTTCTTAAACCAGCAATTTAGAATAAATGTTTTTACGCCTAGAGGAGTTTTACACCTCCCTCATTTTAATTGTAGTTGTTGTTTAATGGGCGCCTGCATGTATTTTCCCACACTAAATAAAAAATTATACCAACAGGCAGCAATCAGATATGAAATTATTGTATTTAAAAACTGTTTGGGTGCTAGTGTAAACATTAGGTTAACTAATCATCGCCTCAATTTAGCTCATACATGAGCTAGCTTTAAACAATATAAAATGTTTTCTGCATCACAGGAATTGATCCTAACGTGTAAGTATATTAACTAACGTAAATAAAAAAACTACAATTTGACAAGCTTGGATTTATAACATGAAACGGCGAGGCCGGGATTTCTATAAATACAAAATTTGGGTTTATTCAAACAAAGGTAATGGGCCGGTCTAGTTTCTAGATTGTAATGATAGCCGTGCTAACTTGTTCACACCTAGATGAAAAACGACAAACTTGAACAAAGCAAAACCGTCTATCTTGCGACAACTTCATGACAAACAAGAAATTGCACGCATCGAGTTGTCCGTTTTAAACGGGTTCTATACCCAACAGGTAATTGTGCAGCCGAAATAAACAACTGTCTAAATATCTCAAAAATGCCGTCTTGGTTTCAGATGAAGGATAGACCCAGGAAATCCCCTTTCTGTCGTAAAAGGCAACTATTTGGGGCGTCCGTCCAAATACTTCCCACTCTTATATACCCGCTACTATGTATTCTCCCATCCAAAGTTTCTTATTTTTCCACTTAACTTCCTATAAATGACGCCGGCTGTAGGGTACACGGTACAGAAGCTGCTGCCTTGCAGGAAAGCGTAAGTTCGCTAAAGGCTAAAGAAAGGGAACCTTTTACCTGGTCCACTAGGTTGGGGAGTAGGAACATTGGGCAACATTTTTCATTTTTGGTATATGTGTTGGAAAATCCTTGAAGCTCTATGGGGATTCTAAGTAATTTTGAAAAGATTGTCAGTATGATCCAACGGCCATTTTATGGCACTGATCGTGTGAGATTGTCCTCCTGGGCTGTAGATGTGATTTGAAATTTTCAGTTCATGTGGCTGTCATGATTCCGGAATTATTTTGAAAATAATTGCTTAATGTTTATTTATTTATTTAAATTAGGTACACATAACATACTGATGACAAGGGCATACATAATTTTAAAAAAAAGCAAGTGAATCAGTCATCAATCCAAACCGCAGTGTACACAGCTCGTTAATAAAAGAAAAAGGAAACAATTTCATGTTAAGGAAATGTGTATGAGATTGCTGAAATACATCTAGTTAGGCTAGGATACAAAATAATGTATGTGCATTCATTCACTTCTGGCTATCTTCCAAACTCCGGTATCTTTCTGTTTTTCGTTTCTGGACATATTTCCTTGATGCTGTGTAATTTCGGGCCTCCTCGCACCATCCTAGTATCTTGTTAGTGCCTCGCTCTGCATATGTCTTCTCCTGGGCTAAAAACAAAAATAAATTAAAAACTTAGAAAGATTAGATAGTGAAATTCTCACAGAAACAGTAAATACAGATAAAATATGGGAGGACATACAAAATGTGTTGGAAAAGAAAAGCTACAGCCACTTAGACAAAAAGAAAACATTGGATGACAACAGAAATTCTTGAACTGAGAGAAGAAGGAATGCAATGTAAAGCAAGAGACAAAAATAAGTATAGAGAAATACACAGACACAGCAGAAAGAAAATTAGGGAAGCAAAAGAAAGTTGGCTGTTTGAGAGATGCAAAGAAATAAAGAACCAGGATTTCGAAATAACGCATCTTTGAATATTCTTAAAGATGACCAGGGAAATGTGATTAGTGAAGTAAAAGAGAAGTTATCACAGTGGACTAAGTACATTCGACAATTATTTAACAACTAGCAACCCAGTGAGACAAATGTCTCATTTAAAAAAACAAAAAAGAACGTTTTTCAAATAGAACGCGTATTAAATAAAAACCCAGACCTGGAAGGTGTCAATGTGGTACGCCGCATCGGAACATTCTGGAAGCTGTCAAAGTGGTTGCCTAACCGATCGAGGTTTTAAGGCGCAGAGGGTCGCAACTCCGTTTGGCTGCTGAAACAGCGTACTGACACTTCACACAGAAATCACGTGATTTCTCGAAAACCGAAAGTGTTACGTGACTGAAATTCGGTTCCTGACCTGACATGACCATTCCAAACATATAACTTTAATAACTTTTTTCTCTATCTCTTACGGTTTGGCTGCTGAAACAGCGTCCCGGACAGACAAAACAACGTCCCGGACAGACAAGTCTATTAGATAAAGGATGATAGAGGGGAGTTATTAGTTAAAAAAACAGAAGACGCAGGACCACCAATATTACGACAGGAGGTAATCTATATTATTAAAAATACAAAAAATGGTAAAACAGTAGGGCCGGATGAAGTACCTATCGAACTAATAAGGCTCATTGATGATGATTGTATCGACGCCTTGGTTGAACTTTTCAATCAGATCTATCGGACGGGCACAATCTCCAAACAGTGACTTCAATCAGCCTTTGTGGCGATCCCCAAAAGTGTTCTTGAAAATTACGCAGCAGAATTGTAAAAACTCTGGAAAATGAGATAAGTGACATACAATTTGGCTTTAGGAATAGTATGAGCACGAGGGAGCTCTTATTTGGTTTAAATGTGCTAACTCAGAGATGCCTTGACATGAATCCCGACATCCATTTGTGGTTTCTAGACTTTGAAACGGCCTTTGACAAAGTACAACACGGAAAATTAATGGAGATCCTAAACGACAAGGCTATACACAGCCGCAATATAGTAATTATCTCTCGTCTATACTGGAATCAGACAGCCAAAGTTAAAGTTGACAATCAATTTACCGAGAACATCGAAATTCAGAGATGGGTCCGTCAGGGGTGTGTGCTGTCCCCGCTATTCTTCAATGTCTACAGAGAAGCAATATTTCAAAAAACTTTATCAGATTCCAAAGAAGGTACATCCATAAATGGCGAAATTTTCAACAACTTACGTTTTGCAGATGATACGGTAATAATGACAGACAATATCAGTGACCTGCAGAACGTACTGCAACGAATATGGAGTAATTTTAATAAAATCAAATATATGGTTATTACTAAATCTATAGAAGCCGCGTAGTGCAGTTGGGTAGGCGCTAGGCTTACATTAAGCAAGTCCTCGGTTGAAATCCCGCGGAGTCCGGAATTTTTCGGCAGCCTTGGCGATTGGAATCGGGCTCGGTGAGACCATTCACAGTTGAGCACTAAATTAACTATGCTCTACTCAGAACCACCGACCTAAGAGATGAAAGAGTAACAAGGTCAACATATCACCATGACACACAGCTCACACAATGGTTGTTGCTCAAGGACAAAAGGCGCGCTCCAACTTTGTATCCCGGGCCAAGTTGAGCATTACACCGCCAGATGCAAGCGCATAATAAAGCACCAGCCTCTACACCGCAAGGTAAAATAAGGTTATCTATAATGCATACATACATACTAAATCTATGATTGAAAACACCCAACTGAACTTTGAAAACGCAAGCATAAAAAGAGTGAATGCATACAAATATCTGGGAGCGTGGATAACATCAAGCATAGATGAAACCAAAGAGATAAAAACACTTATTGAGGAGGCACGCACATCGTTTGTCAAACTCATATGCTGCCGTGATATTGGCCTGAATCTTCGTCTGAGAATGTTCCGGTGCTATGTGTTTTCCACTCTCCTAGATGATTTAGAGGTTTGGACATTAAAGCAGTTACATCTAAATAAACTGGCTGCCTTCGAGCTGTGGTGCTATAGGAGAATCTTATGATAGCGTGGACGGAAAGAGTATCAAATATAGAGGTCACTAGAAGGATGGAAAATTAACAAGATATCCTGAAAACCAGCAAAAAAGGAAACTTGACTATCTGGGGCATGTAATGAGGGGACAATAGTAATTTACGTTACAAGACCGGAATGTAGTGTTTTGCAGGTCGAACCAAGTAAATTCCAGAGCGAGCCCTGGAAGCTTGGAGAGACCTGCAAAACACTTTCCGGTCGTGTATCGTACAATATTTTTTACGACATCCGAGTTCATACTTTCAAACTTGCGAATTCACTTTCAAAAACTCAAAAAAATTATGACATTAGTATCTATTATTTGACTTATCGAAACAATAACACACACTTGATTCCATTCTAACGATTGATTTGTTAAACGGTCATTACTGTCTAAACTGACTCGGTAAATGAGTCTTTACAGGCCAGGTGCCTGTAAAGTGTAACTGTCATCTGAACTGACCGGTAAATGAGTCTTTACAGGCCAGGTGCCTGTAAAATGCTGTCATCGCGACTTTACAAGCGCCTTGTTTTCTAATAATCACATCCTTCATTAATCACTAATATTAATTTTTAGGATGTTCCCCAAGAGGAAATAAAACGTTGTACGCGGCTCGCTTGCAATTAGCCTTTATTGGGGCTCACCGGATTACAGGGCTCGCTTCTACGTCGCTCTCCCTGCAAATTATCCGGCTCGCCCATAAAGACTAATTTACTAATCTTGCCACGTAAATAACTATTACCGGTCCCTGATGCCCGTTTTCCGATCTTGACCGGCAAAACGTTACTTTCTGGCGAAAAAAATCTCCAGAAACCGCATATTTTCTAGTCTGTCGTAAAAAAATAATTAATAATACAAGGTAGAATTCGAGGAAAGCAAAGTATGGACAGGCGTAGATTATCCTGGCTTAGAAACTTAAGAGAGTGGTTTAGATGCAGCAGTGCAGAATTGTTTAAAGCAACGGTCAATAAAGACCGAATAGCCATGATGGTTCCTAACCTTCGATAGAAGAGGGACCAGAAGAAGAAGAAGAGAAGAAGACACCGCCATATATACGAGGGAAAATCAGTAATTAGGTTACAGACTGAAGTAGGATATCTGAAAATAGCAGTGAGCTATTTTCAAATGTCATTTGGTGGCAGCCTCCAGTTTGATATTCAAGTAACAGTTGCTGTGTTCCAATAACACTCTTGCGCAGGCAGTATTAAAATGGCGACCTTACTCGAAGAGTGTACTGTGTGTATATAAAATTGGCAGAAAATATTAGTGGTCTAAATTATAAAAACCTATAAAATATCTGTAGCAGAAAAGGATTTATTATTGAAACGATAGATGTTCACCGTCTTTTATACTCTTCTGAAAGAGCAACTCGTTGCTTACTAAACAACGATTGGCATCGCACCTTTTCTATTTTCTGTGCTTGTCCCGTTGCGCGAATTCATTATTTTAATTAAAGTTGTATGCGACCCAATTTCTGATCCAGGGAAGAAACGTTCATTTAACAAATGAGAAGCGGGAGCAGCACTTCATCAAAATTATGTTCAGGTCTGTTGATTACATGTGTTTCTGACGTTTCGTTTCGAATAAGCTTCATACATGTCTAATTATGAGGTTCCTTCCTGGGCGGCAGCGAATGAAATGGATGAGCGAAATTGTAATTTGCGTCAAATGGGCACAACGGCTATTATGCGGAAATGTGATTGTGACGTGAAATCAATAAATTAACTATTGCTTATACCTTATGTTCTAACTTATAACAATAGGTCTGGGGAGGCTCCGTAATTTCTCGTTTATTTAAAATGTAACTCTTATGGTAAAATCATCAACAGTTGCTTTTGACAGACGGTTGGAAAAAACGAATGCGAAGAAATCTTAAAATAATTAAAATAGCACAAAAGCTATAACCGTTAATTTTATAACTGCATTAGTACTTTAAATTTTTTGAAAAATTAATTGTTTGTAAGACAGACATTAGACCTACGCATATCCAAGAAAAATAATGTAATTTCATCAACGGAACATTTAGATGCACTCTGAGAAAATTAACGAACTAAGCCACTCCTTCAAAATTATAGAAACTAATATTTGTACCCATAAGAACGTATGGAAGCGATACATCGACGCTGACTAAGAAAATTGAAAGTACAACCCATCATGCACAACAATGAGCTTCCTAAGATCTAGAAAAGGAACCACAGGACATGATAGAATTAGAAATACGGACATCAGAAATGAAGTCAATCCTCAGCTTTAATGACAGAATATATGAATACCGTGAAACTTTGAAAGCACATCTGATGAGAATTAATGATTATACTCGAGTACCAAATCTATTCTGGTCATATAGACCAAGAGGGAAACTCAATATTGAATGGCCGAAGAAACGCTGGGAAGACCTGTGGCAATGTAACGGATAAATACCTAAAATATGAAATTGGAGAAGAAGAATTCTGCATACATTCTCGGCCGCACCTTTCCTCCTGACTCCGACAGCGATCAGATAAACTATGTTGCAAGGGGTGCCAAGGGTGATCAGGCTACAATAGACTGTCATAAGATGTTGAATATAGTTTAGTACATTTTAGAACCACTATTAGGAGAAAATACATATAGATACAACATTGGAAAGCCCACTGAAGATGAGAAGATTCAGACAAAATAAAGGCCAAAAACAAGTTGAGTAGTATGCAAGAACTGAGGAGAGAATAATTAAACGGAGAAATCGTAACAGCTGGTAGGGAAGTCTCGTACAAAGTAGTTGATAAATATTAAAGGTTGGTAATATTAATAGTAAAATTAGTAGAGATATGACCAAAATCGACAATAATGTATAATAGAAGAAAAATAATCGAGCAAATAACCGAATACTAATCAATAAAAATGACGTACTGAGACGGATGTAAATATTTTACCAAGGAGTATATTATTCAAAGGTGGAATATTCAAAATAACGAAAACGATAGAAGAACCCGACTAACAAGGCATTTATGGAAGAAATGCTACAAATTAGCAAATATGAAGTAAATACTGTGCGACAATAATGGGAGTGATTCTAAATTTTGGTCTGCTAGTCAAAAATCAAATAGAGTCGTACCAGAAGGGTACAGGACAATCCGCAAAATTGATTAGTACCACCTTCTGATACAAAGCCCCAATGTTGAGTGAAAAACCTTTCAATAAGACAAGAACCTTTCCTTGCTTTGAGAAAACTGGGTCGGAATTTACTTTGATTTTAATCCCTGAAAATGCGGTACGCTTTGTTCGAAAATACCGTTCTCTGGTTCCAATTTCCCACACGGTAAATAAATATATAATATTAATTTCAGTTACGTGTCGTTAGCTGAAAATCAAGTTGCAAGAATCTTCGGAACAAGGCAGTGTAGATGCACTTATGCGCATTACCATTTAATCAGCGATACGGTAGATACTACAATGACACTTTCGGAATGGCCCAGCGCACTAATCCCCTTTTGTTAATGTTGTAATGTAGGAACGACAACTTAGCTAAAATTTGCAACTGGACACACGGGATTTGCTAATAAGTTCCAGTACAACCATTTTTAGCTCTTCGATGGTGTAAAATTAACTTCCGTTACATACGTTTTATGAAAGAATTGTACGATAATACCACAGCTGCTGTAGAAACTACTGATAACACAGAAACCATAGAGATAATACGTGATATAAGGTAAGGAAATATCTCATTTAAACGTCGTACAAATAACTTGGAAGTCGTAGCAAAAACATCGAATTTGATTAAAAAGGGCATCATATATAAATGGAAGCAATTGTCAACTCTGAGACTTGCCGACGACATTGTCCTAATTTCCGAAAGCTCTGATGAACTACAAGAAATGAAAAATTGCAGCATCTACAAAAAAAATAGAACTTCATATATATAAACAGGAACAAAAATTACAACAAACTGCAAAGTACATAACGTATAGATAACATGCGCAGGCAGAATTCTGGAAATTGTAATTGATTATGTCTATATTCAGCAGAAATAAATGAAAAGAGGAATATGATTCTGATAACCATTTTTAGTAAAATTTAATTGTATATTTAGATCAAACTTACACCAATATATGAAAATCAAAGCGGATAACCATACATACTGCTGTACCGTAGCGGTGA
Organism: Agriotes lineatus; assembly: GCA_940337035.1. Classification (NCBI taxonomy): domain Eukaryota; kingdom Metazoa; phylum Arthropoda; class Insecta; order Coleoptera; family Elateridae; genus Agriotes; species Agriotes lineatus. The sequence goes on along the minus strand of OW679194.1, from coordinate 29,335,787 downwards.
TGAATGGTTTGAAAACGCCTGTCGTGCAAGAGAAGGCTTTAAACTAAAATGTGACACTAAGTGCAGTTCTAAAGCAACTAATAAGTGGAATTCGCGATGTGACAGGTCTGGTGAAAGAGTTAATAGATCTGTTATGTCAAATGTTATTTGTGTCGTCGAGTGAACAGTCAAAACGAACTCTCTAAACATTTACGACGCAATTCCCAGCACAGCTAGGGTTATGTCGTAAATGCAGAAATATCGGTCAACAAACTCTTTATCTCAAATAACAATAAACGAGTCGAAAAAGGGAGAGTGAAGCCCAGTCGACAATACAGTCATAAACCCTCGAAAAGGGAAAGTTCTTTTCGACCAGCGATTTCAACCTCTTGTGCTACAATAGAGTTGGACAATCCTATTGTACTCAATATAATAGGGAATGCCCCTTCCATTCAGGGGAACCGTATATAAAGGCAGTAACTTAGTTTTGAAGATCACATAAGACTCACTCATCACTTATCACTTGTACTTTTTTAATAATAATTATAATGGTGAGGCACTAACACCCCATGAAGGAGCTTGGCCTGCAAGGCGGAAGGTCAGACTATGACTTAATATCACGTTTTCGGCATATACCGAATTGTTCCATTTTGGAGCAAAGTCGAGACTGAGGTCAGATTCCAAAGTCTTTATGTAATAATTAATTCGGTATCGAAAGCCAGGCTACTCAAATTCGCATGTGTATTTTAAATTAATATTATCGAATTTGTATATGTTGTACTTTGTTCGTGTGTTCTAAAGAAATAAAAGGAATGTTATTGTTTTCCACAAACGATTGTATTTTACAGAACTTAATTCCGCAGTAATAAACAACATACTGGTTCTAGCGGGAACCACCAAAGTGGTAACCCGCGACTAAAGAAACTAAACTGCCATATTATGCTAGCTGTTACACTTTGAAGTGAATTTACGAGTTCTCCAGCGAAAGCGAACCCAACTAGTGGGACACAGGCGGGGTGATACAGAAAGCATAGGCGTTTCTGTCCATCTCAATTCGAACGAGACGGAGAAAGTAGGTCATTGTTATTTGACGGGAGCCTAGGTTTCGCCTAGGAGATGGTTGACGACCTTGCCGTAGGGGTGCCGTTGAAATCGATGCAGCTGCGTACTTACCTTGCATTCATTTATTAACGTTTAGTTCGCTTATAAAATCACCTGTATGCGGTGATATAAAGTACAGACAAACACATTGTACATATAATAATATATATTGAACACGCAAGTCGTCGGGAAAAATTCAATATTCGGTGGTAGCCGGAGCTGACCGCCATTTAATTTATTATTACTGACGTCAGGGTTACAAACTGTAATTTATCAAACTTATTAGGCTGGTCACAGTCCAACTTTTATACTGACAATATTCAAGGCCCTCCCTGAAGGGAAGGAGCTCAAAACTAGTGTCCGTGAAGCGAACATTTTAGCAACACATAATTATAAAAATAACATGTTATTTACTACTAATTATATAGGCAGGTAAGCTTTAGCTTCTAGAAGGAGAGATGTAAACATTCAGGAACTCTGAGCTCAGTGAAAGCTATCTAGAAACACCGAAATGAAGTCAAAGCGAAAATTAAGTATTCAGTTATAAATGCATACATACAAAGATAGGAGGTTTTTAATATGAGTTCATATAAAATTAATTAATTCGGCGTGAGCACTCCGTACGCCATTCCAGATTTAACCACAAATGCGAGGTGCTTTTGTTTCGAAAAGGATTAGAACCGAACAGATCTGTGTATTTTTTAAAACCTTCGCTTTGTACAGTATTTTACGTTCGACCTACTTTAACTCGTCATTCGTGACACATCAAAAGCAGGAAGACCCCAGAAATCGCTTTCATGGCCTGCTGCGGACCGACTGTATTTTAAACAGAAAGAAATTTATTTCTGGTATTGTTTCGCCTCTGCGAGATTAGATAGGCAGGAACCGACGACCGTACCTAATTGTTCGTATTAAAATACTACAATAAAACGAAAGTGAACAGCAGAAGTGCAGCAATGGCTTTGCACTGCTCTACGATGCTTAGGTGAGAGTAAGGCGAACTATTTCGCAACTCGTTTTGCGGCGTTAAGTAACACATCTTTGTCGGAGGCAGCCTTTCATGTTAACGCGGATCTGCATGCTCTTCGGCGGATTAGAAATTGGTCTCGCTTAAGAAAGCCAACCGCCTTTTACCCGACTTTAATTGTTACGAAAGTGCAGCAATGATGGCCTGTGTTAAGAGTAAAATCCTGTTCTGCCATTAGGTCTTGCATGCTGCTTATTCTGCAAGGAAATCTTGTATTTCCACACGACTGGTTCCTTAGTTCGACAATTGAGCAAAGCTGACTGAGCCAAATCTGCCATTTAAAATCTCTGGTCGGAGAATCTTTAACCTAAACACTGTTTGGCATTGACGAATTGCTGGAATTGATGTTTTAACATTCCGTAATGACAGCCTGAAAAAACTGAAGATCAGACATTGTAGTGTTGGAATTTTCCAGATGTTTACGCTGCTAATTGGCCTCCTTGAATTTGTGTAAATTTAATTGGACACTGTAAATAAGCACTTCCTAAATTTCGTATTGTGTCGCCGTTAACTCATTGTAAATAAAGTTACATTAAAGCGATTCTCTATTTGGTCATTTTGATTAAAGTGTTGTAGGAGTAAAAATATGTCGCTACTTAAATATATATTACCTGCCTTTGCATATTTTATTTGGTTATGTATGACGACACCTTATATATTTTCATGCATATCTACAAAATCTTCTATCTCCCGTTTTATAGCTTGTGTATACCTGAAATCCAGTGCCATCACAAATTAATTACGCTTAGTTTATAAAAATATAGTTGTTGCATTAATTTACTAGAATTCTAGAAAGCAACATTTTTAGTGTACAAAGTAATCCAATTTCGTGTTCGTTTTTACGCAATTTTCAGTTTACCCTGAGGAAACAAATAAACTGCTCAAGGACAGGTCTAACGAGTAGCTTCAGAATGTGTAGTTCAAAACGTGACCACCGAGCTTCTGTAGATGGCGCCAAGTGGACAAACCGCCACTGTGCTACAATGCTTGGAAATTTTGCAAAGTGGAAAGCCAAAACCAAATAGCGCATGAAATTGCTCGGGACCTTAGCAACAACTTTGCCCCCTTTCAAAATTTCGATATCTGTAGCCGTTCGAAAGTTACAGGCGATCCGGACGGACGGACGGACGGACAAAACGTTCGCATAAGTACGCTGAAGCTACTAATACGCTGAAGCTACTAATAAAACCGGCTAGTAGCAAATAAAAATTGTTTTCCCACTGCTAATCAGTCAGTGATGCAGTCTTAGTAACAAAACGTGTAAGTCGGTGATTATAGTTGTTTGCTGTTTTCCCTTGACAACGGAACTTAATATTATTATTAAGTCGCTAGGGTAATAAAATTAGCAACGCAAGATGCAGACTTAGACGTTTTGTTTATAATTGCAAGTGTTTATATGACATGTGACACTCACAGGTAATACGACTTACGAAATTAATCCTGGTGCCAGGTGACTAACCAAACGATTTTTTTTTCAAAAATCTAGGAAAATTTCGATAAGCAGTGGGAAAAATATAATAAGATAACTCGGAATGTATCGCCTATTAATATTTTCGGTAGGCAACAAGCCGCGGTTTCGTCTTGGCTTGTACTTGCCTTCCTCAAATGTTAATAGGTCCTTACATTCTTTGTTATTTAAATAGCTATTATTTAATACAACAATATCTGGCGTTACTAGGCGGTCTATTATCGTTTCGAGTCGCAACGGGAACTACCACTTTACAAAATGAACGGATGGGGTCCGCACAAGGCACAAGCAGGTCAAGCGGCTTTCGAACGAAAATTAGAAGGACCCAAATGCTATAAGGAAGAAACACGGGCCAAGAAGATAACTTCCACATGCATTTGTCGTCAAAATCGCACTGAATGTTTTATTCAACGCCTGCTAAATCAAATAGGCGGCTCGGCTTCGGAATTTCCGGATCTCTAGCGAAACCGACGAAAAATTCACGTCAGCCGATTTCGGATCGTAACAATTTAAAAATTAAGGTAAAACTTAAATTGGCAAAATAAGAGTGGCACAGCTAACTAGGGATCGACCGATACCGATAATCGGTATCGGCATATCGGCCAAATTAGGGATATATCGGTATCGGTCATATCGGCCTTCCTTTTTGCCGATGTATCGGCAAAAATGAATGTCCTTTCAATATTTATTTAATATTTTAATATTTATTATAAGAAATTAACAATATAATGTAAACAAACATTGTGGTGTATAAAATATAACTACTATCTAATATTGAAAATTCAATTTTTCTAAATTATTATGTAAAAATATTAGCCACTCGATCAAGTGTGTTGCACCATGCAGCGAAATATCTTCCAGCTTCGCCTAGCTTCTGGAATGCACTACATCAGCAAACAAGAAAAAGGTAAAGGTTCAGGGTCATTCCAATTCCCCAACAGGGGGCGGGCTGCTATAGAGGGACCTTGCGTCCCTCTTCAGCCAATAACGGGAATTTTAGGATGGGTGGAGAATGCAAGAAAGGCTAGGAAAGGCGGAGAAGTACTGCTCCGACATTCGCTTCACAGAAGGTACTCTGTTGACTCAGGAAAACTACCAAAAAACCTGAATCAAAGCAGACGGCCACGCGAATCAAACCCACGACCTCCCGAATGCTAAGCAGACGTGGTAACCTCAAGTCCACAGAGCTCGGTCCATCAGCAAAAACATTCGATCAGGCGATGCCATTTCAAGGTCTTGCATCATCAGAAATTGTTAACAATACTACCTAATAGGTCAGGAGTAAAAATGATTGTGTTAAACTGCGTGATTAAAATGAAATGACAAGAAGACACCTGTAAAAACAAACCTAAGCAGGTTCGTATTTAGGGGTTACCCCGCCCGAATCCAGCAAGCAGCGGCGCACACGTGCATGCACGTAGTCAAAAAGTTGTGGGAGAGAGCAATGAGAATATATCGGCCGATATATTGGCGTATCGGCCTCGTTTATATCGGTATCGGCCGATATATCGGTATCGGCCAAAAAACCTGTATCGGTCAATCCCTACAGCTAACCATGTTGGGAATTAGTTTTAGACTCCAAAATTAGGGTGCGACAAAGGGATACGACAAAGAACGAAGATCACAGATAGTGTTGAATGGAACTGGGCGGGGCATGTAGTGAAATGCCAGGCAATAGGTGGACTAGAAGTTCAACGGAGTGGCGACCAAACCAAGACGCATACTGGAGCTTAAGACACCCTCCAACTCGGTGGAAAGAAGATACTACATATATTTCAACGAACTGGATGCAGGATGCACTGGTTTCTATCCAGCAGTGGGCAATTTAGGTTGTTTAACCACGCCATTGTTTGTATTTTATTACGTAAATTCCGTTGTTCAATTAGTTTACACAGAAAACTGGTTTAATAATGGAACATTTTAATTTGGTTGAACAAGTTGCATACAGAAAATGCACATTCTCTCTGTATTTAGATTTAATCAAGTCAGTGCAGCATGCTTATTAGGTGGGATTAGTGCTTACAATACCAGGATTCCGGGATCCCGAATACCGGGATCCCGTACAAATTTTGTCCGGTATTGAAAACCGGCTCTTTCTCAACAAAAATATCCAATAGCTTTAGAATTACTAGATGCTTTAAAATTTGGCATTTTACAGCAACGAACTGATTTGTGACAGACCTGCGGTTCGCCAGTCATATCCTTCTATTCGCCAGTAAAAACCCTCTTACCAAGCTAGTAATGTTAAATACTATAAATACATGTTTTCTTATAACTTCATAGGTGTATCGTTATTTGAAGCAAAATATTTCCTGATTAGTATTAACGACAATTCCATAATAATATTGCGTCGACTTTTCTTGAATTTCACTTGCTATCAACAACGTATAGTGCGTTCTTTTCGGAAAGTAATCCTTTATAACATATTATCAGTTAACTTTTTTATAAATAACACATTTCACAATAAAAACCAATAATTTGAGCCAATACAAAGCATTTGCAACGGTTGTCATTTTTTAAATACATATTTAAGTCGCATATTGCTAATAAGCACTCGAATGACGATTTAGCTTCTTACGCGTCTTTTCGAGTTGTCCTAGACTTTTATTTTATATTAACACAACACCAGATTTTGCAGCTGAACAGATTAGTCTCGTGTTTGTACAGTAGTTAAACGGACTGATTTAATGTGTCGTAAAATATTATTATGCCATTAAAAGACTTGCTAGCCGTTGTGATTTACACGTGCTTTTTTATTTACTTTAAACAGTAATTTCTTTTCACTCGCTGTTTGCTAATATCGTTGTGCATGGCACTGGTCGTAATCCCTTTAGTTTGCATAATCTGAATCGTTTGCTCAACACTGCAAAGTACTGAAATTGTTTTGCTAAGAAACCGACACACGCAGTGAGTGGCCTACTATGTAAATTATTTAAATGGTCAGATTTTGCTATCACCCAATAGCAATGTGCTTTTATTGCAAACCTAGACAAATATCACATCGCTGAGAGTTCCAGAGCAGATGCATTAAAATGTGCTTTTCTAATCGCCAGCACTTAACAAAAGTGTTTCTAATCGCCGCGCTAAAAGGATTCTGGTCCAGGAAGCCAAACTTGATTCAGACACTTCTGGTGGACGTGAAGAAAGTAGGTTTTCAAATTTCTAGTAGCTCTTGCAAATTAAGACAGTGTAACTGTTGTTATAATTTGGTGACTACAAGTACTATATCAAAAGGCTTTTTTGTATCACAAAAGTCATAACACCATCTTTTACGCTAACATTTTGTGCGAATGGTGGTCAGGTAGTCCATAAATTTTCCAACTGCGACTTCACAGGTTGCAACATTATGAATTTAAATGATGTCTTTGTTATCATATTATGTTTCTCTTCTACCTTTGGGTGTAGAGGTGAAGTGAGTCACATGCTGCCAACAAGTGTCTTTCACATCTTACGTTCCTTTGCCATCTGCTTAGCTTGTTCCCACTTACTTACCAATTGGTCGACTGATCTGGTGACTTCTCCATTACAGACCTTGCATTTGCATGATTTACCTTGTGAGGTTTGCGCCCGTGCAAATTATATATTTGAATATAAACAACAATATTTAAAATTTGGAAGTCGTCTTCTTGCCACAATAAACGTTTGGGCTTCGCTTTGCGTGCACTAGGTGATTCACAGTGAAGTCCACTGTCCAGCGTCGTGTGTTCACGTAGCACGTACCTGCAGCGCAATCCTACTTTTCTTCGCCCAGAAGATGGAGGCTCGAACGGGTATATGAAGACAATGCCCAGCCGTCCCAGAATAACTTATGTCTAGCGCGCATCTCGAGAAAACACCCAGGAACCATTATGATGTCACGAAACCTATGTCCAATATATTTTAGAGCCGATTTTCGGTGACAAGTAACACTTGATTGTTTTGTTAGCCGATTTTTGGTGGAAACAACCTCTGAACTTTGGTGGAGCCAATTTTTGAAAATTAAATCATCTGGCTCTTTTTCAAGTCTAAACCGCCATGGTATGCTTCGAACTTGCCTTGGTTTTCTTGCTCGGATCAATTCATACTTTTAGCGATCCCTCTGTAATTGTCAAAGATCCAACTGCCCTTTTTCTTACTGCCACACTTCTCTGTTCCAACACAGAATTAATTATTCTGTACTCTCCTCTTCCATGTGTTTTAGAAAATCTGGCTGTATCTTATCATGTCCAGTCGCTTTCTTCGTCCTTAATCATTCTCAGTGCCTTATGTAATTCCTCCATAGTTACTTTTTGTTATTTCTCTGCTCTTTATATATCTCTACAATTTTTCACCTCCTCTTGTCAGTCCTGTATTAGTACGATCTTCTAAAGCTTCTTTAATGTGCTGTACTCACCTTTCCAGTACATCATCCTTTATGGTTAGTAGATTTCCATTTTAATCCAATGCTGTGGTCTCCATTTTCATCCCAAAATCGGCTCAAGACTGTCGTTTCTATTATTTTACTAATTCTTTGGCGAATAGGGAAATTAGTAAGAAAGTGAATATCAAAATTTCTAAAGTTATTTTACGAGATTTTTGACAGATCTCAAACAGTAAGACATCGAACCAACTAAACCGGGAGAATGTGTTGTGCTACGTATATTAATAGGCGACGAAATAAAAGGCGCCAAGTGGTCCTAGCTGGCACGTTCACTCTTAGATTCTTGAGACGGCAAACCACTAAGTAACTCAAACGAAGCCAATATCAAATATAACCCGAAGAATAACGAATTTAATGTAGTAACAGTTAATAAAGATTAGGTAATAACAGATGTAAATAACGATATGTAATTACTGCAAACAATTATAAAAGATTTAAGTGTATAAGAACTAAAACTGTACACACAAATACCTAAATATCACAGGACTATACTTAATAAGTAAATACCATATTGAAATACTTTACTGGGAGCTTCACTTGTAATACGTGACTTAATAAATTATCTAAACACTTTATTGGGAGTCTCAATTTTAATGCATTATTTAACAAATTGTAACGGAGCAATTACTGCAATTGCTGCTGAGAAGGATCCGAAAGGTTAACGCAATGATGCGATTTCCTTAATTGAACAATTTGGAATAGAACCACTTTGTGGTTAAAAACAGACCATTAGCCTATAATAAGACGAAGAAAAAAAAGAAGGAATAAATATTCTCACTGACTGATTATGTTTCACACTTCCCCAAATTAAATGTTAGGTCCTTTACAAGGTATTTAATGCATACATTTCCCCACAGTAAATCAAAAGATCATACCACTGTGATATCGATCCAATATTACATTTGTAACTTCCTACAATGTTTGGGTACTAGTGTATAAATTAGATTAACCAATCAGCGACTTAATTTAGCTCAACATGAGCTAGCTTTAAGCAGTATAACATGTTTTTCCTATCACAAAAGTTACTCGTATTACAGACGGTAACGAACTTAGTTAACCAACTGTAATTTGACAAGGTGAAGCGTCGATGGAGCCGGGTGAATTCGGGTATAATACAAATACCAAAATGTGAGTTTATACGTACAACCAAATGCAAAGAGTTGGACTCGTTTCCAGGTCGTAATGATATCCGAACTTAACCTCCACAGGCAAATACAAAATAGTACTAAGATTAAATTGGATTACATGTATATATTTATTGTTACTATTAACATACTGGAGTGAAATATACCATCCTGTGGCGAAATCACAGCTTTAAATACCTGACTGCACACCACCGCCAATTAGGTTAGTTCAGTGGATAACCCGCAGCTAGGGTTTCCAGTCCCGGGATTCTACCACAAAAACCGAGTCCCGGGACCACAGCCAGAACAGGCGAAGTCCCGGGACCATGTCAACATGCGTGCGTATACTCGATATCAGAGAATTAGGACGGGTATTCACCGGCGTCCGGCGTATTACTCGTGCCTCTTGCACATTCTGCATTGTTTGCGTTTTGCGTAGGCAGGAGAGGTATATTTTCGGTAGGTTAGAATTAAACCTGTGTGTTGTTTCAGCTACATTTGCATATCTTCTTCTATTTATGTATTTGTCTGTTTTTTTTGTTGGATTTAGATGTGTGCGAAGAAACTAAATAATTTATATTTTGGAGTTTTAAGTGTGTTCGTTATTTGTCTGCTAAAGCGTTACAATTAGAATGAATTCCGATTCGCAACCTACCTTCATTCTATATAAAAAAATAAATTTGAAGTCAATATGGCAACAATTTTATATAATGAAGATAAACAATTGGCGAAATGTAAAGTTGGTTTCTACAAAATTATCATAATCAGAGGCAGCTTGACGAAAGGATTACACAAGCACTTTGCAGTTCAAATGACGTTGTAGACCAGCCCCAACGCAAATTATTAGCACAGAAATACTTTATTTAACTTAAAACACTTGTTTTTCTTTGGAAATTGCATTCGGAAATTTCACCTGAACACTATTTCCTTTTCGGGACTATTTTCGGGATCTTCGGGACTAGTCCCGGGACTTGAAATTTAGCTTGTAAGTCCCGAAAACACTTTTGGTCCCGGGACTTGGAAACCCTACCCGCAACCAAGTTCTGAATAGCTCTAATCAGGGCCGCGCCGCATATTTTGGTTGCCTGTGTGCGGATATTTTTTGTTGCCCCTAATTCTAGTAGTACTTTCAAAAGTAAAAAAACTTCAAACTCACAAAGAAATTTCCTATATTAAAATACAGAATAAAAATATAAAATAAAATACAAAAGAAAAAAAAAAGTTTATAACAAACCTTAACTTGTAACAAAATAACAGTAAATATAGGCACAAACATATGATTAGAATAAATCTAAGTATTTACAAGAACTCAACGCGCCTGGTTTTTATTTCCGAAAACTTTTTTATAAATTCATGAAGTTGTAGTTGCTTGGCATGTTCATGTTCTATTGAAATTGTAGCCATATTGACCAGTCTAGTTTGGGTCATGGTGGTTCTCAAATAATTTTTTATAATTTTGAGTTTTGAAAATGATTGTTCGCCTGATTCGCCTGTTCTAAAATATATTCCAGTACGTTAAAAGCAGTCATACTAGGTCTTAGCATATACTTCAAAACATTTATTTCTTGGTAAAGTTCTAGGGCATCAATGTCCGTTTCATTTCTACTACTGTCAGACAGTTTTAGTTGTAGGTCTTTGCAGTTATTTAAAATGGCTTCATCTTCAACTTCTTTTAAACCCTGCACATTATAAAGAAAATTAAACATGCTACTGTGTTCTTTTATTAGGTCAAATCTATTATTTAAGGAACTTAAAGCCGTGTCTATTACAATCAAATAAAAATTAATTTTGAAATTTAATTCGGGAGTATGCACACTTTCATCTGAATGTTCATACTGAAATTGGGTTTTATTTTTTCTTCGTCGCACAGCGAGAAATGAATTTCAGGAAGTTGAAATCGCAAAGGTAAAACTGCATCAATTCTACTCTCCCACCTTGTTTGCGATATAGGCTTTAATGTTAAACTTTGTATGTGAGTTTCTAAAACTCCCCATCTTTGTGTGGAAGAAGAAAAAAATACAAACAGCTCTTGAACTGTATTAAAAAAATCAACAGTTTCGAAATTGATTTTGGCAGCGTCATTAACTACAAGGTTCAGACTGTGTGCTGAACAAGGCACGAAAAAGGCACGAGGATTGATGTTTAAAATTTTTCTCTGTAAACCGTTGTGAACCCCTCTCATATTCGCTCCATTGTCATAACCTTGACCACGCATGTTGTAAATGTTCAAATTTAGATCCTCCAATTTTACTATAACAAATTCACTTAACCCTTCACCTGTCGAATTTGTAATAGGGCAAAAACCTAAGAAATGTTCATGGACTTCTACCTTTCTAGATGTGGTGTTTAGTTTTACGAAACGAATGATTATCGTTAATTATGACTAGCATGGGGTGTGCAGTCTAATATTAAAGAGAAATATTTTGACTCTTGTACCATTCTCAAAATAGATTCTTTTATTTCATTTGACAATAAATTTAGGATTTCATTCTGAATTTTGTCGCCCAGATAAGTAGGCATATATTTCAAACTTTTTGAAGTTTTAATTCGTCTTACGTGGGCTGACATAGTAGCATCGAATTTAGACACCATTTCAACAAGTTTTAAAAAATTCCCGTTATTGGCATCAAAAAATTAATTTGATTTTCCACGAAACGCGAGATTTTGACGAGCCAAAAATTGTATGAAGTATATAATTCGTTCTATCATGTCATACCAATGTTTTTTTTTCAATGTTATAAACTTCTTGTTGAATTTTGTCTATAGTTGTTTGGGTCTTAAATGCTTTTGCTAGTTTTATTCATTTGTTGCAATTTTTAACGTGTATTGAACTTTCAGTGACTAAAGTATGGCTTATGCTCTCTGTAAATAATTTACAACAAAAAAAAAACTGAATTTTTCAATACCGAGTACAATAACCAATGTCTTTCGCATTTCTCGCCATTTGGCAATGTCCTATAATAATATACGTCAGAAAATTTGCGTCCCTTCTCATCGGCAGGATAGTTACGTTTTTTTACTTGCTTAGGTTGATTTTGTACCAAGATTTGAATAGAGTTATTTGATAAATTATCTGGCCAGATACCGGGATCATCACTTATTATATCTTCGGCAAGTTCGGGTGGGAAAGGGGCTGTTACATGCTGATGAATTTCCTCTTGGCCATCTCCTAATTCTTGCTCAGTTGTCTTCAGAGGACTCTTGCTCGGCTTTACTAGTAGACGTAGATGATTGCGGGTGTAGTAATTTCAAATATTTTTCTAATGCCCCAGCTTGTTCTACATTTTTCCGTTTTTCTAGTTGCTTTTTTCTATGTTGATAACCAGATTCTAGTTTTCTCGGCATTGAGCAGCTGCAGTAATTAAATGTCTGAAAGCATAACAAAGTAAAGAAATGAGAAAAAATTCAAAACGAATTTCAGCCCCGAATAAAAAGAATTAAAAAATTTAAAATTATTTGATTACTTACATTTTTCGCTTTTGTCTCCGTACTACTTCTATTGCAACACTCAACACAACTTGCACACTTTATCACTTGAATGCGGAAATGACAATGAACCTGAAAAAGTTATTTTCTCCCTAAGAGAAATAGAACTAAAAATAAATCGAATTGCTGCAGCCAAAACAGTAATAAATAGTCGTTTTAAAGATTCGTACGTGCTTAATATTTATTTACAAAGTTTTCGGGTGTGTGATCGCGTTTATCAAGATAAGACGGATCGGTTTACATAATCAACTCGGTAGGCATGACATTTTATTTTTCACTCTTTGATAATTTTTATTAAATAGAGAGACTCAGTAATAGAAGAATAAAATATATCGAATTCCCTTCGTGTTGCCCCTAAACGGACTGTTGCCCGTGTGCGGTGCACACACCGCACACTGGGGCGGCGCGCCCCTGGCTCTAATTACTCTAGAGTCTAGACGTTGAATTGCAGCCGTTTCCACCTGGGATGAGCCGAAATGCCACCACAAGCTCCACAGAAATCGCCACATTCTGCAGGTAACCCAAATAATTAGATCCTCCAGAAGAAAATAGGGCATCCCAATTAGCATTTCAAAATAGGTACCCCGAAATAGAAAGCAACAGCATCCATATTGTGTCAATCTCATGACAAAAGCTTGTCTGCATGCCTCAAATTATCCGTGATAAACGTGTTCCATCCCCGGCAGACGGATAAATAGCCGAAAAGAAAAAAGTAAATTTATCGTCAAAATAAATGAAAAAGAAAAATCGTGTTAGTTATTTAAATTGCGTCGTAATGCCTAAATTTCCAAATGTGAAGGCTTAACCAATTCAATTATATGTAAGAATAGTGTAAAAGGTGCTTCATATTTTCTCTCATTTAAATTAATCGCTATCTCTTACCTAACTTTTACGAAATGCTTATGTTCCCTACTCTTATCTTGAACACACTATATATATGTTTTAGTTTTTACAAGTTTAATAATGTGAGCACATAAAAATTATTGTTATTTCCATAGTTGTAAACAAGACAGCAACTACATTTTTTATTTTCGATGTTTGGATAAAAAGTGAACCAGGTTGTTCGACACTTAGAGAGATTCCTCAAGGTGGGCCCCTTGTATTATTTTCAAGTCGCGTGTATATATTATCTTTTGTGTCTAGTCTTACTATTCTACCTCATAGAACAGTATTCAAAGAAGCGTTAATGTAATCCCACCGTCGAATGGTCATCCGGCTCAGTACTGACCCCACGTACTCGGAACAGATTTGAACCGCGGACTTACTCATATCAAGCCCGGTATCCTACCCACTGCGCCATCGAGGTGATGTTTAATTTAGAGCAACGTTTCAACCAGTCACTGGATAAATTGTAAAATACGCAACGATAGGAAATATTTAATAAAAACAATTGTTTGTAATAGTTCCTAGGTATAAATGAATCTGACGAAACATATTTTTAAGGTTGCTTTCTATCTTAATATTTCTCAGTAGAAATTCTAGTCGAACCAATACACGAACGGCATTGGCAAACTTGCAGTGTTCGTAAACTGGTAATTGCATGTTTTATTAGCCACTCATTCCCGATATTGATCGCAGAACAAAAGGCTTTATTAATTATAATTAATTATTGTGTACTTTTGTTTCAGGTGAGTTGGTTTCCGCTCTTCCGGCTCCGCGGCCCAAACAGGTTTGTTGATGTCAGAAAATTAGTTTACGTCGCCAAAATTGTTTATTGTTGTTATTTACCCGGCGAAAGCAACACCGGGGCCCGCTAATTATAACCTGAAGTCGCTGCACATTTTACGCCGCTGAAAACTGTAATTAAAATGGGAGATAATTAACTAACGGCCGTGGCTGCGATTACAATGCCCGGCGCAATTTATAAGCGCGGGCTTTGTTGAACTGAATTCAGCAAACGGGCGTTAATTTAAACTAAATTCCCGTTCAATCCGCTCGGCTGCTCCCAATGGCGGCGTGCCATTGAAAGTGCATTCTGCTAAAATAAGTCGTTTTGTGCTTCCTGCTGAAAAGTGTCATAGTCCGATTGCTATGCCTTCATGCAGGCCCGTCCTAGCGGGGTCGCAAGGGGTGCGCGTTACTCGAGCTGCAGAACTTAGGCACATGTTTTTTTTAAATTCGAAATTTAGAGTTCTCCTCTTTCGCATCTTCAGTCGATGTTTTGAAATACGAGAGACAGTGTATTAATAATCGTATGCGGAAAAGGCCTAGATCACTAACTAGTTCTTATTTGTTAATGTAGTCACCACCTAATTTTACACACTTCTACTTTTTCGGGAGTTGTGGTATTTCTTTAGCGTAGAAGTTTTTTTTTTCTCTTCAGCAAGCTGCTGACAACCCGCTGAAGTTCTTCTTCTTCGCAGTCGTAGCCTCATAAATGAAGCGTCGCGACACCTGCAGATAATACTAATTATTATTGTTTGTATTTCGTTGCACCACTCTGTCCTGTCTTCAGCGACGTTCATAGCTTGATGTAGTGTGTTTAGTGCTTTGAATACCGGGATTCCGGGATCCCGAATACCGGGATCCCTGACGAATTTTGTCCGTTATTGAAAACCGGTATTAATGTAAAAATACCGATATTTTGGTATTAACATATTCCTAGAAAAATTACATTTTATAAAAATATTTAAAAATGAAATATGTTTCGTAATGTGATCAATAAATCAAAATTTACTTATAGACATAACGTAAAGTGAAAACGTACTGAAAGAGGCTCATCAGTATGACACGTAACAGACATCATATGTGTAAGACAAGTCTATATCAATAGAAACGTAAAAAGATCGCCGAATGCATGGCGCCATCTCAGAGTTCAGCAGTTGTCACGCCCGGCGTGGTGCGACCATATACAGTGCGAGTGTAAAGTCTGGAACTATCGAAATAGAACTTTTATCAAATGTTTTTGAAAGAAATCTTCGAACACGTCAATTTTTATTTAAAAAAATACATATTTTACTGTAATTGTCACTTTTAGATTGTCTTTTGTTTTTGAGTTATGATGTTAGCGATACTTTTTTTAAATGGAAACCCTCAATTTTTATGATGAATTTGGACACAGCATGAAATTCTAAGACCAAATACTCTAAAAAAAGTATGATACTGTATTTTGAAATTTTCGAGAAAATCGTACGGTTACCAGATCCCCTCAATACTAAAATTTCAATTGGTGTTTTTTCACTCAAATATTGTATCATTATTTATTTAATTAGGAGCACACAACAAAAACAGATAAACAAACTATGAAGAACTGTCATAATTTTAGGGCTAACTCATTGTTTCATGGCTACTTGATTTTTATTCGATTTTTGTTTTAATACTTTAATAGCGATTTTCTCGAAAATTTCAAAATATAGTATCATACTTTTTTAGCGTATTTGGTCTTAGAATTTCATGCTCTGTCCAAATTTATCATAAAAATTTGGGGTTTCCATTTAAAAAAATGATCGCGAACGTCATAACTCAAAAACAAAAGACAATCTAAAAGTGACAATTACAGTAAAGTATGTATTTTTTTAAATAAAAATTGACGTGTTCGAGGATTTCTTTCAAAAATATTTGATAAAAGTTCTATTTCGCTAGTTCCAGACTTTACACTCGCACTGTATATAATACACATATATTGCTGGTAGGGCCTGGCAACTTAAGAAAACATTACGGCGCCGACATAGTCTCACTTAGAGTATAACGGGTCTCGTGCGCATGCGTGAGAATTCGAACTCCGCCTCTAGAAGCGAATTTTAAACTTGCCCACTTCCCCATTGGCCGAACGACGCCGCCGCGCTTGCACACAGCTCATCATTATACATTGAAGAGTTGGTTGTCTGTCTCACTTCCTTGGCAAGTTTCCCACTCATAGCCGCTAGCAATATAGTAAGTATTAGATATATGGGTGCGACGGTGCGACGACGCGCGCGCACTACGTTGATTTCGGCTTGGTGTCAGGACCCCAACAGTAAACCCAGGTTTCATCTCCTATCGTTATTTTCCACAACATATCTGGATCTTTTTTTCAGCAAATACAAATTCTTGGAAGAATTCTCCCGACGATCTTGGTTTGCATATCCTCGACGGCAAGGCGATCTCTGCTACCTTAAAACGTTGATTTTTTTTTCAAGAATCATCGACCTTACCTTTATGCACATTTTAGGATTCGTTCGAGGTGTCGGTTGTCCTGGTCTTGGATCGGTTTCTGCCGATTCACAACCCCAACGGAACCGTCTTGGCTAATATTTTATTTAATATAGGCTTGATCTATTCTCATCACACGCATCCTTTCATGTATAACTTTGAGTCCGTGGCTTTCTAAAATTAAGAATTTTATTACGCTTCGGTGGTCTAATTTAGTTCAACTCATCCTTAATGACAAACTAATGCACAAGAAAGCAATGATATGCCGCAATAGAGGGAATTTTGCTAAAATAACTATTAAAACGTAGTGGACTTGTACCATATAAAGACATTTGGTGAAATATCTATTTATTTATATCTTTAGTGCCTCTCCTATTTGTTTTAAAATAACTTAATTAGTACCTTCCCAAATGTATCAATTATTGCTTTACGTATTTATTTAAGATTACTTGTCACAGTTGCTGAGGTTAGAAATTAATTTTCCAAGTTAAAAATTATTTAAAAATTTAAGATCAAATATGGCACAAAAATGCTATCAAATTAGTATTTGAAACGACAGTGACATTATAAGCGTGTGATCGAAAATAAGATTAATAAAATATTCCAAGAAAAAATCACGTATGGCTCTGCTTGCATTTGAAACATTTGAACTACTTAATACCATATATGTAATATATATACCGCCCATACACCATTGATTGCCGAGGTCGTAGCTCAGTGGTAAGGATGCTTACCACTGAGACTACTGATCTAAGGGTCGCGAGTTCGATTCCCGGTCCCGGTGGGTTTTCAAAAATAAAAAAATGCAGATGAAAGCCTGTACAAAATGCCATCATAAGGAAGTGATGTAAAGCCGTGGGTCCCATGTTACTACGATGTGTAGCATGTAAAAGATCCCTTGCTAGAGTTGGAACTCCTTAGTCTCGGCAAAATTCTAAGTATGACTTTGATCATATGACCAAAAGCAGTCGGTGTCTAAGTTACCTGGTACTCTGCATGCCTAGACCTTGTCCATTAACAAACAAACAAACAAAGACCATTGATTGTTTGATCATCTTTAAAGTTTTAAAGTTGTAGCATGGACCGTATTTGATGCTGGTAAATTAGGCTGACATAAAGTGACAGTTGTATTAATTAAAATTATTATCTAGTTCTTGAATCGATACTAAATTTGGCTCTCTTTGATGAAACTGACTGATCACACTGCATATATGATATTCTAAAAGAATTTGCAATAAGAAAATCACGGAAAGGTAATTTTGGTTGTTAATGAATAACAAATGTTACTTTCAACGTAGTAATTGATATGATGTTATTAGATTGTGAAACTAATAATAAATAAAAGTGTTTGGCTTATATTAAGAGTGCTCATCTATTTAGCTTCACTTAATTCAAATCAGTCACCTTCATTAACTAACCATGTAACCATTTACCAAGTGGGGGCGGCACATGAGACTTTTTCTCATTTCTCATTTAAATTGGTACTTGCTGTTGACGATTTTACATCGCATTCTCATTGTAGCAAAAGTAAGCTTTTAATTTCTCTTTATAAATTATGACATTAAATTTATAAAGAGAAGATAAAGGGGCGGGCGCATACTTAAACATTATGTTTGAGTTTATTCTTTCGTCGTTTTTGAAGTTATGTTTTACAACAGATCTTCACGTTTTAGAGTCCCCTGAACCCAAAAGACATGTTTTTGTTCATTGGTCTGTCTGTGTCTGTGAACAGAATATCTCAAAAACGAAAAGAGGTATGCCGTTGAAACTTCATATATAAGTTTTGTGTACTATGTAGATGCAACAGCAAGCTTTCGAAGAAAATCGCATAACCGGAAGTAGGTGTTTATTCTTGTGATTTTTTCGATTTTTTCAAAACCCGCTCTAACGATTTTTTCAAACTTCACATCTTTATTACATTTTTAATGTTGGTTGATGTGAGATAGATGATTTTCCAGTTGAATACTTTTAAATTCCGTTTCTTTTTGGTTTTTTTTCAATTTTTTTTATTAACTCCTAGTTTAAATAGAACACCCGGTATATTATTAATTTTTGAATTGAGCTTAAAATTCTAGAGAAAATTGGTCTCTTCAACTAACGCTCTATTTTGTACCGTTTTTGTAGAATTTGTAATTTTTGAAAATTTTTGATCGATGCTTAAAAATTTTAATCAAATTTTTGGCTAATTATAAGATCACTGTAAAAGGAAGTTGTGCGTGTGTATCACACAAGATTTTTTATCGATCAATTGGATTAAATCGCGAATCGATTTGAATTACCAATCAGTTGCAATGGCGAATGAATTCGAATGATGAATCAATTGAAATCGTGAATCGATTTGAAACTCTGTCTAATGACTGCATATCAACCTTTGGCGCTTATTTAATCAAAGTTAAAGTAAAAATCCTGAAATTTACTTTGAGTTTTTCAGGCAATCAAGTTAAAACTGTAGCTGTAAGTGTAACAAGAATAGTCACATAATTTGTTATCCCACCCCAATAATTTTAAATGCGTGACGTGCTAGAATTTAAATATATTATATCGACCATTATCAACAAGCACGAGCCCACGCGTGTAGTTTAAATTCACGAACGCAACGAAACTTAAATCACCTGAAAAATTGTACACTTCAGTAAGCTCATACGTTCGGTATAAATTATATCTTTGATTGGGTATGATAATTCTGTTTTAGTTTAGCTAATGTTTCGTACATATATTTTTGTACAAAAAGGAATTAAATTTTTCAGCTCTACCGTCTGGCTGATTTTGTATGGTGAGTTGGATTAACGAAATTTTTCTTGCTATCTACGGAAGAAAGATGGGTGTCAGTTGCTCTACAGTGACAATAACACGTTTAGTTAAAACTACCACACAAACAAACGACTTTAATAAATTTAACACCAGCAAAGGCACCATACGTGGATGGTTCAAGTGAATATATTAAAAATTTGTAAATAATACTAGATAAATCATACAACTTTAATTATATGCAAAACAAACTAGGGGTTAAATTAACAGTTTACTTTAAACGGGTTCCGTCGTATGACAATCCTTGCCGAACAGACCGTATGACAAGTACTTCGAACAATCGCCGGGCGGCGCGCATATATCAGCGCAGCTACCCATGTACCATTCTTGATAATGCGAAAATATAGTATAAATCTGAGAAATACACAAAGAAAATGACTTGGTAAACAACTGTACTATAATTAATTTAAAATCTAGAATAAGTAATCTTCATAATGAAAGTGATTCGGTAAGCTATACGGTTTCAATTGCTGCGGGAAGCGCAAGGTTGAAAACTGAAAAACCTGGACCGACACTGCTACCTTTTACTTTGAAAGACAGGTGTCAGTCTAGACGGACCCGTGCTACCAGGTGGTATGGTTTTTCCCAGTGTGTGATAAAGTGGCCCAACAGATGGAGGACACGAAGAGGCGGCTTCTTCGACATTCAAAGATTTGCGGTTAGTAAAATCAGCAATGCTGAGGAGGGGGGCGACTAACTGGTTTTGCTTCCAAAATAGCATGGAAATCCTGATTCAATTAGACGGCTGCTGAAATTCACCAAATTTATACCTGATTACTGACGCTTTCGTGATAAATATGTGTAGTAAACGTCACCAAACTAAACGTGCGTCTTACAATATCGAAGGTAAAGTTAGGCCTAAAAAATTTCCAGAAATGGAAAGAAGCCAGAACCAAGACTAGACTTGGAAAAGGCGCTCAACAGCTATTAATATTTATTTATTATTATTTAATACAGTTGTGGGAGATGGTTAGCCAAAAAGTTTATTGAAGTACAAAAAAATATATGTTGTTCCTTATGGTCCAAAAGTCATACATATATAAGTTGATGAATTATTTGACGTTTCGCCACTTTAGATGGCTTCATCAGAAATGATTAAGTAGTGTTTAACTAAAATACAATGGTTAAAAATTAGATCAAGTGAATACACAAAAATTTTTCAAGGCTTACCAAAATGGCTTCCAGGAAAGTTTATAATAATTAATAATAAAATTTTGCAAGTGACTAAATAAGTCACATTGCAAGTATACGGCGTCAAAATGGATAAAAAGATGAAACGAAATTTAAACAATCATTATTGATTGAGGTTAAAACATTAACTATTAAAATAGTCAATGTAATTAAATAATTAAGATTTATAGAAAGTGAAAGACATCTTGTTTTGATGAAACAAGCTGCCAGAATAAGTAAAAATACAAGAGGTCAAAAGTATGCGTACGCATATTTAACTTAAGGTCAGGTCCGTAATTCGGATAAATTGATGAGAGGAAATTATTAAAATTTTTGGGGCAACTATAAAATTGGAAAGAAAAATTCGCAAAGGTTTTACTCAATTAAATATATGCTGAATTTTCCCTTTATCAAAGATATGTCGATGACATAATCATGGCAACAGATCCAATTAATAAATTAACTTTTTTAAACACATTTAATAATATACATCCTCGACCTAAATTCACTATTGAAAATGAAAATACAAAACATTCCATAAATTTCTTAGATCTAACTTTATACAGACAATCCAACGGAAAAATACTTAGCAATTGGTATAGACAAAATATAAAATCAAATAGATATCTAAATTTCAATTCCATAACTAATTTAAAATACAAAAAAAGTGTCATAAACAGTTTAGTAGACCGAGCAATTAAACTTTCGTCGAAACAATTTGTTACGGTACTAAAACAACTTCACGACACCCACCCAAGGTGAGCATCGCACCACGGAATCAGTCCTGGAAAACTGGCACACTTGCCCTGAGATTTGCTAAAAACAGACTAAAGGCCACGGCTGGAACGCTCAGGGAGTCGGGTGTGAGTCACACGATACGTTCTGGGCAAGCGTGTTGAGGCATATATAGGGTACGTCAAAATTATAAGGGCGCCACCAAACCTGACTTTAAATGGGCTCGGGTAACCGGGCTTGGACGGTTAGACGAGGCAACAAGTACGCTAGTTGCCACTTGATAAGGGTACTCGAGAAGTATCGAACTCGGATGACAAAATCGATAATTTGAGGTTTGAATCGTTAGTTCGGGTTTGTGCTGCCACTGCGGGGGCGGCTGCTCCACTTACCTGCACACTCTACTACCCAGAGGTCGTCGTACGTCTAATCGTGACACTAGCTGTTTATTCTGAAAAAGTAAAGCATGCAGGGGTTGTACACAGTAATAAGCCCCGCGCTTGCACAATTGTCTATTGAATGACGTTATACAGGATCAGGCAACGAATGGGTCACCATACTAAACCTAGGGCTTAACGTAAACCCCAGCTGGAGGTAATCGCACTATAACTAAAGCGTACAAATGTTACACACAAAAACAATATCCAAATAGAGTATTACAAGAAAGCGTTCGAAACGCCTAAAATTAGCAACGCAGCGAAAGTCAATGTTTGCACAGTTACAAACCAAGAATGTACTACTGAATGAATGCGACCAAAGTTCATCGCTTACACGGCACATTCACGTAAAAGGGGTAACTAAGTTACATAATCTCTTTAAATGGTACCTGGTATTTATTCTGGACTTCTCCTGAGCAGTACGGGTGGCAGTCAGCAGCGCCTGCATTTGCAAGCACATCTCCTTGGGCAAAGATTCCGCCGAATAATGGCGTAATATTTCAATGTAGTCACTCACATGGGATCGGTGTGACAGAAACGTATGGGCATTATTCACGTCCTGCAGCGAGTCACCAACAACTTGTAGGAATGAAAGAACCACTTCTTTTCACGACATGGCCGGACGTAGCCCCCAACAACAACGCCAAGGAAAAACGCGCTTACAAAGCGACACGTGCGTCACACACAAGAGCTTCCTGCCGACTCTCGCTTAAGGCGAAACAGTTTATCAAACACTTGCTGAAGCAGCACAAGACGGGAAAAAGGCTGGCGTTCCCGCCATGGCGGGAACGCCGGGCCAACACACACTCTGCGACCTCCTTGATCAACGGCCTGAGCTGAACTGCCAAGCAAGAAGCGTTACGACGCCGGAAGTGGCGTGAGCCAAAACGGCGTTACCACGTGACTCTCGACAGCCAATGGCGATGCGCCCAATAAAACAAATACGTTCCGGTGACAAAGAGAGCGCGAGGCCTCGCAGTCACACGCGTTCAAAAGGGTGTTCCAAAAGATCCAAGCTCGTCTACATACAGGGTACTCGGAAACGAATGAGCACGGAATGAGCTTGCGTTTGTGACTAAAAGTTAAAAATAGATTTTCGATATAACTAAACTGCCCTAAAGGCGTGAAATGTAATTCAAATTACTGCTGACGGGAAAATGGCTTAACAAATTTCATAAACAAAATTTAAAATTAATAACTAACATCCTTATAAATAACAATTACCCACTTAAATTCATAAATAAACAAATTAAATTTCGATTACAAAAAATAAAAAACAAACTAAACACTTCTTGTAACTTACAACCTAACTGTTTGGGTTCTGATTTTAATATTCTTGACTCGGTATCTCAAATAAATATATATCAATACCTTACATACCTAATATTTCGGAAAAAATAGAAAGAGAATTAAAGAAATATAACATCAATACAGCTTATAAAAATTACAATACAATAGGAAAGCATATATACACAAACCTCAAAGACAAAACACCTATCAACATGCAATCTGACTTAGTTTATCAAATTGACTGTAATAATTGTATTTCTACTTACATAGGCGAAACAAAACAACTATTAAAAAACCGAATATACCAACATAAATACTCAATTTTAAAAAAACTTAATTTCACCGTCCAATAAAACTGAACTCACAGATCACACTATAGAAACTTTCCTCAACTTCAATTTTTCAACACCTAAAATTTTACATAAAGAGGCTAACACGCGTAAAAGAAAGTGCTTAGAAATGATCGAAATTAAAAAAGCCCAAATGCTATCAACTATAAAACAGACATTGAAAATCTAAGCACTATTTACCATAACTTATTTAAATAACTCCATCATTACTATTCAGCATATATTTAATTGTGCAAAACTGACAGTAAATCACTCGCGGCACATGCTACTCAACATTAACGAATACACTAAATTACGTGTCTATTTCAAGCAGCTAAGTTATAATCATGATAATTTCAATCAACGTATAGGTGTGATCTGCACGTCTTCAGGTTGCAGCCATTAATTAAGGAACCTACATTAAGCTACGTCACGGGCTTGTGACGTCAAAACATTTCGGCTTTCTAGTCGGTAATGTCCCTACACACAGGAAACACACTTGCCGATCGTGTATACCAAAGCAAGAGTTCAGTTGCATTTAAGTTGCTTAGTTTATGAACGTTATGTGTTGTTATGGTGTTTTATCCATTTTTAGACATTTGACTGTTGTTTAGCAAAAAGCGTCTGGAAGATTTTGCTAAAATTGTACTATAAACAAACATTTATCATAAGCATGAAACCGGAAGAAAAATAAAAATATTTTGTAATACGTATCCACTTACGATACGGGTGTAATAAGACGATAGCAGTTCAACCATGCGCGAATTTAAACAAAATATATTGCCTGCTTTGGTTGGAGATTGCAGTTCAAGTTACTTGTTGAAAATAAATTTTCAGATATTTGTGACTAAGGGTAAAGTCTCTCGAAACTATCACCTTTAAATTTCGTTCATTAGTCAAAATTAAACAAGCGATGATGCAGCACAGCACCGCCCACTGGCATAGTTCTTGGGATTCATATGCTAAAGTGCTTTGCAGATTATGGACATTAAGCTTCTTAATTAGCTCATGACCCAATTTTCTCGAGTTCGCCAATGACCTTAGCGGCCCGAAGTGATATGATAAATGTTATCTGTCGGCAAACGAAGCCCATTGTTGTTGTAAGCAAGCGCCAATTAGTAGGCACGTTTAGCTGTATTTTCCAGAAGAACAACGCGCAACCTGCGATTATCCGGCGCGAACACGCGAAATCCAGCTTGTCCCTGCAGCGAGTTCCGCCGAAGCAAAAATATGGCCATAAAAGTCGAATTCATAATTACTCCGACAGGTTGCGTGTCGCCTAATCGTGATGAAGATGGATGCGTGTAGGTCGCGGACTGTTCGTAATTTACAAATCCCGCCGACCCGGGGTCGGTACGTGCACGATGGTGCTCCTCCCACGCAGGACAGATCCCGCTGCAGATTAGCCCGATTAGTCACCGTTCACGTTGTAATGGATCACGTCTTCATATTTCAGATGGGCGAATGCCAGTCAAGTGGATTTCCGTTTGCCGGCTTTGTTCGCGAGCTATTAAAATTCCGCTCTTATCAAGCCGGACTTAATGGGGATTTATTTTTAAGGAAGTTTGATTGGCGGAATTATCAAATGAGGTATAATGAGAGGTACTTGAATTATTGATTAGTAGTTTCGTGTTTTTCACGGTTAACCGCCGGACGTTGAAATTCTATACTGTTTTGAAATTGAGATGTCGAGTTTAACATGAGTAATTTGCTGTCCAGTCCATTGCCTTATATTACTTGTTGCTCATTGAATCCTATGGCAGATTCACTTTTTCTGGAGTATATAAGCAATCTGTTAAAGAGACCGATTCTACTATAGTAATACTTTCTACGGCACGAGAGACGTGGTTGAAAGCAATACTGACCGTCTTCGTATTCTTACGCATACAGTCGAATTATTAAAAACAGCGAAATTTTTAATTAACATTTTTTGTCTCATTTTCTATTGCTTCATCTAAAACTACGTGTAAAATTATTTCCCAGCTGTGAAATTAATTTCTATTTAAAGATTTTTTAAATCGTAATAAAACTGTAGGAAACATGGAAATTTGCACATCGAGAAATATTTTCTGTTACACTTGTTCCATCCAGGTAACTTATGGTATCGCAAAAAAAGTTTGCAAAGGTATACTTTCATTCTGCATTGCATTTTCCCTTAAAATGAGGGTTAATCCCTCCTATAGTAACTATAAATTTGAATAATACGTCTCGTGCGCCTTAACGTTTGAATAATTATTTGCCCTGTTTACCCAATTAGCTAGCTCAGTGAACATAAAACTCTCTTAATAGCTCAACTCGTAGATAGGAAGTACCAATATCTGGTAAAACATTAAGCTGATCCCCCTTGTAGTGTTCTCGGGCTAAAACTGACTTCAAACAATGCACAAGAAAATCCTGTTTCTTTACACAAATATATTGACTTCAAAGCACATTTAAAAACACATATAAAAACAAAAAAAAAAAACAAAGAAAACTTGGATTAATTTCTAAAGAGATATACGTGTGAGATATCTGGGGGTACTCGCGTATACGTACACAACATACGCGAAACAATATTAAATAGAATACCATTGGAAACTTTAAGTGAAAGATGAGAGATCCATTCATATGTTTTTCAATGGCCTTTCCACGCGTGTATTATACTATGTATTCGCATTATGCAAGAAATCAATTTTTTCATATGATATTTCTAAAAACTACATTCGTCAGTTTTAGCCAATCATTTGATGATTTCCATTTGATATTGGAGTGCAGAAAGTGCGTCCGTTCTTTCTGCACCGTTGTAGGAAAATTATTGTGGTTGTAGAGTGAATACTCGCTTTCAATAACAAAGAAAAAGAAATAACACTTGCGAGAATTGTTTAAAAAAAATAAAGATGACATTTGAATTTCTACTTTAAATATCAACTTGTGTTTGAGCATTGATCAGGATCGAAGTTCCAATGTTTTGTAGCCTTCTCAGTTTTTCGTTATTTGGAACATTCCTGATTGTCAGCTCGCCTTGGAATTTGTGGACTGTATGGATTGTAGGTTTCACTGAATTATACACACGTTGAAAAGCAAAGGTAGTAATTTATTGCCATAAATTAACACGAACAGTTTAACATTTACAAAGAATTAGTTTTCGTAGTGCGTGACCGGTTTGCATGCTGCCACTTTGACAGATGAAACGTAAGTGTTTTTAGAATCGGAAGCACGCCCGGCAGTCTACTGCGCACAGTATTGATTCAGAATACAAGAGAGGCGGCAAAAATTTATAAAGTCCTTAACATACCGCCCGCCTTGGAAAGGGTAACCTTTCAAATAAAACAGTACAGAGTTGACATGTAAAAGCTAGAGTAAAACATGTAACATGAACACATATATACAAAGCCTAATAGTACATGGATCTTAATCTAGTACAAGAAAACCCGAACAATGGGGAGCCAAAAGGCTTTACGAAAACTGCGCTGAACGCTAACGCACTAGTTCACAACACTAGGTAGCGGGCACAATTTAGCGAAGGATCGCTTCACGATCCCTGACACAGTGTTCACTGACGCCACACGCGTAACGCCGTCAAGGCCAGGGTGCAGCTCGGTGACCCGGCCTAACCTCCACTTCAGAGGGGGTAGATTGTCATCCTTGATGAGGACCATGGAACCAGGCTGGAGGTCCGAAAGATGCGTGCGCCATTTGGTGCGCTGTTGGAGTTCAGAGATGTACTCTTTACTCCATCTCTTCCACACATTCTGGTGAAGTTGTTGTATTCTCTGGTATTTAGACAGACGAGACTCGGCTATCTCAGTAACGTTGGGATCAGGCAGTGACACCAACGGACGACCAATCAGGAAATGAGCAGGAGTCAAAGGCTGAAGGTCGTTTGGATCAGAGGACAAAGGGGACAGGGGTCGGGAGTTTAAGGTCGCTTCCACCTGTGCCAACAAAGTGCAAAATTCATCGTAATTTAGACTAGCGTTACCTATAACGCGACGTATGTGATGTTTGGAGGACTTGATTCCGGCCTCCCACAATCCGCCAAAGTGGGGACTGTGCGCGGGTATAAAATGCCAAGCTACTCCGTCGTTCGCGACTGATTCGGAAATAGAAGGGTTTTGTTCCGCGAGAAAATTGCCTAATTCGATTAACTCGGAATTAGCGCCTACAAAGTTAGTGCCGTTGTCTGAGTAGACATGGAGCGGTTTGCCTCGTCGAGCCACAAACCGGCGAAAAGCCATTAAGAAGGCTTCAGTAGAAAGGTCAGAGACCAATTCAAGGTGCACTGCTTTTGTGATAAAACAAACGAATAGACAAAGGTAGGACTTCACTAGTTTAGAACCACGTCCCTTGCGATCCTTTATCATGAAAGGTCCACCATAATCAATACCAGTCGTATGAAATGGGGGCGATGATTGAGTACGAGAGGCTGGCAGATCTCCCATTATGGGTTCAGTTAACTTAGGAGAGAATCTAAAACACCGTAAGCATTGATGAACCACTTGCTTGACGATATTTCTGCCAGAGGTGATCCAATATCGTTCTCTGAGATTAGCTAACAGCATTTGAGGTCCGGCATGGAGAAGCCGAAGATGCTCATGCGATACTAGGAGTTTGGCGAATGTATGTTTGCCAGAAATCACTAGAGGAAACTTCTTGTCAAAGGGTAATTGAGAGTTGTGGAGCCTACCACCAACTCTTAGCAGTCCCTCGGAATCCAGAAAGGGATTCAGGGATATCAAAGCAGAAGATTGTTTCACAGGCTTGCTCTGTGACAACAGTTTAAGTTCGTCTGGAAATGACTCGCGTTGGGAAAACCTGGCAAGTCTTACAATAGATGATTGCAGTTCATCTGTAGAAAGGGGCCCAGAAAGACGATCAGCTTTGGGGGCTCGCGCATTGTTATGAAAACGAAAGCAATAAGCTATAACTCGTTGTAAGCGAGCAAAGCTTGAATACTGATTGAACGGAAATGGTTCAACAGAGGTTACAGGAAGACTCTGAACTTCTTTTTTGAATTCTGGAAGCTCAGCACGAACATGTTTGGAAGCAGGCCAAGAGGCCTCACCTTCGCTTAGCCAGGTGGGACCATGCCACCAAAGGCTCAATTCTTTCAAACCTAAAGGGGTGATTCTCCTAGTGAGAAGATCAGCAGGATTAGACGTTGTGGGAACATGCCGCCAAATGGCATCAAAGGTGAGTTGCTGAACATCAGCAACTCTGTTGCACACAAAGGTCTTAAGAAGATTTGGACTGGTTTTCAACCATCCTAGCACTATTGTGGAATCTGTCCACAGACCGATTCTAGATATGGGCAAATCAAGTGCCTTTATGACTTGCACGGAAAGTTTGCTTAGAAGAACAGCTCCGCAGAGCTCGAGCTTCGGGATTGTCAAGGGCTTTAAAGGGGCTACCTTGGCCTTGGAACAGAGAAGGTGAACCTGTACTTCCCCTTCCTGATTCTTGGAACGTAGGTATATCGACGCACCGTAACTATCGTTAGAGGCGTCGCAGAAACCATGGAGCTCTATCTCGACCACGCTCCGACAGAGGACGTGACGAGGAATTGCTAAGTCATTGAGCATGAGAAGCTCACTGCGATAGGTTAACCATTTTTCTTGTATGGCTTTAGGAACGGGTTCATCCCAATCCAGCTTTTCCATCCAAAGCTGTTGCAAAAGAACCTTGGCACCCATGGTGCATGGACTTAGAAGACCCAACGGGTCGAATATCTGCGATATTTCAGACAAGATGCTACGCTTCGTAGCCTTACTACTTGTAGAATTTGAAATATTGAACATCAGATGATCGCTTTTAAAGGACCAAATCAAACCAAGGGTGTTTGTGTGCTCATGTGCACTGAAATCAAGAACACCCGGATGCAAATCGGAATCTGGTATTCCATCGAGAACTTCTGGAGAGTTAGAAATCCACTTTCTAAGTTTGAAGCAGCCTGACTCAAGAATCTGATCTAAGTTTGAGCAGAGAGTACGCGCTTTCTCAGGAGTGTCGGCACCTGTCAGAAGGTCGTCGACGTAAAAGTCCTCCTTTATGATTCGAGAGACTTCGGGATTTGAAGCCTCACATTCGATGCCCAATTGGGTTAAGCATCGAATAGCAAGAAAAGATGCTGAAGCGGTGCCATACGTAACCGTATTCAGGTCGTACGACCGAAGAGGCTCAGCTGAGGAGGGTCGCCACAAGATTCTCTGAAGGGGCCTATGGTTAGGATTCACCAGAACCTGGCGATACATCTTCTCGATATCAGCTGATATAGCGAATAAATGCTTGCGAAAGCGAACAAGAATTGAAAATAAGTCTTGCTGCACGGTTGGGCCAACCATCTGAATACTGTTCAGAGATTGCCCGGAAGTGGTTGCTTGAGAACCATTGAACACGACTCGGAGTTTAGTTGTCAGGCTTTCCTCTTTTAAGACTCCGTGGTGGGGTAGATAATAGGATATCTCGTTTGAATTAGGGTTTGAAACGGACATATGACCTAATTCAGAATATTCATTCATGAAACTCGAATAGCGATTGGACAAGTCAGGGTTCACTTGTAACCGCTTCTCTAATGATAAGAATCTTTTCTGAGCGATTTGCAATGAATCGCCCAGTACCTCTACAGGCTTCTTGAAAGGGATAGAGACAACGAATCGACCATTCGCTTCTCGTTGAGTATTTTGCACGAAATGTGCCTCACAGGCGTTCTCTTCATTTGTGCGAACCTTTTCCTCTGGGTAATGTTCGAGTTGCCAAAACCTAGCAATGGGATCAGAAGCATCCTCGATCGTGCTAAGATTGCACTGTACAGGGTACGCAGAAGGGGGGCCTGTGGGGCCAGAAACAATCCAACCAAAACGAGTCTTTTGGAGGATGGGAAGATTTGGGCCTAGACCAATTTGTCCAATACAAAGGAGCTGCCAGAAAATGGGCGAACCAATCAGAATGTCGATGGTGCCCGGTTGGTCGTAGGACAGATCTGATAACTTGATGTTATCAGGAACCTTGAAGCTGTTTCGCTGGACGCGAAAACTTGGGGTAACACCCGTAATCTCATCGAGAACAAGACAGGATAGGCCAATGCCGTATGAAGTGTGAGGGGCTTGCAGCTTGATATCACACCTAGCCTTGATTTGAGAAGTGGCTTTACTTAAGCCAGAAACAGTAACGTTGACTTCGCGAATTGGAAGCTTCAACCTTTTACACAGATCTGAACGTATGAAGTTCGATTGGGAACCGGAATCCAACAGGATTCGCACAACATGAGGCGTACCATCATCAGCGATGAGTTTAGCGGTAGCCGTATTGTATTGTATTGTATTGTATTGTATTTTTATTCATCATAATATACACCGTGGTGCTTAGATATGTCACAATTCCAGTTTAAATATAAAAATATAAAAATATAAAATACAATGCATTTACAGAAATAGTCAACTACAGATAAATACAGTAACAACAAAAATACTAAAGTCAATAAAACAAGACGGTCTTAATTTTCAACAAATCTGAAATCGGAAAGTTCATAGTAGACATTGGCCAGAAGATGTTTTTTAAGCTTAACTTTGAAGAGTTTTATTGGGGCATTTTTGAGAGTACTAGGAAGCGAATTAAATAATCCTATTCCGAAATTATTTCGTTTAGTGGACGTTAGTCTCTGCTGCGGAACCTGTATATCGCCTCGACTGCGAGTGTCGTAACCATGGGCATCGCCGTTTTTTGTATAATCGCCATAATGTTCTTTTATGTATAATAGATTACAATATAGTATTGCTGACGGTAGCGTTAATATGTTATATTTTTTAAACAATGGTTTACAACTGTCTAACTGGCTCGCTCCCGCCAACACTCTCAAGGCTCTTTTTTGTACAATGAAAATTTTTTTAATATGTGTAGAGGTACCCCAGTTTATTAGACCGTACGTCATTACACTATG
This sequence comes from Agriotes lineatus, assembly GCA_940337035.1. NCBI lineage: Eukaryota > Metazoa > Arthropoda > Insecta > Coleoptera > Elateridae > Agriotes > Agriotes lineatus. The sequence goes on along the minus strand of OW679194.1, from coordinate 29,304,391 downwards.
AAATAATGCGTGGTATGCAGTAATGTAGGTAAGAGTACCTGAAAAGCATTCGAACAGAATGCCGAAATCGATTGGTTTAGTTCAACAGGGGTTTCTGCCGACATCGCAGATCCTGGTTGACTAGAAGAAGCGTTCTGAGGCTTATCCTCATGAAGAAGTGTGTTGTGCCTTGATTTGCACTTTCTACACGTATATTTGGAGCTACAAAGGCTCGCAAGGTGACCCTGTGTTAGGCAATTAAAGCATACGCGGAGCTCTTTTGCCTTTGACTTTCTGTCAAGAACAGACATCTTGACAAACTTATCGCATTTGTACAAGGAATGAGATCCTTTACAAAGTGGACACGAAGGGGTACCCGACACAAATGATTTAGAATGTACCTTGGAAGACTTTTCGGGTACAAGCTTGCTATCTTTTACTTCCAGAGTTTCTAGAAGATTCGCTGTATTTTGTAAGAATTCCTTGAACTCATCAAGATTAGGCAGGTCAGAACTTGACCGGTTTCTAAGGACCTCCCATTCACGAAATGTAGTGGGGTCCAGTTTTTTAGAAACTACATAAATTATAACAAAATCAAGAAGCTCGCTTTCGGTAGCTAATGATTTGATTGCTGCAAAATGTTTGAATAACATATCGCTAATCGTACGTAATTTAGTTGCAGATTCCTTACTGCAAGATTCGAGTTCAAATATAGCCTTGAGGTGGTTATGAACCAGAATTTTTGGATCATTGTATCGATTGCACAATGCCTCCCAAGCTAGAGTATAATTACCCGCAGTAAACTCTAAACTTTTTATAATTTGGCTTGCATCACCCTGTAAACTAGCCTTTAAGTAATGCAGCTTTTGAATATTAGTTAACGTTTGATTCTCATGAATTAAGCTACTAAATATCTCACGAAATTCTAACCATTCTGAAACACTTCCTGAATATTTGGGAATAGAAATTGCAGGAAGGCGTACAGCTTGATTATTGCAATGTGAACTGCAATTTGAATGCGTTGATCTTACGCTACCGTTAGGAGATCCAGAACGATCTGGTGCAACATCAGACTGTTTGTTGTATTCATTAATCAAACATTCAGCTTGTGAAATTGCAAAAAAATAAGAGTCCTCAAATTCGACTCGCTGTTGCATTTCCCGTTCTGCATCCTCACTGGCTTCTAAAATTTGTTCATGAACTGCATAATATTCTGATAACACGGCGGCTATAACATCCAATCTTTTCTGCAATTGAACAATCTGAGCGCTGGATAAAAATTGATCTTCATCGTGAACTATTTGCAAAGATTGCACGTAATTTGCGAAACTCGTAAGCTTGCCTTTGATAGAGCCACGTGCCCTAACAAGCGAATTCATAATTGTTGAGATTAAAAACAATTTAACCGATCGAACTTAACTTTTCGTACGCCCCTGGTCCGCGGACCCAACGGGTCAACTATCTGTGATATTTCAGGCAAAATGCTACGCGCGGTAGCCTTACTACTTGCAGAATCTGAAATATTCTTTAATGCTAAAACCCTTTCGCACGCCTCTGGCGCGAATTTGTTTATAGCTCAGACAGCGCTTGCTAATAACGGGAGAAACTGGTCGCTTACGACGCAGGAAAACGACCGCGGTACAACGCGGGAATGAATCACGACGCGGATGGCCGTGTACTACGCAAGACCAAAAATGCGCCACGAACGCGAGACTGTTTTAACGACGCAAACGGCTCTGCAATTTGAAGATGCAGGGGATATCGCTAACAAACGTAATAGCTTGGCATTTCACGCAATTAAAATGTTTATACGAATCATAAACCATTTGTTTACGCAATAATACGCAGCTGAAATTATGCACACATGCAAACACAGACGAAATAAACCAAATTTATGCATAGGAAAATCAGGCTTACATTGATCTTGGTGTGTGCCGCCTTGCCGGTTTTCTGTTCCTACTACCGTCTCGCTTGCAGCTGGCCGCTGGCTCCACACCTGCACGAATTTGGCGCGAGACTCGGCGTTTGGGTATCTACCGTCTGCTGTCTTCCTTCCTCTCGCTACGGGCACCGCATGCTCCCTCTTTGTTCCACGCGTTGCTGCGAAATTGGACGCTGCTTCCTTGCGGCCGATTGTATGCGATGCAATACAAACTGAATATGCTTTGTACTTGCCTATGACCAATGTTGTCGAATGCTGTCGCTGTTTTGGACCCGCAATGACCTAATGTGGTTTAAATCCGGTTCTGTAGGACCAATGTTTGAGCATTGATCAGGATCGAAGTTCCAATGTTTTGTAGCCTTCTCAGTTTTTCGTTATTTGGAACATTCCTGATTGTCAGCTCGCCTTGGAATTTGTGGACTGTATGGATTGTAGGTTTCACTGAATTATACACACGTTGAAAAGCAAAGGTAGTAATTTATTGCCATAAATTAACACGAACAGTTTAACATTTACAAAGAATTAGTTTTCGTAGTGCGTGACCGGTTTGCATGCTGCCACTTTGACAGATGAAACGTAAGTGTTTTTAGAATCGGAAGCACGCCCGGCAGTCTACTGCGCACAGTATTGATTCAGAATACAAGAGAGGCGGCAAAAATTTATAAAGTCCTTAACAACTTGTTTATACGTTACTATGAATTAAAATAGTAACTTTAAATTTGAATAAGAGTGTTCTCGGACCGAAACTGATTTCAAAACACATGTAAAAACACATACAAAAACAAATAAAATCAAAGGAAACTGTGATTAATTCATAAAGAAACCTACGTACGAGGTAGCGGGGGGCTAATCGCGTGTACGTACACAATATACATGAAACGATATCAAATGGCGTTAAAGTAATCTTCTTTAAAAAATGCAAATGTCAAAAATGTTATGGAAGCCGAGCCTGATCGTACTTGCATGCACGAAAACAGGGATAGATTTGCGCACATAAACACATTCTTTCGCGCTCGTAAAAGCTGCTGACAGCTGAACGCAAACCATATCTCCTCAGTCCTCACTCCTCAGTCTGTGCTGAGCGCTGTTCGAGTAAACATCGAGCTGGCTTGTTTTTCTTAATTTTTCCAAATTTCTATTTGAGTTATTGCAATGGCCATATGCTATATTTACAAAAGAAATGTGCATGCTAAATCCCCGGGAATTCAGTGTAAAAAAAAAGTAAATATTGTCACGGAGGAAAATTCGCGACTTAAAACGTTGGTTGCAAATTTGAGTGCTCGTCTTGACGAGCGGGAGCAGTATTCTCGATTACCCAATGTTGAAATCCAAGGTGTTCCTGAGCGCAAGGAGAAGAACGTGACTCATATCGTGGTCGACATAGGAAGAGTTTTAGAGTGTCCTATCGAAAAATCTGACATTGATCTCTGCCATAGAGTTCAGTCGAGGGATCGAACATCAAACCGGCCAAAAAATATTATTGTGCGGTTCAAACTAACCAGGCATAAAGAAGACCTTCTAGTAGCTGCAAAGGAAAAAAGAAATCTAATGAGTAATCAGTGTAATCTACCTGGTGAATCTTCAAGAATATTCTTAAATGAACACTTATCACCTTCAAATAAGGCACTTTTTAATAAGACTAGGGCTAAAGCAAAGAAACTTCAATTTAAATTTGTGTAGACGAAACGAAGGCAAATTTTTGTGCGTAAGGATGAAAATGCGCCAGTTAGACGTATTTCTTCGGAAATAGTCCTGAGAAATTTAGCCGCCTAACTTTCTACGTTTTAATTATCATTTAGACAATACAAGTTAGTAACATGTTTGTTATTTTACTTCCAGAATGTGCGCGGCTTACGAACAAAGACGATTTCTTTCTACTCAAATTTACTGCAAAACAGTGATTTTGATGTTATATGTTTATGTGAAACGTGGTTAAATCAATCTATCTTAAACTCTGAGTTGTTCAGTTTAGGAAAGGCAGAGAAAACACAGTATTTTCCGCAAGTGAACATGAAGGCGGCGGGGTTTTGATAGCTGTCAAGAATGATTTAAATGTGATTCATCGAGAGACGTGGTCTACTGGTGCAGAAGACATTTGGATCTCAATTAAAATAATTTCCTCAATTTATCTGCACATATGTTCAGTTTATCTTAGACCAGCCAAACATCCTGACATAGCTTTACGGTTTTACGATAGTTTGTTCACTTATGTCTAGTAATCTCAATGATAAATTTTTAATAATTGGGGATTTTAATTTGCCTGCAATAGTATGGAAGCGAAGTGTGGATGGTGAACTTACTTTAGAATCAATTGACAAAAATAGTTAAAATTTTTTGGATTTTAAGGGTTTCTATGATTTGTTTCAATTTAACTTTATAAATAATTCTCATGGAAAAACTTTGGACTTAGCCTTAAGTAATACGACCAGTGTTACTGTATTTGCTTTCGATGATCCCTTAGTCTTAGAAGACTCTTATCATAAAGCATTAAAATTAGATTTAAACATAGAATTGCTTAAACCTCTTAAAGTAAGTAAAACACAGTATTTCTGTTTTAAACTATGTAACGATAAAAGGAGCAAGGGTGGGCCTTACCTGTTGACGAAAGTTGTACTAGGTATTTTGTCAGCTGGTAAATATCGGCCTAAGGCGGCTAACTCGCCGTGAGGTCGGGGTTCCAAACTTCCAAACTCTAAAAAGGGCGCCAGGTTCTCGACGAAGAATAAATCCTTGGGTCGAACCTCCCCCAAGGTTGGGATACACCCAGCTTACAAAAGCAATAAAAATGACACCACCAAAATCAAGCTGATAACAAGTTTTATTAACACAGGAGGTTCTATAGTGCTTGCAACCAAATGCCCAAATATCACATGCCAAGACCAATACAATGAAACAATAATAAATATAACACATTAAAATCAATGCTGCGTACATATACCAATATAAATTGCACACACAAGTACCCTAAATATATCACAGATTACAATTGCCGAATAACGAATAACCAAATACTCACTTCCTGAGCGCGTAGCCAGATAATCAAAGTATAAATTTTGCAAACACAATCATCAAGCTTAAATAACGCGATCTGTGAAGCAGATCTACACGCGTAACCAATAAAGCAATCAAATCTAACTCAAAGTGCAACCCTCTGTGAAGCAGAGATCCCCAAAGAGGGTGAGGACGTCGCAAGCGATAAGCGGTTGCTAGCTAAAGACACACGACGCTAGCTTTTACCCGAATAATTACGCTTCAACTTTTCTAATTGGCGGGATATACTAGATAGAGTGAGATCTCACGCAGTTCCGTACGCCCTAGAGGAAAGACATAATATAATAGTTGTTGGAAAAATAAACAGCATGCTTGCTAACGCTTCACGCCCCGAATTAAAGAAGCAAAAACGTCGAACAACATAATGAATTCAAATTCGTAATAATCCCGTGGGCTGGAACGGAGCCACACGCACGTAGTTCGTACGAGCCACGAAGCGACTTGACAGATATAGCGCAACAAGTAAGCAAAACCATAAACGAAATCAAACGCGCCATGAAAGTGAATTATTAGTTAAGCAGGTGAGTACTCTGATTTACATTCAAAGCGTAGCGAACGCAGCTATTCAACCTTACTAAACGCGTCTATAAAATGGGCAACACAGCAAAAATCACAATTTCCAATACGAACATACAAAATACAGCTAACGATACAACTTTTGACCTTGGTAACCTCGTAGGAGCACTAGCCTAAGGCCAGCTTGAGTTTCTGGCGCGTGGAGCGGCCAGCAGGAGGAGGTGACTTCCGTAGGCTACGACAGCAGCTGGGGCTAATCTCTCAGGCAGGGGCCCAGTGCAAGGTCCAAACGGAGCTGGAGAAGTTCTCGCCCAAACTACGAGTTCAGCGGGGGAGAGACTGCGACTAGCAGAAGCTTCCGCAGCAGGTTTGTACTACGACAGCTCATTGGGGTCGATCCAGATAACATGTGCTCGTCCACAGGTTACGAGGGAAAAGCCAATTCACAACGACACAACGGCAGCAAACAAGCAATAAACAATGGCCAGGTCACAAGCAATGGCCAGGTCACAAGCAGGCTTAAATACAAAATCACAGCTATACGAAGGTGCTAAGAGCAGCAGTTAACGACCACAAACCTTACGATCGTAGGCAGCCTGAAGGATTTCGACATGTGCTCAGCGAAGACGGTACCATTAAATCCGCCCAACAGGCGATACGAACGGGGTAATATAAAACACCAAAAATTACCGGCACGTCCATGGGGTTTCGATGCGACAAAATCCTCTTCCAATCGAGAAAGCTACCAAAGCTTACGAAGCAAACGAGCCCAAATAGGTACAACTTCACTAGAACACAGCTAAATGTCGAACAGGAAGGAAAATTTCCAGCAATGCAGCACCAAGTCTGCTCTTATCAATGTTCCAAAAACTGCATGACCTCCAGAAAAACTAGTGGAATGCACCAGTGCCATCGCAGATAACAGCAATATAACTGTAAAGTGTTAGAAGAGCGAAGAGGGTTGCCTAACTACCAATCTGTAATATATGTAGAAATGAAGCGAAAATAAATTTAATTAGCAATCTAGGGGTAGTTATTCGGGGAGATGCTTACGAAAGTGCTTCATAATTATAGGAGAGTAATTAAAAATAAGACATAGCCAATTATACCTAGTTTAAAGCATGCAAAAATTGACAAAAGCCAACCATAAATACTCAAAAGCTGAAAATTCAACTAGCGAAAATTTACTAATACGAGGGTCGCTCCAAAAGTAACGTAACAACTAGCTGATTACAATTTTAATACTCTAATTAGTGCGGTAAATTGGAGCGATTGTTTTTTACACTTAGATTGTGATAACGCTGTTACCTTTTTATATGAAACTTTAAATGATATTATAGTTAATAACGTTCCCAAGAAACGTGCTAAATCTACATTATTCCGCAAGTGGTACTCTTGTTCTACAATATCCTTAATTTAAAAAAAACATATATATCATTCTAAGTGGAAGCTTTATAATCGCATTGTCGATTATAATACATTTTCGTCTCTTAGATCGGCTGTGAAAAAAAGCATAAAAAATAATTTTGCAAAATTTAAAGATGCTAGTGAATCTGCCATTCGTATGAATTCAAAGTCTTTTTGGAAATTTTCGTCATCACTGCGCTCTCAAGACGCTTACCCCCAATGCTTTCGTTATTTAGATATGAAATCAGACAATGGACAGGAGGTTTGTGAATTGTTCAGTGATTACTTTTCATCTGTATACGCACCGTCAGATCAATCTTTCATTGATAATACTATGATCTTTCCAGAACTTCAAGACCTAAACAATCGTACTAACCTCTGTGGTATTTCGATCGCAAAGGATGTTTACATAAATTAACCTCGTTAGATTCAAATAAAAATGCAGGTCCAGATGGAATCCCAACTCTTTTCGCCAAAATGTGTGCGACTTCACTATCGGAACCTTTATTTATAATTTTCAATAAATCGATAATTGAGGGTGTGTTTCCTGCCTTATGGAAAAAAGCATACATAACGCCTATTTTTAAATCTGGTGCACGAGATCTTATTACAAATTACCGTCCTATCTCAAAACTTAGCGTATTCTCAAAATTATTCGAGAGTATTGTTAAAGACCATATGTTTGAAACGTTCAAATATGTAATAATTTCTGAACAGCATGGGTTCTTCTCAGGGCGCTCGGTTCTCACAAACCTCACCTGTTTCTCAAATTATCTGCACTCAAATGTTGATAATAATGTTCAAGTGGATGTTGTGTATACTGACTACACTAAAGCGTTCGACAAAATTGATCATGCAATTCTTATCAAGAAACTATACAATCTTGGCATCCATGGAAACTTTCTGAGATGGCTCTGTTCGTATCTTAGAAATATAGGGTCCAGCAACTGGTATGGCCCATTTTCCAAGACCTGTCCTAAGGATAAAAAGTAATGGATTGAAACAAATTTGAGAGGAATATCAACTTTATTATGTGCAATTTTAGTTCCGAAAAATTACTTCATTTAAATGGCCTCCCTGAGCCTCGATGCAGTACTCCAATCTTTGTCTAACACTCTAACGTTTTGCATCACTCTTCTCAACAATTCTGGTCCAATACTCTCGATTTCTTCTGCAATACTCATTTTAAGGCCTTGTATTGTTTGAGGACGCTTCTCGTAGACCTTTTGCTTCAGATATTCCCACAAAAAAAAAATCAGGAGCCGTCAAATCGGGGAAATTGGACCGCCATGTTATGTTACCAAACTTCAAAATCCACTGTGTTCACAACTGATTGACCACGTATACGTCATGATCTACTAAACTGCATAAATTAACGCACATAAATCTGACAATAGAAATGCCAATAACAAAATAATGTTTTCGTAACAGCCCACTAAAAATAGGTCATACCATTTGCTGGACCCTTTAGATCCCAGGCAACTGTTGTTAATGGTCATTAACATTTTTGGGTGTGACTTCTGGTGTCTCCCAGGGTAGTCATTTGGGGCCGCTTTTATTTATCCTTTTTATAAATGACATCAAGCATTCTATAAAACATAGCCAATATTTGTTGTACGCAGACGATTTGAAAATTTATAAGGCTATCAATTCTAGTTTGGATGCCGATAAGTTGCAAGAAGACTTGGATTCTATATCGGAATTTTGTAATTCCAATAAATTACAGCTTAACCTAAAGAAATGCTTTAAACTGACTTTTCATAGGAAAGTGAGTCCTTTTTTATTTAATTATAAGTTATGCAACACGTCTCGATTCAGTTTCTCAAGTCAAAGATCTAGACGTAATTTTTGATTCTAAACTCGAATTTCCAGGCTCATATTTTGTCGTACAAGATATTATACTACAGTCTTGTTAGGAGCTCTCTTGAATTTTGTAGCCCCGTTTGGAATCCGTTCTATAACATTTATATAGATCAGATAGAACGTGTGCAGAAGAAATTCACTAATCACCTAACTTATAAATTTTATCGACAACTGCAATTATTAAATTACGAATCCAAGCTAAAAATGTTTGGCATGTCTACTCTGTCGGACAGAAGAGTGATCAGTCAGTGACTTACTTCTCCTCTTTAAAATTGTTAATAGCTTAATAAATTGTGAATATTTAGTAAGTAATTTAGGGCTCAACGTTTCGGACTATAGGCTTAGAAAACCATTACTGTTCTGTGAGCAGGTGTATGTTACCAACCTTGGTTGTAACGCTCCTTTGCGAAGGTTGGCTAAAACTTATAATTCTGGGTTTTATAATATTGAATTGTTTAATGTTAGCTTATCCACTTTCGTTAATTCAATACGTAGTAATATACGCAACTGAGTTTTTTTTATATTAGTACTTATATTATATTAAATCTTTTTTTTCCTTTGATTTTTTTGTTAGTTCTCAGCTACATTTAATTTTATATTTTTCTGTTATGTATTAGTGGTGACCCGTTTTTGGAACTGCGGTCTTCCGTACTTTCTGTGGGTCGCCCTCTATCATATAAATAAATAAATAAATAAAATGGCAAACATTTCCGGCATCAAATCTACCTTGAAGTGGGCCCATGCGAGCTGCTCTGTGCTCTTCAATTAGATTCGCTAGTACGCAACATTTGCTGGAATTAATTACTTAAACGTTTAGTATGTAGATAATTTTACTTTTATTGTACATTATTAGGCTTCTATTTATATCATATTGCCGAGTTTTATGGTCTCCTATATGTACTTGTTTATTATTAGGCCATTACAATAAAATGTTCTAATTTTAATGTGAATTTCTTTTAATTAAAGATTGCACGCAGCTAGCTCAATGGGAGGGGCGTGGTTTTAGACTTAGTAGATACAAGAAATATTTATCATTATTGAGTAATAGAAAGCTCCAACAAGGAAAAGCCATCCACAAAGCTACGCAAACTGTGCTTACTCAACGCTTGGAGTGGTCACATGTTGCCTTTATGTTCTTTGATTGAGCTCTCTTATATTCATGAAAATGTGTATTGGATTTCGCTTCACAAGAAATTAGTGAGGCTGTAATCTGATTATATTAAACACACAAAATGTTACAGCAAATTCTCGAAGGCCAGCTGTGGGCTGGGCCCATGTCAAATTAATCTTTATTCCTAAGACACTCCTAAACTCATGTCGTAACGTCGCGTACGCCCTAAAATAGAAGTTTTGATGACCGGACAGTAACTCGGCTAAGGTTCCAAATAGTAATTAGCGCATACAGACGGGGATGAGCTCAAAATTCAGGTGCGTTAAAGCGGGCGGTGCGAAGAATCTCGTCAAGTATGTGCAGCGCAAGAACGTAGACGGTAATATATTGAAAAACATAAGGTGTCGATACGTACCCAATATAATTACACCAGGCGTACACCTTTTCAAATGCTGTCGTGATTAATGGGACGAAATGAGAGTCCAAGCAGCAGGACTCCGGCTGGGATGGTAATTTCTTAGCGGCCACTGATGAACCAAACCGGCAAAGTTTCTGGAGAAGAAATGAGAAGTTGCTCAAACTTGAGGGAAACGTTAAGAGTTGGCGGTCGGCAAGCAAAGACAGCCAGTGAGAACCTTGACCTAACTTCTGGCGGTTCGGTGCGATATACGTAAGTCGAATATTGAAGTTCTGCGATATCTCTACGGAACGTGACTTAACTTTTAATATTATTGTACTTGTGAAACTTGCATTTATCCGATAACAAAACCGACGATGCCCAAAAGGCCGCAAAAGAACGCTTCCACACGGCTAATACTTCGCAAAGTCTAAAACCCAGTGGCGGACGTCTAAAAATTTTATACCACCATAACAAGGAGCAACGCAGACTTAGTCTTTGCCTAAAGTTATCAATTACGTAGACGGGAAAAGCCATCTAGATTACCATTTCTTTAGGGGTTGTCCTACTGGTCTTCGTACGTATGGGCGTATTTTCTTTTGCTAAGTTATCCTCATTCGTGCTGCGACATGATTGTTCCACTATCTTCTTATAATCTTTGTCCACTTTACTATATCCTGCACGTTGGGTTTTTCTCGTATAACCTCATAGTCTTTGAGAGTTACTTCACAAATTGATCTTATAAATTCTTATCTCGACTGTTCTGGATCTTTATTTAGTTTTCTGGGTATCGGCCGTTATTTCTCCTGCAGACGTCACTACAGACCTTACAGGCCGTCTTGTAAATTTTTACTTTCTTTCGTTATGTGTCTTATTATGCCATACTGTATACCGTTATACATCAGGCATCCATTTTTAGTGCATTCAGCGCTTGCGTGTTTACTTCGTCTTTTAGTTGTCTGCTGCTAGTAATAAACTTTTAAATAGTTGAACTAGTTCTATAATTGCATCGTCAATCGCATCTAATGGCATTCGTAGCAGCTAGGTCGAGTGGTTAGAAAATTCGAAAACTCGAACTCGTAGAGTCGCAGGTCAAACTCCTAAATGGAGGACAGCGCTCCGAACTTTTTTAAAGTAATGGGATTATTGGATATTACCATATATTTTGTTTTGATCAGACTATGTATTTCCATATGGTATGACTTCGGTGTTGTGTGTAATTGGCGTGATTGTGTTTCTAAGTTTCTAAGCTGTTACATAATAAAATCCACTTACGACCAAAATAAGTTCACGTCCTCCCGGGGAAGCTAGGACGTCGTTTAAGTGAAATGGAAAAGCTAAAATCTCTTCGAGGGGTGTTAAATCGAATGTTTTGCTTATTTGAAAAGCGACGCTTCTAGCGTCATGTAACTAGGACTGCACAGCTAGATACAGTCGAGACAAGGGGTAGTTAATTAAATACAACGCGCTGTTTGCTTAGAGCGCCACAAGTTCTTGCTCATTCCGCATTAATCCCTTCAGAACTTGAAACACGCTACTGCCAACTGCTTACATTAAGTAATAAACGACTTCCGGGATTGGACCGTGTCATGATTGAGGTCGAAGAACTAAATCATGACACACTCCAATCTCGGAAGTCGTTTGTTACTTAATGACGATGGCCGTGAAAGCCTCCGAAATCAACTGCTTACATTAATTAACACAAAGCACAATAAAATAAAGAGGGAACTTTTAACGAGCTATTTATTGGATAACTTCAACAAGCAAAATGACATAGGCGCAATAAAGTTTATCCTGATTCTTAGAGGACGGCATCATGTATACAAGCTATCTACAATAATGTTATCCAGCCAACGCCGGAGGAATTATTAAAAACTAGCTTTTACCCGCGACTTCGTTCGCGCGAGGTTCGTTATTTGTGTATTAAATAGTGACTAATTATTTTCTGTCATCCCATCCCATCCCATCCTATCCCCGTCCCCGTCCCTTTCTCCGTCCCCGTCTCCGTACCGTCCCATTCCGTCCCGTCCCGTCCCGTTCCGTCCCGTCTCGTCCCGTCCCGCCTCTCCCCTTCCATCCCATTCCTTCCCTCCCCTTCCCTTTCCGTCCCGTCCCGTCTCGTTCCTTTTCGTCCCGTCCCTTCCTTTTCCGTCCAGTCCCTTCCTGTTCAGTCCCTTCCCGTCCAGTCCCGTACCTTCCCGTCCCGTACCTTCCCGTCCCGTTCCGTCCCGTCCCTTTCCCTTCCATCCCATTCCCTTCCATCCCATTCCTTCCCTTTCCTTTCCGTATCATCCCGTTCCGCCCCGCCCCGTCTCGACCCTTCCCTTTCCGTCCCGTCCCGTCTCGTTCCTTTTCGTCCCGTCCCTTCCTTTTCCGTCCAGTCCCTTCCTGTTCAGTCCCTTCCCGTCCAGTCCCGTACCTTCCCGTCCCGTACATTCCCGTCCCGTCCCGTCCCGTCCCTTTCATCCCATTCCTTCCCTTTCCTTTCCGTATCATCCCGTTCCGCCCCGCCCCGTCTCGACCCTTCCCGTCCCGCCCCTTTCTCTCCCGTCCAGTCCCTTCCCGTCCCGTCCCGCCCCTCCCCGTCCATCCCAACCCCTCCCTTCCATCCCATCCTTTTCCTTCCCTTTCCGTCCCGTCCGTCCCGCCCCGCCCCGCCCCGTCCCGCTTTTCCCCGTCCCGTCCCGTTCCGTCCCTTCCCTTCCCGTCCAGTCCCTTCCCGTCCAGTCCCTTCCCGCTCAGTCCCGTCCCGTCCAGTCCGTCCCGTCCCGTCCCGTTTCTTCCGTCTTGGACTTAAAAAATAAATGTAATTTTTGCAATTAACGTCCCAAAAAACCTCAATAACGACACCCATATCGATTTTTAGGCTTACTTACCCCATTTCACCCCCTAAGGGGTTGATTTTCGGAAAATCACGAAATACGTGTTTGATTATTTGTTTTTAGGAGTACTCCTACGAAGTTTCAAGTCGAAATGTCTATTTAATATTATTTCTCCATACAAAATTGGAACCCCCATTTTACCCCTTTAGGGGTTGAATTTCGAAATATCCTTCCTTATTCCTTGTATACATCATAAAGGGAACCTCTGTGCAAAATTTCAGCTTTCTAGGTCCAAGGGTTTGGGCTGGGCGTTGATGAGTCAGTGAGTCAGTCAGGACTTTTAGAAATATATATAAGATGTAAGCATCCTCTCGACGCTTTTGAGTTTCATCAAGCAGTAACGTCTACTGAACCATATGGGCAGAGCCGACCTAGCGAGAAATGAATGAAAAGTAACTAATTTCTACAAGCGGCGTTAAGAAATTACCTCAGCATAACACAATGTCGATGTTTTTCGTCCCATATTGTATCCTTCTTTTTGCTCTACCTCTGATATTGTACGTTCCATGATAAGCTTAAATAAAAATGGGCTCAAGGAGTTGCCCAATTTAATTCCCATCTTTATCAGTATTGATGATATAATACCTTTGTCAATTCTTACTTAAACGCTCTTATTAGAGTTGATATCATTTACTGCAGTAATGATGTTCTTCATGTAGTATTTTTATTATACCTATCTGCTATTTTTGCTAAATGTAATGCCTTTTTTGGGTCGACGAACATATAAATGCAAGGTTGTTGGATTCAATAGCTTTTTCCACAATTTACTGAGATCACATCAATAATTGAATTAATTTTGCTGTTTGTTTATATCACATTTATTATGGAGTGTTGTCATCTTATATTTGCGTTAAACTCTTCTACTGTGATAATTCGTTGCTCCTTAGGAACCGTATGTATTAATTGTTGTGGGGATTCTAGAATTCCATGTTTTATTTTTTCCTTTTGATTGTATCTGGAGTATTAATCGATAATCACTGCCGTACCATCCAACTTTAAACAAGGGGATTCCGAGGCTTTTTAAAAGGGCGATGTTCAGGAAGTGCCCAAAAAGTTGGGTATTCACTGTTAGTACCAATTATTTGATGTAAATTGAAATATATGAGAGCAACAGTTATTACTTCCATATTCAATTTCTCCTCTCTCACTTTTACAGTTGTCGATTTTGATGCAGCAAAACCTTTCTATCCTTGTATTTTATTAATATTATCAAGTACAGTTTTGGAGCCTTTTAGGGAATATTTATAACGTTTCCCCTTTAAGGAAACTGCAAAACTTTAAAACACGTCGGAAGTTTGTTTGCAGAAATTTCTTAAGCTGCTTAATATTTTATAAGCTCACTCTTTAATTGCCAAGAAATGCTTTTTAAATGTAATTAGGAAAATTCGTACTTATCGAGATTCGATCAGAAATATAGAATGTGAATAGTTTATGGAGACCCTGCCTATACAGTGATGCCAAATACTGAACGTTGTATAAGCCAGCAAATAAGTGCCGTTGCTCTATGTGCCACTTGAGGATATAAGTGAGGTCGCAAGTAACAAAGGTTTTTAAAATAAAACTAAACGTGTACATCTTGAAAACAACAAGATCCTTCTTCCTTATCTAATTATGTTTTTTAGTTTATGCAAAAAATCTGTTATTTTAATTTTCTTCAATACATAAACAACAGCTTCCATTTAACAAGTTTATTGATGTTCAGTAAATGTTAACACTAATCACTGCAAAGAACTAAATAGCTCCACCCACATTAACTTATCTATTAAATTATTTAATTTTACTCACGCATATTAATTTATTGAACTAAGCTTGTTGGTTATATCACCCTTGGAGCTTGGTTTAAAAATTTAAAACGGATTTTGAATTTCCATCCTTTCTTAGCTCTTGGTAGCCTAGAGCAGTGGTGGTTCGTGGAAAATTTTGATGGCAGTGCCAACCGAATGTGTTTAAAATGCTTCCACCCCACACTGACAAAGACATTCCGAGATGTAAATAATTCGCATCTGAGCCGGTGGACTGGCAAAAGTTAGTATCAGTGAAAAAATTAGTACCAAGTTAGCCTCGCTTTCTTCTCAGATTACACAACGAGATGAGTCAATGATACAAAAGTGTTTATTAGCAAATTGAACTTTATATAAAATCCATTCTACTTTCTTTTTTATTTACAAAGAAGTCAATCACCCGTTTATTAAAGTCTTGGATGTTATTAAGAAAAATTTCTTCTGTTGATATTCCTAATGCACTTAGTGTTTCCTCCTTTAGTGAGTTTCTTAAAAAAAGTCTTAATCCTTTTCAACATTGATAAACATATGGCTCCGCTAGTTCTAGTTTGTAACGACCATGGTAATCTTTGCTGAACCATTTCGTCCAGCACTCTCGTTCTTTATGGGCAATCGGAAAAAAATCAGCAGACTCCAAATAGGTGTACAAAAAATATTTTAACTGATCGGTGAAGTGACGCTGCATTATTCATGATAAGACTAATTTGAGGAACATAGCGTAAACATAATCCGCTAAAGGACATTTTCCTTTCATTAATTTTAGATCTAAATATAATCTTCACATTTATTCAATGACCTTATGTGTTCTAATAAATTATAAAAAAGGAAATGATGTTTTTGTTTGGCAAGATATAACCGTTATATGAAGTAATAACAGCAGTAATGAAAATTGTTGTTTATTTTGATATAATTGAACATACGCAGTTTAGTCTAGGTTTTTTAAAATTGATAACCCGCAAAGGTTAAAGCCGATGCATGGGGTAACATTATCTCGTGTCAACGGTATAGCGTAAAAGTGACTAAAATAATTGTTTAGATAATGGGAGCATTAGTTTTTGTACTACTTATTTCTAAAAACACCTTTTTAAAATTGCATAGAACGATCGTACACTTTTTTGGACAAGGGCTACAATAAAAAGCAACATCTTAGAGTAGTTCACATACGTTCAATTATGTCATTTATCAATTTGACAGTTGTCAAAGCAAGGTGTGATTATTAAACATGTTTTCTCACAAAGATATCTCACAAGATATTTTAAATTAATCATATTTTTAAGAGGTTTCAAGAAAGTGGTGAATGAAAATACAGAATTCAAGCTTGTATTAACGAACTAAATAGCTGACTCCGCAAACGTTGTTTTGGATTATGACATGATGGGGAAAACCCTTCAAACCATTAAGCACAGAATCATAAAAGTATGACTGCAAATAGAAAGTCGTACAGTGTATAGAAAACACACTTTCGATATTTTCCA
Organism: Agriotes lineatus; assembly: GCA_940337035.1. Lineage (NCBI taxonomy): Eukaryota > Metazoa > Arthropoda > Insecta > Coleoptera > Elateridae > Agriotes > Agriotes lineatus. The sequence goes on along the minus strand of OW679194.1, from coordinate 29,287,987 downwards.
ATTGTCCAGCTTTCCCTTTGGATTTTTCCGAATTTTCTTTTTTGGTCCACCTCGGGAGTAAGACGAACCAAACAAAAAAATCATTCAAATCGGTCGGTGATTTTTATATATACCGGGTGCTGACTTGGGCGACGCACCATAGGAATTTGCATAGTAAATTCTTTATGTTCAATTATTTGCTCCCCTAATTATTTTAGAGCTAAAGTGTAAATACATTTTTTGTAGAGAAAAAAATACTGCATCCATTCATACTGTTGCTAACAATTTTTCATTTTCCAGAACCGAAGAAATGCAAAAAATCAAACTAGCATTTTTACAAAAATCAGTGATGCCATGGAATTATTGAAACAAGCCAATTCCAACGCAAGTGCGTGCGGGGCGATCATCCAGTCACTGCCGTCAAAAGATTGAATTTTTTGTCGTTTTTCTCGTTTTGGTGTAAGTTCTGAACCTCATTATTAAGCTGGTATGACACGATACTAAATTTATGCGAAAATTTACGAGTAAATTTTTTCATAAATTATTTTAAAAATTTTTGCACGTTGCAAACAGAAAATTGTATAAGAAATTTACTAGTAAATTTATGCGTAAATTATTTAGAAACACTTTCTAAATAATCTGGCCGTAAACATAAACGTGCGCGTAAATCTGCGCAGATGGCAACTTCACACTAGTTAGAAATCTAGGGACCCTAGTTTTAAGTGAATGTTGACCACAAACGAGGTTAGCACAACATAACCGTATTGTTCTGCGACATAACATAACAAATATAAATCTTCACTGTTGCTCATGATAAAATAAAATTCAACTCAACTTACTAATTCCCGCTAATCATACAATTTTTAGGTTACGTTTGTGTTTATCTGTGCCAAATAGAAATTCTATCAACTTTACTGCATATAAATTATAAATATGCCTAAAATATTTGACTACTGCGCAGGTTTACAACAAAATTTACGAAAAAATATTGAATACGTTGCATACGTATAATTTTCTGGTTAAGCCAATTTAAGCAAAAAATTTACTAGTAAATTTTTTATAAAATTTATTCGTAAATTTTCGCATAAATCTAGTATCGTGTCATACCAGCTTTACACCTTAAATTATTTAATAACGTGCCTGTAGTCTTAAACTTAAAATAAATCAGTCTTTTAATGGTTGTACTGTTTGGAATTTGCCGATACGGATATTTTACAATAAACAAGGAGCTTAGTTGACGAACTTCCACCATACTCGCAAAATTATTTTTGTTATGGACAAGGTCTAGGTACCGTAGAGACATTAAGCTGAACATAATTAATAATGAAACATCAATGACAAACAAACAAACAACACATATTGTCGCTCCGCACGCATTTGCGTTGGCATTGGCTTGCTTCAATAATTCCATGGCATCACTGATTTTTGTGAAAATGCTAGTTTGTTTTTTGCATTCCTTCAGTTCCGGAAAATGAAAATTTGTTAGCAACAGTATGAATGGGTGCAGTATTTTTGTCTCTACAAAAAATGTATTTACACTTTAGCTCTAAAATAATTAGGGGAGCAAATAATTGAACATAAAGAATTTACTATGCAAATTCCTATGGTGCGTCGCGCAAGTCAGCACCCGGTATATAGATTTAGACAAAAAAATCTTCAACTCCTATATTATTTCATTATTTTAGTGTTCGATTTTTGAGATCTAACTTTATAACACTGTTTTGACGTGAACACGTACAGTGAAAACTCTGCCGTTACAGATTGATATTTAATTTGTAAGTATTAATTTTAGGAATTTAGAAATTCTCTAAATGGATTGCAGGAACTGTTTTCTCGCAGCTAAAGGGTAATCTGTGAAAAAATATTAATTAAAGTGCCTAAAAACAAACTTTAGGCGTAGGTATTTAACGTTTTATCGTTAATTTTAAGATTAACTGCTACTTGAAATATTTTATAAGAAGCTTAAGCTGTGGTTCATAAAATCAATAAATTAAGAGATTCCCCATTAAATACAAGGAAATTTGTAGCATGTTTGGAATTTATTAAGTGTTGTCTTTCGGGAATTACATAATATAGTATTAATTATCAATTTTTTGCACTCATGATTTCAAAATTCATATTTCCCGGTCATTCCCGATGCGCCGAAAATTACTTTTTTCTACGGTCACCTTTAAAACTGACTATTAAGCGCTCACTGTCAATGCGAAAAGTTAGCGATTCACACATTTTTTCCCTAGTAACCATTTTAGCATCGCAACCACGTAAACAATGTCTTAATGAAATAATCGCGTCACTTCATTTTACTTTACGCATCGCCCTGGCTAACCTGATTATTAATTTAATTCGTCATTTTTCTGGAACTGGCTAAATTATTGACAATTGCATCACGGTGCGTCCATCATCACGCAACAGATTTATTGAGTTTGTGAGTTTTTGTGAAGTTGAAGATGGAATCTGAAGGTAATTGCACCCGGCCTAAAGTATTTGAAGCGACCCAGACAGCAACCAACGAGTGTTGTTCCCGGCCAAATCGCGCGGCCTTTATGAACGGCGGTACAACGACTTCATCAAATGGTGTGTATCGAAATTTCAATTATTTAACAATTTTGTTAGGTATTTATTTAGGACCGTAGAAAAAATGTTGTATGTATTTCGAGTGTAAAGAGCCATTTTGGTATTCGGTTGCTTTTTCGCGCCTCGCTGCCGCTCGGCACGAAACTCGCATCCTCATACCAAAATCGCTATCTTTACACACTAAATACATAAATATCTATTCCCGCACCGGGGTGTTTTTTACTTTCCCACAAAAACTATGGCAATTGTGTGTTCCAGGGGCGCTGTAAACGTCAACAAAAGCTAACAGGTGCTAGGATACGTATAAAAATTTAGTAATTTGTGCTGCCAACTCAGTAAAGTTATAAAACACTAAATAATATTTTTTTAACTTTTTCAAATATTTTGAGTTATTCGTTACAAAAAACATTGTACCTACCTCTTTCGGGAAGAATTTTCCCGAATTCGCACTACATGCAGCACTCCCTTCGGTCGTGCTGCAAACAAAGTGCTCATTCGGGAAAATTAACTTCCCGAACTTGTTAGGTAAATAACTAATATTATCTCCTGCAAATTTTTCTGTATTTTTCATTTTAAAAGTATCATAGTAATTAAAACCTTTCGTGGGAAAGAAAAGGTCTGAACATTGATGGAAAGTATATGAGTTATCTTCGATTCGCAGATGCCGTTGTTGTGATAAGTAGCGATCCATAGGAACTAAAACAAATGCTAACCGAGTTACTCAGAGAAGCAGAACATATTAGCTTGAAAATGAACGCCTAAAAAACGAAAATCCTGACTACAGAGGAAGTCGACGTTACCAATGCCAACACCACTTTTGAGACAGTCAAGGAGTACATATATTTGGGACACAAAATTAAACTGGGAAAAGAAAACCAAACCGCCGAGGTTTCACGCCGAATAAGCCTGGATAGAACAGCCTGTGGGAAACTAAATTACATAATGAGAAACCATGATTTCCCTCTATGCCTAACTAGGAAAGTTTATAGCACCTGTGTACTTGCGACATATGGTGTAGAGACGATGACTTTTACCAAGAAGAGCATGATTAAATTTAGAACTGCCCAGAGCGCTATGGAGAGAACAATTTTAGGTGTGAGTCTTCGGGACAGACTAAGACACGAAGAAATTAGAAGCAGAACAAAAGTGACCGATATATCCGAATAGCTATTTATGCAACAAGTGCTAAAAGTCGACGTTTATGCGCGAGACATGAAAATTATGAAACGAAGCCGAAGGCTGAGTTTCATAACATGTCTCGCGCATAAACGACTTTTAGCACGCGTTGCATACAATATTTTATCTACGACCTTAATTTTACCGTTATTAATCCATAAATATCGATTTAAGAAAGGTTCGCATCTGCGACGCTTTTAATTTATGTCATAATGAATAGTAGCCTACGCCGCGGTGGCGATTGTTTGGCCACGCCCGTGCTGTCAAGGTGAGTTACGAAATGTAATTATTGATACTCCACATATGACTGTATTCATTACATAACGCTTTAATTATTTCAAAAACGCTTTACCTGTAACGCAAGAAGCAACTAGAATAGCTTTACAACTTCACTTGCAGTTCGAAATTGTAGTTTTGAACCTCGCTTCACTTTTAGCACATGTGCTAAAAGTAAACAGCTGATTTCTTTAAACACGGTAAACTATAAAACGTCACTTTTAGTGAAACAAGCTAGCGCTAAAAGGCCTACTTTTAGTAGTGGTCGTAGATAAAGAATATTAAAGATGACATGGCAATGGGTTGGACATGTAGCTCGTCAAGATCCAAACCGCTGGGACACAAATTCGTTTCATGGAGACCAAGATTATCTAAGAACAGCGAAGGAAGACCGCAAAAACGATGGATCGACGACATCAAACAAACGGCAGGAAAAAAATGGTTTCAAGTAGCGCAGAATCGACAGACGTGGAAGAATCTGGAAGAGACCTATATCCAACAGTGGACAGACCAAGGTTGAAGATAGTAATTGTTGATTTTATTCTAAGCTTTATTTTAGTTTTACTAGTTGTAAATGTAAAATTGTTTAGACATGTACACAGTTCTTTTGTCAAAATGGAATTCAAATAAACTGAATAGACAGCTTGTACGATTTTCTTCGCAATGCCCTACACGAGCACACGTCTAGCAACTGCAAATGAAAACCGATCGAAAACGTAGGACGGGTGCTAACATTCACACATGAGGTTCGATTACGCTAGGAACCGATATCCGCGCTGATGGCCTTATGTATCCGAATGCTTGTACTACACTTCAATTCATATAATCGTCATCAACGAGCACCAGACAAAAGCTTCAGTACTCTTGCGCAAATAACATATCGTTGTTTTTACGTACCAGTATTGCGACCAAAATTATCGAATCTGACAGCCGCTATAATACCAAAGGCACTAAGCTAGCTTTACAAGAAAGCGAGTCAATAATAAGCAATGCTGTCGCAGATTGATTCACAATTTTGTCTTGACAATCTACAAGAAATCATCATCGCGATCCATGAGTAAAACAGTTTAAAATAAGGTATAGTATTCACACGAGGTATATTTTAGTGTTCTGCGCTTTCACGAACTACGAGATAACTAAGCCAGGAGGAGAATCGCGAAGGGTGAACCTGGAGATGCACAAACGTTAGACCGGCGATAATGTCGAAGCCACAGGACGGTTTGGTCCTAGGTTCTGTGATGGTGCTGCCCCAAAAAACTGCGAGGTTGGAGTCTGGGCGCTTTTGCTCAGTTGGCAGTGTAAAGTCGTAGGAGGGAAATGTTTAAAACACTTTGGAGGGAGAAGTATTTGGCTTGCTGGATAGCACATTCAAACTGCTTGCAAATCCTTTCTCTAGGTGTTTGCCGTGATGTAATCAGAACCCCAAAAGAGAAATACACTATGCGGGGTGCTAAGAACCCTAAAATGTCACGCAATATGCAAAGGCGAAAGCAGAGTGGCATACCGGGGTTGGAGGTCGGCCACAGGTGGTTTTTGCTTCTCAAATATTTTTGAATCCTAGCGTAACTAGATGCATTTCAGCGACTGCAGATACAACACATTAATGCTGATCGAAACTTTTCAAAATGGAACGATTTAAAATTCAGAGGAAATTAATCACCGAAACACCAACCACGCAGCACCGGAAGCAATGCTGATTAAATAATAATTAAAAATAGCTAAGCTCAAGACAACACCTGGATATTAATTTCATTTTAATTGGAGCATAATTTACAAACTTTTTAATTCTTCGTGTGGCCTAACCGCCTCAAATCACAAATTTGTATAATATTGATAATTTAGTTAAAGACGTAGAATATGATTTTAATATTTCGCATTTCATTAACTTCACATTGGCATAGCCAAGTATATATTGTGATTACTGAAGGCTATTTTGTAAAATTTATGATTATCTGGCAAGGGGCAAAATATTGCCGTTGTCTATCTTGTGTCCGTTTGGAATGCAATATCTTCTTACCTGTCCGTATCCCTTCGGCCGTCTTGCTATTTTTTTTCTTTCTTGACTAATATGCTACATTCCACACCAAACAGCTATTATTTTTGTATCTGATATATGAATTTTTATTTCAATCGGCCGCTTTCAACTAGGTTTATCAGTCACCTGTCAAATATTTACAGTTCTTGATGACAAATTGATATTTTGATTGGAAATTTAAAACTGTAGCTAACAGTTTTTAAAGTATTTTCAAACTGAGCCAACAAAAATAGTTCAATTTTTGCGCCATTCCAATTACCTGATGTGTCCTTTAAAATAACCAAAAAGAATTTTGCTGTAAAATAATTATGGAAACCAATATTTGAATGCATCGTAATTAAGATGGGATATCATATGTTACATCCGCCAATGCAGCATCCGGTAAATAGAATTAATAATATTACTTGCACCTATCACTAAGTAAGGGGGTTGTTTATTTTGAATAGCAAGGCTTAACGTTAATATGGTTCGCTAAGCCCTTTCGAATTATAAATATTCTTTATTGTTAAGAGCGTCAGATATTTTAAAATAATTATTTCTATGGCATGCGAAACAAATAGAACGAGTAAAAACGTATAAATACCTAGGGCGGACAATAACAACGGGGAAAGCCAACCAGGAACTAGAAGTTAATGAAAGAATTAGATTAACGTGGGCTGCATACGCGAAGGTAAAAGATGTACTCAAATTAGATATACCGCTCGCCCTTAAAACACAAATCTACAACCAGTGCATATTACCGATAACTACCTACTACCTACATCCTCAACAAATTAAAATGAATCAAAGAGCCATAGAACGAAACATATTGGCTCTGAGAGACCGAAAGACCAATATTTGGATACGTGAAAAACAAAGGTAGAAGATGTAACTAGGAGAATAGCCGCATTGAAGTGGAGCTGGGCTGGCCATGTCGCTAGAAACGAGAATGATTGGAGTGGCAGACTGCTCAGATGGAGGCCATGGACACAGAAACGAAGTGTAGGGAGACCACAAGCAAGATGGTCTGACGATTTGAAATGGACAGCTAGTTTCAATTGGTATCGAGTAGCACAACACCTACAAAATAGGAAAAGCATATGGGAGGCTTATATTCAACGAGTAGAGAACGGCTGAAAGAAGAAGAAGAAGAAGAAGATGGCTTCTGTATTTTTTTTTTGTATTAAATGAACTGCAAATTCCTAACTTTCCCGAAAGTTGATATCAATAAATATATAAGTCCACGATAAAAATGGATCTGAGTTTGTTTACAGTTACCTTAGATAAGAGTATGCAGCTACGAGAACTTATTTACACACACTACATTAAGAATATGTCTAAATTTTTATGATGATTTCTAAGGTTTACTTCGTTTAATTTTTGCAATAATTATAATACATACATTAGTTTACTTCAAACTTTGTCAATCCCTAAGCGCCACCACGTGCAATCAGATATACTTCACGAATATCTGAGAAATGGAGAGTATCTATAATTTCCGGAAAACCCCCGACAAACTCGGGCGAAGTACGGCGCCACCGGAGGGAAAGCCATTTATCTGAGCAAGGGTAGCCATAATTAATTGCATTTCTCAACTATCACCTGTAACTCGGTGTCAGCTTGATAGTCAGCTTGAATTACTGTCGAATGATGCGTAGATAATACCAACACAACATTGACTCGGCCTCAGCGGATGGATTAAGCTCGTAGTTGGTGTGGCGGTGTTTTCTTATCAAAGGTAATGCGAGCGTCTGTTGTGGTCCCTCAATTTTGGTTAAACAGGTTAGATATCGTATGTATATTTTAGCGAGAGTGAGTAGAATTTGTGGATTGCTACCTATTATATAAACGGAAAATATCACAGTGGTAGTTATTCTAGTTTTAAAAATAAATTTCACTTTGGTATAGTTATAAGATTTTCTGAAAAAAACTTGTCAAACATTTATTTGATTATATTAGACTCAGTTTTTGGGTAAAGTCCATAAGCAAGGATTCCACAGAAAATAGTGCAATGAGCAGTACATATAAATAAAGTGGGGATAAAGTCTTACATATTCATTTTAGCTTTTTAAATGTATATGTATTTATCTTATAGGATAATGAACTGAATAAATGTTGATTAAACATTAAAGCACGCGTTTTTACGTTGTTTTGGTTACTGGCTTTTCCGTCTTGTTCTTATGGCAACTTTTTTTTCCAAAGGACAGTCGCATTATTTTTCTGATCTGAAATTTGTATGGTATTAAATTAAAAACATTTCGAAATAAATTTGTTTAAACGTTTATTAATTGAAGTGGCATCTTGTATTACTCATCGTATTATTGATGCAAGTTTTAAAATTGAAAATTAATTGTAAAAAAGGTAATAAATAAAAATTAATAGTAAATATATGGAATCCCATGACATTCATGGAATAACAAGAGAAAATATCGCTCTATCGACGTGATGTTACAATTATCCAGCTTTATTAATCGAATCCAAATCAATGGAAAACGGCGTAACCGCCTTAGATATGAAATGAAGATGATATCGTTCTCATTGCAGAAAATACACCAGATTTGCAGATCATGCTGACAAATTGAAACAGGGAAGCTTCGCAAGTTGATTTAAATGTGAAGCTCTCCAAAACTAAGATTATACACACCGCTAATCCACAAATTCGTTGAGTAAACGAAGATTTAATGAACGTATTTTTGCGATACGCTTAACGTCGGGGTTTTCAGCTCGACCCAGATTACTAGTTACACCGATTTAAGGCTTTACTTGAGAAATGACTTCAGTAGCTTAAAATATATTTATTTACAAATTATTCGTCTCGGGAGCGATCTGTTTGCTACCGATGTCAGTTAAAATCTACCATCACCAAATTTTCCGTTTTTACAAGAAAACTTGCAGGTGGCTATTTAGGTGTGTAACCCTGAAAATAGTATCAGTCCCACGTAAATGCAATAATATTTACAATTAATGTCCGGCCCTTTTACTGGAAGAGACCTGTCACACCGTTCGGCACGTATTTCCCAGGGCAGATATGCTAAATTCGTCCTTACATAACTACATTTGAGTTAGACACTAAGCTAAGATTAAATAATATTAATTACTAACGTCTATTCTCAATATCGTCTAGTGTTTATTATGTTATAGTTAGGATTCCTAACAGTGAGTAGCTAAGCCGCTTTTATTTGGGACACCAAATCACATTGATAAAGGAATATTTGACCTCATACCATCGAAATTAATCGAAAAATAAGACTCACTTGGAAAGCTAAGTTGTGCACTAAAAAAAGGCCGTTCCAACGTACTTTTCCATCGATGCATCTCCTATGTGTGCTAACCTATGGAGAGCAAACGTCCATTTTAACGAAACAATCCATTTCAGATGCCAGATTCGCCGGATAACACTTACAGATCACACAAGAAATAAAGGAGTGGCAAAAGTTGAAGATATAATGGAATCAGAAACAGAACAAAATGGAGCTACGCTGAATATACCTTGAAAAGACACAGATGAAGACCTCCTACGACCTACTCGATAGGCAGATGACATGAAAAATCTGCAGGTTTATTGTGAATACGAGTAGCGAAAATACATCAGTAGTGGAGAGAAATGAGGAAGGTCTATGTCTAGAGATGGACCATAGAAGAAGGCCAATGAGATGAAATGAGATGAGTTTAACCACTTATCAAAAATATCAAGTCACATACATGGATATTAAATCGTACCGTGACAGCTCTTTTAGCTTACTATATTTGGTGTGATTTTATAGCTCTGTTAAGGTACAATTCTGTCAGTTACACAGAATGTTTCTAAAATGTGTGAAAATGCCTTAACCACATCAGATATCGACATATCGATATACCGATATATCGATTATCGATATTTATCAATATATTGGTATTTTTAAGATATTTATCGATATATTGATAAATATCGATATATCGATAAATATCGATATAATTCTAATATCGAATATCGATATGTAAATTTTAATATCGCCCACCCCTATATACATCTACAAAATATGGATCTTTATTCTTTATATTGCTTCCAAGTATAGCTTCGGTTCATGACTGACTACCCTACCTAAAGCCAAAATTCTCCAAGATTGTCTGCTTGTATTTCTGATTTTTTAGGAGTGTTATAAATATTTTAAAAGTAGCAGGGCAAAGCAATTTCCCTATAGTTGTGGCATTCCGTTCTATTTTTCCATTCATCAGTTATTGCTTAACTTTGCTCATAAACTTTGAAGTCCAAATTTTATAGGTTCCGGACGTATGCCATTTTCATCCGGTACTTGATATTTTTTGTTTTAGTATCAGTTGTATAACTTCCTGTTTTTTTTTGTGATAATTTTTTTATTACGTATATAATTCTCTAATTTGTCCTCAGTATAGAAATTTTCATCTTAAGTTTTTGTTGATCTCCGATTAATTATCATGTTTTATTTTTGTAATATGCAGTATTTTATTATAACTTTTTTGTTTTTTAATTTTCTTACAGAAATTTCCAATTTATTTCTTCTATTTCCTAAGTTCAGTTTCTTATTCAACAATAGATGATTCCAAACACAAGTATTCTGTGTCAAGGAATTCTCGATTAATAAATTTAAATATGTATGTATATTCTTTCTTCTTATTATTTAAGGGACTGTAAGTCATCAGGGGTACAACTTTGTACGAAGGTATGTTTGGCTTAATCTTTTTGTTTTTATTGAAGGATTCGCCTGTGTCTTTTAAGCTACTTCATTTAAATTTACTCTGTAGTCGTCTATTTCCTTTATCGTATTTTCCTTTTGCTTCGTATTTTGTACTATTGAGATATCTATCTGATATCGTCTGGTTTTCATTGCTAACTGTTGCAATCCTCCTTTAAAATACTTACCTCTTACATTCTAAGTTGCAGGCTTTGCAGGTGTTGTGGTCTACTGAGGTGGGTTGCCAATGTCAGGAGTTGATTGCTTCTTGTGTTACTAAATGGTACACGTTATGGGCAATAACACTTTATTTCAAAACAAAATCAATTGACATACACAAACATATGCATATATGTAGCAAATATACACCTACACATATAGAGTGCGTAATTAGAACACGTTAAACACTACCAGTGGAGCCTGGTTCTCTTTCGTTATATAGTCCGTGATTTACGCAAGTACAGGGGTATTACGATCTAACGGTTTGTGCTTCGTCTAGAAAGCTAAGACATCGGAATTCGGATTTATTGTGCTCTTCCTGGTGAGTTACGTCTTTACTTTTCGCCTTGGTTCGCGGCTGATCGCTTGGGATGCGACCAGGATCTGGAACTCGGCTCTTTTGAAAAGGGTTTATGCGCCTGCGTGCTTTAAAGTCGGATGTATTACATCTCGCAAATGGCGTATTTAGCCATTTCTTAGATGGTGTCGTAAGTTAACCAGAAGAGTTGAACACGAGCCCGCTGTGACGTCTTGAGTCTTCTGTAGTTAGGTGATGCTGCAAATTTCGTCGAAAAGCGTACTTTGAATAGCTTGTCACTTTCTGAAATTGCAGCTGTATTCTGTCAATCCGTGATGCACGAGCGATGCATATAACTCACTTTCTGACATTAGACAGTGTGCTGCTCATCGTGTCACGTTTTAATTTGAACACTCAGTGATTAAGCTTTGCGGTTGTAGCACAACGTATCACTGTTTTGTGTCTTTATATGATGATTTATGTCTGCACACGTGTCGGTCTCTCCGTTACACGAGTATTAATTAAACTTCATGCCAAAAAAGTATTTATATCCATAGGGAGGGTCACAATCAATATCAGCAAATCAGCCCAGGCGTTCAATTGTTATTAAAAAAATTAGTTTCTTAAGAGCGTTGAAAAATGTGTTAATTTGACGAAACTCATTTAGATATGGGCAAGTCGAGTTAAGTCGTGTTATTTTGCGCCCATGAATTAATAACGAAGTCTACAAATTTTAGGGACATTTTATATATTCCAGCTGGATATTATAGCATGTTTTCCTGCAAAGCAAGTATTAATAATTATTAGCTAGGCCCTTTTGTTAATTAGGTAGTTGAACTGTGGGTTTGAATGTCTAGTTAGTCACATTCGACAGGTTCGTACAATGCGTCCATTTCGAACCGAAATTCGCGTGCGTGCTCAAACTTCGTCATCGTGAAAGCCCCGACATCAATGCGATATGGCAACGTCTATTCTTCCGAAGGCGGAAGCAAACTGCATTGTTTGGCGGCCTTCGAATGGCCTTTAATGCGGGCTTTGAGCGAGCTATTAGTTACATCAGCTTCATTAGGGCGTGAGTTCTACTATTATGCTACAATCTTGACCGCAGAAAAACTACAGGGCATTGTAGCGTTTGTATGTAAAAGATACGCATTGACGTGCCTAAGGAAGACTTGTCTATTATGTAGTAGGTTCAGATGAAACACGGAAGACTGATCTTAGTTAAAGTTTCTTGCAGCTTCAGCCGTTAGAAGGTATAGGTATTGTGGTTAGAAGTTTCGAGGAAGCAGAGATTCTTTGTATAAAACTTGCCTATAAACTATGGTGAAAAGAAGCTTTTGTAAAAGTGACAATAAGTGACCTTTTTGTTACTATCCCTTTAATATTTTATATATTTAGTTTGAAATTTAAAAAAAAAACTTTGAATCGATAATTACGACAAAAAGTGTGCAGATATTCTCAGGACAAATGAGGCAGCATTATATTTCAACGATGCATAAGTTGCTCTTGACGAAGCTTCAGCAGTAGCAAGAATGTCAAATGTTTTAAAAACTAGTGTAATACCAATTCCAATAAATCCTCATCTTGGGATGTGCTAATAAAGAACGTTGTGTTGCCAACATTACCAAATGATTTTGCACAACGAACTAATTGAATGACTGTAGAAAAAACAGTTGGCTTTGTGAATGAATTACTCCGTTACTATTAGAGAAAGGAGAATGCACATTATGGGGTGCGCATATGGAGGACAACACGATTATGAAAACAGAATTCCGAGCTACAGTCGAAAAATAGAAAATTCAACATTTCCATTCGATGTCACAGTTTATTTGCTTGTCAGAATATTAAAAAACAAAGTAGGGATTTTTAATAATGTGGACAACTTTCTGCTAAATTTAGTAATTTTTTCCTCTTAGTTGTAAAAACAAACGTTCATTTATATTAATTTCGTTCTGAAAAGATGAAGTATGTACACACATCCTAAAAAACAGTATATAAATAGCTGCTAATAAAAGGTTTAAAGTAACTGCGATTCAAAACAGAATACAGCTATAACGTCAAAAATGGGGAGCTCACCTGCAACGCATGGTAAACACAAGACTCCCGAAACAAGCTCACCTATATAAACTCAGGGGATACCGCGACGTGGGCAGACCGAAGAGGAGATGGCGTCCTGAGCCGGAACAAGCCATAATACCTAATCCGTGGCGAAGATGAAGACGATAAAAGGTTTGATATACACAGCAATGCACAGACAAGCAAAAAAAATGTCGTAAACATCTACCAATGGATATTCATAAGAAGAAAATAAAAAGTGAACTGTAATAGAAACGAAAAGAATGTATTGTAACAACATTTCGGAAAAATGGAAGATTTTGGAGTAAACGCGAATAAGAATCCATAAACAACGTATAAAACCTAAATCGCGTGGTTACAAAAATTCATAAAGCGCATAAACTTCTTCATTAAACACAAATTTATTTTATATTGTTTAACGCTTTCGCGGTTACTCGAATTATTCTTGTTAAAAATTAATGTCGGCTTAGTACGCGTAGTTTTTGTAGATGATCGCCCAGCATTTTCTGACTTATTGTGCCTTGTGAACTCGAGCAAGGATCTACGCAATGGCAATGCTCGTTGGTGACACCTGTTGTTTGAGTACATTAAAAACATGGATACGTAGGCAGATTTGGCCTTGTTGCTGTTGGTGCAACTATAGCTCGTTTCACTCTGACTGCAGTACAGAGAACATACTATACTGTTATTTAAAGGCAAACTTCGCCTGCTGCGTTGCCGCTTGTAGACCGCACTCAGGTATACTGAAAGAAATTTTAAATCTTTGTGTAAGCTGGGAAAGGCAGGTGTAGGTAAAGGATAATACAAATTAAGGTAATCGTTATTACTTTCTGATGGTAATCTGAAATAGTTATTGAATTATAAGTGCAATATAACTTAATATATCAGTAATAATAGATAGGTAATTATGCTTGGAATGTAAATAATAAACATCCCTATATATCTTATATCTAGAGAATACATTTTTGAACTTTAGTCGACTCCATATTTTGTTTTATCACATGTAGAGTGTATCAAGTGATTTTATTTGATAGAACAGATATCAAAGACTACTAAAATAAAAGTTACAAGAAATTAAAAGTTTGCAGTTGTGTCTAATTAAAATTAATCATACTAAAACTGCAGTAATTTAATAAAATCACAAAGTTGGCTTTATCTCAGAAACCGTGACACTTTGTATAAAGGTATTTTTGGTTAAATAAGTTCCAAACCGACTCACCTACCACCTCCTTTCGGATATACGTCGGTGAACCAAACACCCTGTATATGAGGAATAATAGGTAGGTAATTAGGTTAATCAGGTCATTATAGTTGGATGATATGTATATATAAGAAATCTCATTGTATGAAATAGTCAGTATTTATCTGTTCTTCAGCATTGAAATTACGCTGATTGTTATTGTTAATTTTGGTATTTATTTGTGGAATGGCTGAAATTGTGAAATGGAAACGTGGAAAAGCGCTCGGCGTGTCCGAAAAGCAGATTGTGATGAATCTTATACTCGTAAATTATCCTTCACAGCACGAAAACCAAGAATTATTTTCAAATGTTATAAAAAAAGTGTCTGATATGAGCGGCTTTTCGGAAAGAGTACTTTATAAAGTGCGAGCTGAGTGGAATACACTCGTTGGGGTACAACCTCCAAAGAAAAGGGCTCCAAAGCGCAAAACTAGTTTATGCCGCGAAATAAATTACGATGAAGGAGTTAGATGTGGGATCCGTAGAATAGTGCACCAGTTTTTTCGGGGCAACACACCACCTACAATAAACGCAATGTTAAGTACTGTAAATGGTGACGAGGATTTGCCCAATTTTTCGCGGTCCACATTGTTCCGTTTACTGCATGATATGGATTTTGCGTATGTGAGACATGGTAGAAATTCAGTTTTGATCGAAAAAGATGAAATCATTTCGTGGCGCCATCGGTATTTACGTCAAATTCGTAAATATCTTGAATCAGGCTATAATATTGTGTATTTAGATGAATCGTGGGTGAATGTCGGACACAGCGTCTCAAAGGAATGGATAGATACATCTATAAAATCGCATCGAGATGCATTTAATCGTGGACTCACAACGGGTTTGAAAGCACCTACAGCTCGTGGTCCACGATTTGTCCTGTTGCACGCAGGATGTGCAAATGGATTTGTTGCGGGGGCAGAGATGACTTTTTTGGCAAAAAAAAAGTACCCAAGACTACCACGATGAAATGGATGGGCCTTTGTTTGAAGCGTGGTTTGAGAATGACTTATGTCAGAAAGAAGTGCGGTGGTAATGGACAATGCTTCTTATCATAGCAGAAAATTAGAAAAATCCCCAAAACCTCTTCAAGAAAAGAAGAGATTCAAGAATGGCTTCGATTGAAAGATTTACATTATGAAGAAAACTATCTAACAAGCGAATTGCTTCAAGTGGTGAATACATTCAAAATAAATTATAGTGGGTATAAAATTGAAGAAATTGCAAATCGGAAGAATGTTAAGATTCTAAGGCTCCCACCCTACCACTGCGAATTAAATCCGATTGAACTGGTTTGTAGTGAGGTCAAAAGGTATATAGGTGCAAATAATACGAATTTTAAGGAAAATACCGTGCGCAATTTAATCCACGACTCTTATGAGCGAATCGCACCAGAGAAATGGCAAAACTATATAAGTCATGTAATAAAAACAGAAGACAAAATGTGGGAAATCGACCGTGTGATGGACGATATAGAACCCATTATTATAAATATAAATTATGAGGATTCTGATGATAATAGCGAAGACGACAATAATTATAGTGAATAATCAAAACCAAAAAAGAAATACATTAATTAGTATTATTCTGTATCAAATTTTATTAAAAATGTTTATATTTACTTTTAAGTACCTATGTTACAACAAATTGTATGATCTAATTAAAATTGTTTTTATTTTAAATGTGTAAACTCAATTATTTTGCATTATATGCTGCTCTTTTCAAATTGACGCAGAAGCGACAAAAAGGGTTTACTTCAAGAAGGTATTAACAATTTTTAAGCGTATTTTGAAAATATTAAAATTTGGTTTTTTTAATATAATGGGGAAGCGAAGAATATATTCGAGGTGCAATATTGCTAAAAGATCGTTGTTCAATAGTTGTTTCTGCTTTTTTTACTTTTGTTTCTGTATGAATAGATAAACATAGCAATGTGTAAATGTATGATATCTGTAGGTATCCGTTAGTGAAGTACGGAATTCAATTAGAACACTAATTAACGTATTAATTTTACGACGCTGAACTCCAGCGATCCGGATGCTACACGTTCGCAAATTTCGACCTGACCATTGTCTCATTGCTTATTACTTCATAGCTAATTTTTGGCTCCCTTAATCAGCTACCTTCGAGCTGTAGCCGTAATTGTCAGTTTTTTCCAATACGCACTTCTTTTGTTCAAGCCATCGAGTTGAAATGTTTCCGTCTTACAATTCTGCAGATCTCACGAGAAAGCCGCGCGTACTGCCCTCTTGCAAAATATTGCATTAAGGAACCCAAGCCTGTTCTTTGAATGAAAATTTTCTTGCTCATATCCCGAATGTCTAATACGTGCGTGCTACTGCGCTTTGTTACAGTTCCTACAACGTTTATTTTTTTAGCATAGCGAAACACCCACTATCCTGAAGAATAAATGCAGATGTTATAATATACAAATATTTTTCGTGGAACTTCAATTTTTGACATTCTTACCTTAATTAAAAATATTTCAATGTTTCTGTTATTATTGCATCAACAGTTAACATTCTTTATCTACGACCACTACTAAAAGTAGGCTTTTTAACACTCGCTTGTTTCACTAAAAGTGACGTTTTATAGTTTACCGTGTTTAAAGAAATCAGCTGTTTACTTTTAGCACATGTGCTAAAAGTGACGCGAGGTTCAAAACTACAATTTCGAACTGCAACTGAAGTTTTAAAGCTATTCTAGTTGCTTCTTGCGTTACAGGTAAAGCGTTTTTGAAATAATTAAAGCGTTATGTAATGAATACAGTCATATGTGGAGTATAAATAATTAAATTTCGTACCTGTCCTTGACAGCACGGGCGTGGCCAAAACAATCGCCAGCCGCGTAGGCTACTATTCATTATTATGCAGCGTCGCAGATGCGAACCTTTCTTAAATCGATATTTATGGATTAATAACGGTAAAATTAAGGTCGTAGATAAAATATTGTATGCAACGCGTGCTAAAAGTCGTTTATGCGCGAGACATGTTATGAAACTCAGCCTTCGGCTTCGTTTCATAATTTTCATGTCTCGCGCATAAAAGTCGACTTTTAGCACTTGTTGCATAAATAGCTATTATGGAGTGATTTTTCAAAATGGCAGTTTTTCAATTACTCTCGCCATTCTGCTTCAAATGGCTTCGTTGGTAATATTTCCTATGAATACTTAAAAATTCAACATTTTCTTTTGGGTAATAATTCGTAATTTAATATTAGAGTATATTTTCCAGTTTTAATTATAATGTGGGCAAATTGTTGAACTATAGAGATTTAGAGTATGCACTAAACAGAATATTTTAATAACGTTTGTATAGGTAGTATTATGGTGAATGGTCTTTTACTAGTGCTTGACGTCGGACATCATTTTAGAAAACCAAAAAAAACATGAAGCATCATTGATTGCTGTATATTGATGGTTTTGAAAACTCGTAGCTAAACGTCTTCGCGGAACGCAAAATATTTTTAGACTTAGTATTTTTCTTATAAAGAACTGCTGTTCCGACATAGTGTTTTTCTCGGACTGGAATAGTACAACATTTGGTCCGCTTTATCAATTTCAGATGTATGTGTAGTAGCAGCCTTGGAGCAGCTTGCCGACCATCTTCATATCTCAAAAAGGCCAACATCCAGGATCTAGAGCCTTGCAGACAGCTCGCGGTAATCCCTCGAAGAATGTCGGCATCCTGCTGTGGCTGCTCACTGTTTGGAAAACCAAAGATTACCAAATTCCTAGGAACAGATAGTGGGCGATACTGTATACAAGGGTTTGCGAAGTTGTGCTTTCTCTCAGTTAATGGCAGTTGCGTCAGCCATACGTTCTAGTATTAAATTAGTGTTGGTTATTTTACTTCGTACTTTATTTACTTATGTGCCAGTAAAGTAACAAGCTAAAACGCATTGATGTTTTAATTTTTTCTAGTCTTTTTTTATTTTTACTTCCCTCGTCTGAAAGACGAAGGAAGTATTGTAATCACGAAAAAATCACCTTCCGAGATTTCTTCAGATCTTCACGTTTCAAGGTCCCTAGTTGACGAAAAAGAGGTTATTTCAATTCCGTCTGTCTGTCTGTCTGTCGGCCTGTCTGTCTGTTGGCAGTATAGCTCAAAAACTATTTGTCGGAGGAAGGCGATGTTTTGCATACATATTATATATCTGATGCCGGCAGTACGGCTGAGTGGTGATGCATCTCTCATGGCACTTGCAAAAGTTAAGCACCAGTCTGCTCGGTCAGAACTTGGTTGGGTGACCATCTGGAGAGCGGGCGTAGTGTTCTAGCCAGACAGGCTCCACTACCCCAAGTACCTCCGCCGAATTTAAAATGCACACACCCTCAGCGGCTCGGTGCGCCCGGCACCCCGACACTGTAACGGTATAAGGGGTTCCAGATTATGTATGTATGTATGTATGTATTATATATCTACCTCGCATGAAACTGGTACAATTTCATACAAATATATACAGGGTCAGCACCTTCAAAAAAATAAAATATTGTTAATTTTTGGGTTAATTTTTAAATAGAAGGAAGTAATAACTTTCACATAGTTCAGGCTTTACATTTGCCGAAAATAAGACTCAACTGATACAGGATAATGTCACAAAAGAGTAAACACGTTTCAACAATAAGACCATTCTGTTCAAGAGAGGCGCGCGCCGCACTTATTTCTATAAGGCTTGATGGCGCAGTTGGCCTTATCGATGCAGTTACGATCGCTGCAGAGATACGGTTACGATCGCTATGCAGGTGGGCGGGTTCAAACCCCAGCGGGATATTTTTTTTTTAATTTGCAAACTGATCTAATTCGGGCGAGGGAAGTTCTGGGTAAAGCATTTTACAGATTTTTTTCTTTTATATTTATGGCATGTGCTTAATATACGAACATTTTCTTTGTCTTTCTACTTGCTTACAACTTGCTTCTGGTTTTCCTTTTTTTAGTTTAGTCCTTTTTTGAATTACATCTTCTGTTTCCGCAGTGTTTCAACTATTGTACCTTTCTCATGCTACAAATATTGAGCAAGCGTGATGCTCATATAGATTTGATCCACAAACAGTATGTCCAAATAGATCATTTACGGCAGATGTGGCTTCCTAGTAGACTAGAAATACTGAAAGCATCAATCGTGAACTGAATAAATCCACGTAGTGCAGAAATAAGTTTAAATTCGTGGCCACGCAAAATCCCAAAGGACACTATTATAGGGGCCATCGGCAGTGAACGTGTTAAATTTAACGTTATCTCAGTTTTAATAATTGTTATATTTTGAAAGCTTTTCGTTTACTTCATCGAATACCGTTTCAATTACATACTTTTTTGTGTTTTGTAATGACCTAGTTTATGAACTTTGCCATTTGATTGTTTATGCATCTGGTACCGTTCTGACTCGAGGACTCAAACATTTTGATTTTTGAAGACTTTTTCAATGAAACAATATAATTGCTTGATACAGCAAACAGCATCTGCAAAGAATAATCTAATATATAATAAGATGGTCCATTTTGTCTCGAAATTTTAGATAGCAAATTTAATGCTGATCAAAAATGTATAGAGACATAATAAAAAATTAGAATAGAATTGTGCAATTTGATACACACGAATGCGATTTTGAGTTAACTGACGCAATCCAGTGGCGTAGATTTATTAAAATATATTACTTAAGTAAAAAAAAAACATAAGCCTCTGCATTTTTTCGGCGTTACTTGTATTCGAACGTCGAATAACTCAAAATAAAAGAATCTTATAAGTGATTTTCCGACAATGTTTGCTTAACGAGATATAACGAAAAATATTGTTTACTGTTTTTGAAGATTTGTCAAACTGTAAAAAATATATTAAATAAATAAATAAAAATTCTGTTGTGATTTACACATTGCAAGAAATTCGCATTATTAAAGAAATCACTCCCCAGTGAAGGGATTCATTGCATACCACATACATACATGCATAATTAGTCACTTTGTTCATGTTAGCCAGCGTTAATATATTCATGATATCGAAGGTTTACATTGTCCGATATAATTTTGTTTTTTTACTGAGGTTAATTTTACATTAACGTTTTAAATTGTTGATGTCTCACCGTACTTCTAACGTGGTTGATTATTGACCATAATTTTAAAACGCTGACAATGTTTACTAGTTGTTGTCCTATAATATAATTAAACAACGAAAGATATTACGCAACACCACCTTTTTACTTCCTTTTACAATAAAGTATTGGATTCACCCCAAAAATTCGAAATTGAGTTTTCAACAGATCTTCACGTTTCAGAGTGAACCCAAAAAACATATCTTTTTCATTGGTCTGTCTGTGTGTGTGTCTGTGAACAGAATATCTCAAAAACGAAAAGAGGTATGAGGTTGAAACTTCATATATAAGTTTTGTGTACTATGTAGATGGACAGCAAGCTTTTGAAGAAAATCGCATAACCGGAAGTAGGTGTTTACTCTTGTGATTTTTCAGTTTTTTTCGATTTTTTCAAAAACGGCTCTAATGATTTTTTTCAAACTTCTCATTTTTATTACATTTTCAATGTGTATTGATGTGGGATAGGTGATTTTCCAGTTGAATACTTCTAAAATGGGTTTCTTTTGTTTTTTTTTTCTATTTTTTTATTATCTCCTATTTTAAATAGAACACCCAGTATATTATTACATTTTTGAATTCAGCTTAAAATTCTAGAGAAAATTTGTCTGTTCACCTAACGCTCTATTTTGTACCGTTTTTGTAGAATTTTTTAAAATATTTGACAAATGCTTAAAAATTTAAAATCAAATTTTTGCCCACTTATAAGATCACTGTAAAAGGAAGTTGTGTGCGTGTATCACACCAGATTTTTAATTCTATTTTTAGCCTTTAACAATCTCTTTGAACAAACCAAGCCAGGCGTTTGCTCTAGTTTTATTTTTAAGTACGCCATGTCGACTAGGTAGAGCTAATTGCATTTCAGTAAACGTCAAAATGGTCCTAAAAATAGCCGAGGCTGACAAACGCTGTCATTGTGTCATTCCGTCTTGGTGGTAAGCGTTCCAGTATTAAGTCATCAACCTGAAAGTCGTAGGATTCCACCTTCCACGGAAATATAGGAAGGAACTGCCAGAACGGTTTCGGGTTTACAGTAAAGACCGAAGTTTATGGAAAACTTCGACCAAATTGCCAGCCGGACCTAACGAAAAAGGGAACACGCCAAGCGCTGGGCTTAAATTTTAGTTTTATTGGGGTAAGTCTGGGTGTTACCTATCCCGTGCTTTACTTTGTTGTAAGTTATATCAGCGGTGCGGCGCTGGGTATTGCGTGTCATTTCGATAATACTAAGTAGGTTTTTAGACTTTCGTTGTTTTGCGTTATCGACATTGTAAATTCAGGTTTTGGGACGAAGCACGCGTTCTCCGCCGTTTCAGGTGTTCGTCAACTTTCAATCCAGGAAATGCGTTAGCTCCTGCTGAAAGCTAATATTAGCATCGCAAACTACAATTCGAATATACGAGGGGCATTAGATTAATATTGTACCTAGTTCTTAGCTAGGTAAATTATTAATCAATATTACAGTAAACGTCATTGTAT
Organism: Agriotes lineatus; assembly: GCA_940337035.1. NCBI lineage: Eukaryota > Metazoa > Arthropoda > Insecta > Coleoptera > Elateridae > Agriotes > Agriotes lineatus. Next base: position 29,265,884 of record OW679194.1, on the reverse strand, counting down.
TGTAATAAAATAGCTATTATTATTATTATTGTGCAAAATTTCATTTATTTATGATATATCGTTGCCTTCTTGCGTGTTTGTTTGTCATTAAAGATAAGTTTAGTAAAATTAGAGCACCTAAGCATACTAACATTCTTAGCTTTGGACGGCGACGGACCGAAAATTATACATGAAAGAATGCTGCCAGTGTGTGTATGGTGAGAATGGACCAATCCTGCGTCAAATAAAATTCTGGTAAAAACAGTTTCATTGTTGTTGTGAATATGTAGGAGACAATCCCAAATCAGGACAGCTGAAAACTGCAATGAATCTTGAAAAATGCATAAAGGTTCTTGAAATTACACGTTTCAAGGAAACAAAGATCACTGTGGCGTTGCGCATATTTGAGCCAAGCCTTCGACACATTTTGCATGAAACTTGGAATGCACAAGGTGTCAGCCAGATGGGTTCCATGACGTTTGACTCCTGAACAAAATTAATGTCGCCGAGAAATTTCTTTAAGAAATTGAAATTTATTGAAAAACAATGACAGGCGATGGAACCTGGGTTCGAAAGAGTACGACTTCTCCAAAAATATGTCGAACACAAGCCGACTAGCTATGGAGAATGGATCATGTTTAACTTAAACTTACCTTCGAAAAGGTGCATATTAAGTAAATTAAAGGGCGCACTGTTCCCACTGGTACGTTCCCCTATAAGTGACTCAATCGCAAAAGAAAATACAACACGAATGAAAACTAAGTTTTAACAAAGAGTTTATAATTGATAATTCACACTTTGGAGGTAAACAAGTACGGTATAAATAATAAATCGTAATTATTGACATAAACAAACTCTCGAGAACACCGACTCTTATAACAAATATCACACAGTATTAATATCATAGAGCTTGCAAGGAATGGCTTATTCTGGCTTATTCTATCACATAAAATGGTATGGAAGTTCCGGCACAGTTCTTACTCAAAACTACGCTACACAGGAGCAATGGTTGCTGAGTAAAAACATATCACATCACATATCTAAGTCGGTGTAATATGGAACAAATAGCATTCACTTAGTGATTAAAATGTTTTGCACCTTTCCAAATACAACTTGTTTCTTTATAAGCGGGGGTTATTTATTCCGGTACCTACATATTCCTAGACGTTACTGAATTATGTGAATTGCTGGTATAGCAAACCAGTATGCAATGTTAACGAACAACGCGAGGGGCTTTAGCTTTAGCTTTGGAAAACGTGTAAGATTTTTTATTTTGGCTATTCCGTCTAGTTCTAGCTGACACAGCTGTTATTTTTAAACTGAAAGAAAATCTTTTAGCAATGGAGTTTTTCCGCAAATCAAAATGAAATATCTATCGAATAATTGTCGTGGACGTGGAGTAATGCAACAAACAGGACTCGCATAGTCACTCCCGGTAGCACCCAAGACAGGACGAAACTTCGAGTCAACCACTGTTCCTTCCGCCAGGCAGTAAGCTAACGAAAACATAATTTGATAATGAATCCACAAAAGACAAGAATGTCTTTCTAGATTCCCTCACCGACAAAAATGGACAACAGCTACCTAATGTGGGATTTACCCCCTCAATATTGCACAGCGATATGAACCGTTTCAGTTCATGAAAACTCAAAAAAAAGTACGAGGTTTTTACACACAACCTAAAGCTTCACTGTTCGAACCGCAAGTGCCGTAAGATGACAAAAAGAATGACGCGAGGAATTTATCCCATTGATACACGCATCAACGGTTGCGAATCTATAGGTAACAAATTTCTTATTATGCATTAACATGGTCTTAAAACTGGGACTTAGACAATAACCTGGAAATTAGTCCACGTTGCACCAATATCTAATTACGAATATAGGACGTAAACTTGTAAAATTTACCCAATACGTCCACCGATAATCCATTATTAGTAAAATATGAACACAGTGTTGAATTCAGACTGTTTACTTCGGGGGGGAAAATGAAACTTCTGGGGGGTGTTTTTACCTATTTCCACGCAATTCACCCATTCTTTTATAGATAAAAGAAATATGAATATGATGTGGTAATGTTTCCGGGAGCGAATTCTGTATTGCCCGGGGGGGGGGGATTTCCCTCTCGGTAACCCCCCTAGATTCAACACTGTATGAACGAATATCAAACATGTTCATATGCATACAGCTACAATCATGTAAAAGTTGTTAATAGATCATTCACGTAAATGGCCGGACTATGTCGTTCTTGACCTGTACTTGTGGTAATATATCTTAATGTCCGACTTTTAACGTCAATGTTGTTGGTTATATCCATGCAAAACTATAAAAACCGCACTGCCGCCCGGATAGTGTCGTTATTGACTATTTCTCACTGGAAAATGCAGCTACAACGCAACGATTCTATATTAATCTTCTAAGTATAAGCTGCCAAAAATCCCACAAAACGAAATAGCAATTACGTTCTTCACAAAGACAGAGTTGTTCAATTTGAAGTCTCTCCGTTCCTTATCGGTTTTCGAGTTGTCCCGCGTTCGCCCAACCCCAATAATATTCGCCGATGAATTTTATTTCCAGTCGTCTCGTGCAGGCCTTCCCGTAATTTCTTCTGACAAGTCAATTTCTTGCGACGAATTTCATTCAAATTCTCTTCAACTCTCTGCAAAAAATCAATGCGTCCAATCAATTATTAAACAGGCAGTTAATGAGCCTCGCTGCTTCGTCTTTCTGTGTCCTGCACAAATAATTCAGCAAGCAAACTAAACTACATAAAAACTTTAATGACATTCGAACCGCAAAAAAATCGCTGTGCTTACAACACGTTCCGCAAGTATTTCCCGGAAGATCTCGAGGAGGCAATCTTTTTCAGCCTGAACGACCACCTAAACAAATGGCATCCCCGAACGGTGTCGTAATTTTGTATGTAAAGGCCCCCCTGCAAGCTAAACGCCGTGTTTTATATCGCAGCTCCGGGGATAAATGAGCGTTGTTTTTTGAAACCGTCCGAGACCGCAGTTATCTTGATGATGTCTAATGACGTAATTTAGAAAATGTCAGATTTCCTTTAATAATGAAGGCGGAACTAACCGGTAACGCGGTTACTTAGTACCTAAAAGCACCTGTTTGAAATTGTTTGCCGCGCGTTCGTGTGCGCCACCTGGTGGGTAGTAGCAGCAAGCAAGCAAGCGCGGTCTGCATCTTCGCTTGTTAGTTGTCTGTTTCGCGGTAATACTAACTGTAAATGTAGTTCTGTAGATCACTAATAGATGGCGATGCGTAACTTACTAGTAAGATTTTTAATTAATTTTGTACATAGGGGTTGTTCCTTCATAAATATTAAGATTTTCTTGCATTAAGTTATCGAAGTGGTAGCTAAATAATGAGCATATGAATTATAACAAGTTATCTTACAACCTTATTTCTATTGAGTGATAAATGAAAAGACAGAATAGGTATCAAACGAAACCTATTGCTGAAAATAATTATAAAGTAGATATCCTCCTTGAAGCTGTTTTAAATGCCTCTGAGATAATAATCAAGCACGGCATACGATGTTGCCCTCAAAAATTGTCATTTAGTCATGTGATAATTTGCTTCTTGTAGCGATCTACTGACCTATCATGTTTATAGTACATGTATAGAGTATTCAATTTTCAATGTTTTCATAGGGATTCGTGGTAACCAGAGCCGGATTAAGGGGAAGGTGGGGGGGGGGGGGCTAAGGGGGCTGCAATCCGGCATATACGTAATCTGCAGACGCATAAGGTATAACCCATCACATCGTTTTTTCCGAAGTCGTACGGCCAATCAAAACAGAAGTAAACTGCAGACGTGTAGAATTATAATGCATCTGCACTTTACGCAAGCACCTTGGCCACGACGAGTATTATTTCTTATTTACTGTATCTTGAGTTGATAAATACGGACTATTATTATTAGTATTGTGTTTTTTCTTGATACGTTCGGTTTATTCCAATTAAACGAAAGATATTTGGTCTGATGTAATTAGATTCTATTATTTAATTTTGATATAAGAATTTCCTCGCGTTATTGCACGTTTGTAATATGACCAAATTTCGAGCTACCAGCGATTACTATGCAAAACAATAATGTGTACAACACGTATGAAAACTACTTTTTTTTACTAATTTGCTTGATAAACTCGGGTTTCGTCCTCATTAATAAAGCTGCAAATTCGTGAAAAAAGTATGACTTTCATAATTAGTTGTACAACATGCTATTGTATACTGTTGTCCAACTGTCATTAAAAATCAGCAAGATCATTTTTACGGAGTAAATGTAACTTTTATTAATTTGATTATAATATAGAAAGCCGTGGTAGACGTTTTTCAAAATAATCATGTTAGTTTTGACATTTGATTAGAATACAGAAAGCCTTACTAAAATTTTTTTCAAAATACCGACCTGTCGAACAACTGAAAGTTATTGATTTTCCTTAGTTATCTGACAAATATTCGTTTATTATGTTATTTTAACGTATTAAAAGTGTTTATATTTAAAGTGTTCTCTCGTAATATTTAATTTTAACATATTATATAAGTGTAGTTACCTGGAATAAAAATGTCATTTTTATTGACAGTTGCACAAAAAGTATTTTTTTTTTACGAAAGTGATACTTTTGCGAGGGTAAAAATGACTTTATGTTAGACTGCGCTATAAAATAGTGCTTTATTAAATAGTTTAGCGTTTATAAAGTAGCTCTTTTTCACACTACAGATGAAAGTGCTCGTTGCTTTGGAAATGAATAAATAACCAATTGTTTGCTCGCAAGAATGGTGGCAGTTTTGTTTATTACAACCACATTAAGGGCCGGTTGCAGAAAGCAATGTTAAGTCTGGTGTTAGCTAACATCGCGTCAAAGTGAACAAAAACGAATCAAATCTCGAATGCTTATGGTAACTAATACATTAGTCAACAAAATTTGATGCGATTTTGTTCACTTTGACGCGATGTTAGCTAACACCAGACTTAACATTGCTTTCTGCAACCGGCCCTAAGTAAGCCAAAAACGGCCAAATCCTAAATTCATTTGTAGTTTTTGCAATACATAATGTAAATATATTTTTTTATATTCGTAGAAAAATAACATTTACTTCTTGCAATAAAATCTTTCATTCGTAAAATTACCATGACGCTGCTCGTGGACAAATCTTCATCTGCCGAAAAAAAAAACTATGCTTTTATTTTTTGACAAAAAATATGCTATTTACTTATACCGGGTGACTATAAATGATTGAGATTTTTTTTCTTAGGTTGGCACTGTTTATGTTGGTGACACTGAGAGTCTATGTCAAATTCGAGGTTAGCAGGTTAGGTTTTGCGTCAGTTTTGACACAGAATGACGCAAAACCTAACCTGCGAACATTGAATTTGACATAGACTTACAGTGCCATCAACATAAAAAGTGCCAACCTAAGAAAAAAAGTCTCATACATTTATAGTCACCCGGTATTACTCTTTTAATGTAGTTATTATAACACCGAAAACAGTGCTAATGGAGTCTATCAAAGCACTGTTTTTGTATTGTTATTTTCATATGAAAAACATATTGAAACGGACTACTTTGTTTCAAACAACTGACAGATTGTCATATTTATGAAATGTCAAAATTGAAAGTTTTTGATTATTTTTGTTGAAAATATATAAAATTAGTGTATTATCCTCGTTTAATAAAATTAATTGCAGCTCTAGTTCTATTGGAGCACTCCTCGTTGCGCACGTAGTGCCCTAAACCCACTCGTGCTACAATAGGCCCTCTTATTAAACTAGTATAATAATTAAATGTACTTCTACGACAATGCAGAAAGTACTCACTTTCTACACTCTCATGTAAGAATCATACTGTTACTGGCTAAAACTGACAACTTTTTAACAAATGTCAAATTAAAAGATTAAATTTGTTATTGAATGCGAAACCGTCGCAGGAAAAATAGTATGTAACACACGCGTGGGATGACCATCGGTAAATGTATGAATACATATGTAGTCATTCAAAAACAACTACAGTTCCCATTGAAATTACTTGCAAAATTTGTATGTGCCGCTTTATTTCTTATTGTTTTCAAACAAGCTTAAGCTGTCAATACTTACAAATGACAATTTTGTCTAGTTCCAGAACAATAAAGACAAATAAAAAGTACATGCTTATGGCAGGCGATTTAATGAGGCGAAGCCGAGTTGGACTACATAGTAAGTGCCATAATCACACTTTTTTACTTGTTAGTTGTTACATACAATATTTTTTCTAAGACAACAGAAGTATAAAAATTTAGTTCGTTAAAACGTTTTCTGTCACAGTGTATTAGACATTCTAAGTTATACTGACATACAAATTTACTATAAACCCTGCGATCTATGATTTTAATGCACGTTACCTTGGACTAACTTTTAACACTGATGTTTAAAATAATTCAGTTAGGACACTGGTTCAATAACTAGTTACTTTTGTATGTACAACGCAATAGTATACTGTACAATTAGTTAAAGTCATACTGTTTTTCACGAATTTGCAAAAAATTTGCTTTCATATGTGTGGCTCAAGTTATTTTTTGCATAGTGATCCCTTGCAACTCGAAATTTGGTCGAAAGGTCTTTAAAATTTACAACTACCAAATTGACAATTCACAATTTCAATAAAATAGTTAAAAAAATTTTACTTTCTTTACGTTTTTTGTTTAAAAAAGTGATACTTTCTTCACGATTTCTCGTTAAAAAAAGACGAGTTACAAATAAAATGTTTGCGAAAATTGAATTAATATTAAGCAAAATTGAAAAAAAATGATAGAACTGTGAACATAAATTTATTTGATAGATTATGAATAATAATTATAAAATTTATGTCATTTTAGCATTGGAACTCTTAATGTTCTTACATATAGTAATTAATTCACTTTAGTATAATAGAGGGTTAAAACTAACTGTTTAAGTTAAAATAATAAATTGGTAAATATCTTGATCCATTTTATTCACTAAATTAATTCAAACGCCACTGGATGCGTTTTAGAATGTAAAAGTAGTTTGCGTCCTGTTGTATGTGTGTTGTGTGTACGAAAATAAATCACTTCACCCATTGAAAATACCATGTAAATGTCACCTTTTTACTTCCTTTTACAATAATTCGAAATTGAGTTTTCAACAAATCTTCACGTTTTAGAGTCCCTTGAACCCAAAAATAGTATATTATACATCAAGGTAGCGAAGCGCAGTATTATAACCTGAGCGCATATTAGATACTGAGCGCGCAGCGCGAAGTATCTAAAGCGCGAAGGTTATAAGACGATTCGCTACCGTGGTGTATATACTATTTTTTGCACTATCAAGCGGCTTAATACCTAAATTCCCAACAAATTTCGAAAATATTTTAACTGTCAACCTGACAATACAGCTCTTTAAAACGTCAAAATTAAAATAGTCATATTTGGTAACTTAACAATTTATTAGTTACCACGGTGAAAATTGTTTATTTTACTTTCTCTCCCTTGGTGGAGAAAATCAACTTCACGACCTAAAGATAGACCAATAACGATGCGTTCTGAGACTAGTAGTGCAAAAACATGTTTTTGTTCATTGGTCTCTCTGTCTGTGTGTGTGTGTGTCTGTGTGCGAACAGAATATCTCAAAAACGAAAAAAGGTATGACCGGTATAACCGGAAGTATGGTGTTTACTCTTGCAGTTTTTTCGATTTTTTAAAAAACAGCCTTAACGATTTTTTCTAACGTTACATTTTTAATACATTTTTAATGTGTATAGCTGTGAGATAGGTGATTTTCCAGTTGAACATCTCTAAAATGGGTTTCTTTTGTTTTTTTTATTAATTCCTATTTTAAATAGAACACCCGTTATACTATTCCATTGTTAATTCAGCGTAAAATTTTATAGAAAATTTGTCTCTTCAACTAACATTGTATTTTGTAAGGTTTCTGTAGAATTTGTAATTTTTGAAAATTTTTGACAAATGCTTAAAAATTAAAAATCAAATTTATGGCTAATTATAAATTCATTGTAAAAGGAAGTTGTGTGGGTGTATCACACCAAATCTTTTTAACTGTTTTCAAAAAATAACATTTTGTAAGCGTAAAATTTGGTTGGATACATTTTGTATATCTACCTGCATTTTTTTCGGTCTGTAAACTTTCTTTGCTCGAATTATAAACATGCGAAACTAACTTCAACTTTCTCTTTGGTAGTTAGATTTAATCAAACAGTTGTGTCGTTTACAAATTTGTACTCCTAGTCTTCTGGGAGCATACTTTCCATATTTAAAAAAATTATAGTAATTTTAGACGGTACTTTTAATAAAATATAGCAAGTCAAAGCGAAACCATTGAGTAAACTGCAGACGTCTAACGTCCCTCTGTGTCTGCACTTTACTTAAACTTTCATTGGCTCCATATTAATCAATTACCGATTGTAGCCGAACAGTTGTCATAATACCTTATGCGTCTGCAGATTACGTATATGCGCCCCGGGCCACCGAATTTCGGGGGCCTCGAAAAGATTCGAAGGTTATACTCTAGTGCGGTTTCTAATCATTTAGATTCCTTTGTACCCACCCGTTGCATAAATGGGAATGGGGCGTCTAAAAAAATTTAGCTCTGGGCCTCACATATCCTTAATCCGGCTCTGGTGGTAACTATAGAAGATATGGAAAAATTGACCCGACTGACCCAATGAGCTAGGGCTGTAGAGTCGGAGTTGGAGTCGGAGTCGGAGTCGAGGAGTCGGAACTTTTTGGGTGGAGTCGGAGTCGGAGTCCCTATAAATTACCCGACTGCGACTCCCACTTTACATTTTTTTTTAAATAAAAACACCAAAAGCTAAAAAACTATTTGAACGACTGTAGTACTGACAATTTGACGACAGACTCAGGGTTAATAAAAATCGATTTTTCTTTATTTATGGTAGTTTATGAAAATGCACGTGCACTATAATATGTTAGTTCATAGATCCACGAGTGTGCAGAGTGTGTTCTAAAATCAGTGTAATCACAGTTGTAAATTTAAATTCCTACCAAACTATTTAAAAAATATCGACTTTGTTCTTGTACAAAGTAGTAGACGGGTTTTCTATATCTTACCAATAACTGTTTTATGTGATTAACAATAAAACAAGCATAGTACGTATTATTACTCTTATTAGTATTACGTCTAATTTCTAACTTTTATAGTGCACCTTATTTTTATGTTTTAACTGTTTCAAGATGTATTTTAAAAGCTAAAACAGTTTCAGCATTTTGTTATATTGTTACTGTTCATGATGGTTTTGTTTAATTGGCAATATTTGAAGGGCACTTCTTTTGTGTATTTGTTTTGTTGATTTAGCAAAATATAAAAAATATTTATATATATTTATATACTTTTGATAATCAAATTACTCCATTAAATTCATTATTTTAATCAAATAATTTAAATCTGCTCAACCCTGCCCAGACCTAAGACTATTTGAATTTCCTATGACTCAGTAAACTTGTATTATGTAGGCAGGTAGTAAATGACCCTTTAAGAAAATAATCTACTACGGAATGTAGTTAGTACTGTTAGTTTAGTAGGCAGGTAAGAAACTTACTTGTTATAACAATGGCATTTGCACGTTTATGAAATTTTGCCATGAAATGTATTCTTCTTAAAGTAAATTTTATCCTTTTCCTCATTTACGTTCGTAAACCTCTCTGTGTATTTGTACGTGAAATCAGTACGTTGCTGGAAACCGTGAATGCAATATTTGTAAATATGAAATTTATTATAATGAACCACATTCTGCACATCTTGTGAAATTCGTCATTAGCCGGTAAAGTTTATCAGGTAGATGAAAAGTAATAGGAGGGGGGTTATCAATATTCTAGTACTGCCGGAGTCGGAGTCGGGAGTGGGAGTCGGATTCAAACTACTAAAATATCAGGAGTCGGAGTCGGATATTTTTTTTCCGACTCCACAGCCCTGCAATGAGCACTGGTGGTCGGATGTAAATCCCCATCGTATGGTCGATGTCCAAAATCAGAGACTCGACGGTTTTAGAAAAACTGAAAGCCCATGCTATTATGAAATTGTAAACAACAGGTATCGATGTTTTTTTTTTAGATGAATTACCGCTGAATGAGAGACAACAGATATTTTTCCAGTAGTATGGTGCACCACTTCATCATATTAGAAAGGATCAGTAATGTGGCCACCACATACGCTGGATTTAACGTTACTAAATATCTTCTTTTGGGAATACATTAAAAACAATTTATGTAAAAATACTAATAATAATATGAACAAACAATGTAAAATTTTTTACAAAGTGCTAATTCCGTTTCTAATGTTCATATTTATAACTAGACTTAGGATTTGTATGCATTTAAAAATGGCAAAATATGCATGTACATATGCTCTCTAAAATCACGGAAATATGCATTTAAATATGCTCTTAAAATGTTAGAGTATATGCAGCTATAGTTAATTTTAAGCAGAAATATGCATAAAAATTTCAGATTAAACAATAAAATATACCAGTAATTTTTTTTTATTAAGAATAAATACAAAGCACAAGTAAAACGGGATAATACACAAAATACATGCGTACTGAATACTTAATCTACTTAACTCCATATAAATAATTAAAAAATCACACTTACGAACTACAATTAATGTTAAAAATTAAATACATTTTTAAATTTTCAAATATGAATTTGTGTCTTTTGTCGGTAAATATATTTTTATATATTATATAGAAAAGTTTCTTTCCACATTGCAGGACGTTACCGGGACGTACTTAAAATTATTCATTTCTGTTAATGTGTAATGTTTTAATTCGTTACCAATTTTACCCTGCCCAAGTAACAAATTATTTATTTTTTTTATTAAGTGAAAATCCGTATTTTTTTCTGCTTTTTGTGCATTTTCGATACATATGACGTTTTTATCAAATTTATTGAGCACAGTTTTTATAGTTTCGAAATTTTCGGCATAATATTCTGCTGCATGAATCAAAGTACCCCAACGTGTTAGTATAGGCTCTGGAGGCTATGTTATTTGAGTTGTGTTCTTAAAGAACAGAATTTGCAGTCAGGTTTATTCAAAATTCTTCTTTAACGAGTATTTGAACATGTGAACGTATTAGAATTAATAAAAAAACAGGAATAATATGCAGTTCTGGCTTAAAACACTGAAAATATGCATGCATTTATGAAAAATACCAACATATGCATTTATATGCACTTTCAAATTTACGTATGTGGTTCACGTGTAATTAAAACACTTAAAAATGTCACTTAGCATATGTTTGATAAATGCAAGAAAAACATGCAAATGCATACAAATCCTAAGAGTATTTATAACACATTCGGAGTGTTTCAAAGTGGTGTGAACTACTATGTGTTGTAAATAATGGACATCAATTTGAAAATTTAGTGTAAACAGTTTTCTTTTAAATTATCTTGTAGTTGGTATAGCACTATAGCAGCATCTTCAATATTATAATTATTTATTCTTAGTTTGTTGAATGTTTCATAATGAATGAGATTTTCTTTTAATATTCCAAAAACAGATTTATTAGATTGTCGTCTTTCCGAGTACCGATTAAAATATATTTTACTTGCAGTCTCAGAATTATTATTACTTTGAATAAAGCATTCTAACATATCAAAATTTTCTTTATTTTTAATAGACCATTCTGCACCTTTAAGATGATATATTATAATGAATAATCAAACATTATTAATTCCGTCAATTAATTATCCAGTATTGTAACAACACAATGACAGATACTTTGTTAAGTCAGGTATATTCTAAGTGACACAAGCCTACTAGAAAACGATGGAATATTAAAAACTACTTTGAAAATTAGGAGTTTTTGCTATAAAGTAGTGAAAATGAATAATTTGACCCTGCATGATATATTGCCCACAGCAATTCTGGTTGCCTAACTAACACGAAAATAAAGGAATTCAAAATGATTACAGAATTAATATTTTGTTTATTGCAAGATAAAGTCAGTATTTTACACTAATAAATGCACGTGATATGATTAGCAGTAGCTATAATTTGATTGGCAAGGGTTAGGATAAGGCAGAATCAAAAGGGTTACGTTTAACGTTTTATTCATAATTGATGTTCGGAATGGCAAACGCACCATAATTTGTGTAGCTGGCGTATTTAATTTGGTTACGCCAATACAATAATATGAATTTTAATGATGCAGAGATGGTTTGTGAAGTTACAAAAATTATATGAACGTTATGAGTAAAAGTTGATGAAGCCAGCAAACGGCAAAATAGCTGACGGGTAAAGAAACGGTGCAAAGCAGTGCAAGGAAGCAAAGATTGCAAAAAGCAAGATGATGCAACCTATTATAGGACACAGACAAGTGTGCAGTGTTAATTATAAACTTGTGAAACAGTGCATTTAAAAAACTGAAGTGATTTAGAGCAGAGTAAAGTTAAAGTAACGATTTCCAGGAAAAAGACAGTTTAAGTAAAAGCATTATATCAAAACTTATTTCATAAAACAATTGTAAAACTTAGTTGCTAGGAAACCAGACATTCAGTTGTTATGATTGAAAAACTTAGACTTGTAAAATTGTGCTGTGTGCAAGTGGTACTCACCGTTTTATGTAAATTTTAATATTAAAAAGTTCTCTGTTGAAATTGAAAAGTAGTTTTTAATATTCACCAATCTGCATAGTGTAGTTGTGTAAAGTTTCATCGAATTATAACACACCAGTGAAGAGGGAGAAACTCTGCAAGAATTGACCACAGGTGCGTTCTACAGCGAGGCCAGTTTTTCGGGCAAATTTTCGAATAGTTGGAAGCATAGGCACTGCGTGTTGGGGAATCCGTTATCAAGCTCTACATCCAGAGATTTGGAGCAGGAAGCCTTATCGAGGTAGTGTCCTTTGATTTTGCGGATAAGCGGTTTTGGACACCGACAATTGCTGGAAGTTAAACAAATGCAGATCTCGGGGTCCCTACGTCTCTGAAACAAAACCAGGTTAGCCGGAAATTACGTCATATTATTTTCATTGTATTTACCTGATGTGAATTTAGCCATTTTTGGTGTTTGAATTCAAAGTACGGAATTTTTATACGAGCAGATCATCTTTATGGTTACAGTCAATTTGAAGGTTACAGCTGTCAGATACGAATTCGAGCAATACGAGTTGATCTGTCGTGCTCAAAAGTAGTATTGTAATACAAGTTGTTGAACCTACCCCTTTGAAAAAAAGTTTTTCTCAGGCTAGACCGGAGCTTTATTTTATTGATTGCAAATGAATTAAATAAACAATTTGCAAATTCTGGTGATTAGCCCTAATTATTTTTTTATTAAAAAACACCTTTTTTAAGTAGAGGGCATCATTACAATATACCTATCATCGGAATGGAAAAAATGTCTTTCTTTTGATGCCACAGCCAACTAACTATACGTTCCATATAAAAAAAACTGGTGTGATAGACGCACACAACTTCCTTTTACAGTGATCTTATAATTAGCCTAAAATTTGATTTTAAATTTTTAAGCATTTGTCAAAAATTTTCAAAAATTACAAATTCTACAAAAACGGTACAAAATCGAGTGTTAGTTCAAGAGACACATTTAGTCTAGAATTTTAAGCTGAATTAAAAAATGTAATAATATACCAGGTGTTCTATTTAAAATAGGAGTTAATAAAAAAAATAGAAAAAAAATACAAAAGAAACCCATTTTAGAAGTATTCAACTGGAAAATCATTGCACATTAAAAGTGTAATAAAAATGTAAAGTTTAAAAAAAAATCGTTAGAGCCGTTTTTGAACAAATCGAAGAAAACTAAAAAATCACAAGAGTTAACACTTACTTCCGGTTATGCGATTTTCTTCAAAAGCTTGCTGTCGCATCTACATAGTACACAAAAAATATGTTTTTTGGGATCAGGGGAGTCTAAAACGTGAAGATCTGTTGAAAACTCAATTTCGAATTTTTGGGGTGAATCCAATACTTCCTTTATTGTAAAAGAAATTTAAAACAGGAAGTTCAATTTCGAAAATATTTTTTAAAAGTAGACTGCGCCATTGCATTCTTATCAAAAAGTGCCCTAAGAACGTAGACATTACTTTTTCCTATTTTTATATATAAACCATAGATAGCCATAGAATGAAACGTCGAAAAATCTAACTTTTGCTTAAGCACGGGTCACACTAGGCTGGTTGCCAGCCAAAAATTTAGTAGCCGCTACTGTCAGCCGTCAATCAGCTTGGTGTGACCACAAAATTCGACGCTGGCATCGCCAGCCGGCGAGTATTCGTCAGCGGCTGGCGAAGTTGGACATGTTCAACTTTTGGCAGCAGGCAGCGGCGACTAATAGATCACGTGACCGCTGATACCAGCCGGCAGCGCAATCTGACCACTATTGCCACTATCAGCATCGAATACCCAGCTATCGTGCCTACCACGTGGTCTTTTGTTTTTTGTTATAATTGTTATATATATTGTTACAATGAATGACTTAAAGTGGAATGGGAAAGAAATTATTTCGTTTTTAATATATTTCAAAATTATCCATGTTTGTGGGACGTTACGTCAAAAGATTATTAGAATCGGAATGTGAAAGAGGTATCGTACAATAACCTTTTAGAAGACTTGCTTGCTGAATATCGAATAGCAAACTGGCGAGTAGCAACCGACAGTGTGACCGGGTTGCCAGCCGCTTCTTGCTAGTAAAAACTGGCGAGTAGCAGCCGACAGTGTGACCGGCTTGCCAGCCGCTGCTTGCTGGTGCTGCTACTGCCAGCCGCTGGTCAGCAGCAGCTGGTAAGCAGCCTAGTGTGACTCGTGCTTTATAACGCAAAAGCAAAAGACGATAGCCAATTTTGGATGTTACCATTAAGTTTTTCTCGAAAAAGAGATGAAGGGTCCATTTTTCGATATTTTCATAAAACATTGCAATGTGGCCACCCTGTACAAGTATCGTTGAATATGAAGTGGATTAATATAAAGTAAATACTGTCTTGCTCATAAAAATTAACATGTTTCGGCTTATATATTAAATCATCTTTAGGAGTGATTTCTGACAACCTACCGAGCTTATTTTCCAAAATATTTTCATGTCGTGTCAGAATTATGCAATTAGAGCTGTGCAAGTGTACCCAATAATGTGCTTCAAGTATATATTTCTCATCCGATTGTAAGTAACAAAGAGAAATCTGTCAGCCTCTCCATACCTGCTTTTGGATATTGTTGCTCAGTGGATTTGTACATTTAAATACAATTGAAAAATTTATTTCGATTCCACAGCTTACGTTATCTTCCTTCCTGCAACCGTACTCTCTATCCTTCTCTATCGTCCCATTCTTTCTCTTCTCCATAGCCTCATCAACTTCTCCTGCTCTTTTTATGTATCTATATCATAATAAAATTCTTTCTTCTATATATATGTCTAATAATATCTTTATTTCGTTGCTTATTCGTTATTCTGTTTTCTCGTTATTGCACAACACTTCCACCAATATTCAATCTCTACTGCTGTTATTTTTTCCCTGGTGTTTTTATTTGTCACCTGGAATCATTGTGTTGTCCTTATTTTATTGTTCTTGGTAGATAATTGCATGCAGTTGTTGTACTTCCAGAGCCACCTTCTTGTACTCTTCTCTTAACTTTCCGATTATATAACTTAAATCCTCTTCCTCCTGTTGTACGACTACTTGGTCACCGGCAAACTTTAATGAATACAATCGGGATATCCCTCCTCTTACATTTCCTCTTCCAGTTCATCAAGGAATAATGAAAATCTTGATCAGAGTAACGTGGAGCACCCTTGTAGCAAACGTTTTGATGTTTCAAAACTTGTAAGTCAGATTTTTTCTTAATTTTACAGAAATCCTATTGCTCGTGTATAAATCTGTCACTGTTACCACTACCGTGGGGTACACTTCTATCTCTTCCATAACTGTGTCATGTATCTTTTTCAACTCAACAAAGGCTAAGTACGCTACTATATTCTCTGCTTTCTTCTTTATGACGAATTGATATACATATACGTGATCGATATTCTCTTATCTTTGTATATGTTCGATCGCCTTTCTTAAAGATTGCGGTTATATAACACTCTTGTTTCCATTTCGCCGGTATTCCCTATCCATCTATGGTCTCTTGAAACATTTTTTATATTATGGGCTTTAATTTTTCTGATTCAGCAGCCTTATTGTTCTTAATGCACTTGATCACCTCGTACACATTTTGTCCTATTGTGTACATATTTCTCTTTATCTTTGATAGTATTTCTCGAAGGTCTCTTCGTTGATATAAGATATGTAACTTTTCTCTTTTCTCTTTATCTTTATTGATTTAATGACCCTCCATGACTCGGAGCATCTTGCTTCATCTAGATGTCACTTCACGTTATACATTATTTTTGTCCTAGGTCATTCTTTTCCGTGGTTGGGAGCCTCTTAACCTCCCGCTCTATAGAATTTTTAGTCTTCTTCCAACTTGATAGCTATTTCTTCTGGGATGGTCACTGAGAAATTTCAACAGTATTACGCCCTTTTGCCTTCATTTTCTCCAGTCTTTTATGTGTAAGTATGTGCCCTCCATACTAGTAAACCAACATTTTATTAGCTTTTGGTCCAGCCCATTCTGGTAGGTGCAACTGCCTTATCAATTCATCTTGAAAAAGGGGGCGTACTTCGTCGTCTTGGCTAACAGCGCTCCCATGTTTGCCTTTTCATTTTCGTGTATTCCCGTCTTCCCTAGCACTTATTAAATTCATATAATGATGAATTTTATGGTCTTTTTCGTAATTTTGGCATTCATTTCCTCTTCCATTTTCTTCGCTTCATTCTACATCCCCTATTTTTTTTGCTTTCTTTTGATATTAGATCACAGATTCTTTGTCAACATGGTCTCTTGGAAATAGTTTGTTTTAAATCACTTACCGCCCCATCAGAATTAATGAATGTTCTAATATCATTTGGTAATTTTCTGTTGGTTCATTATTGACATTATCAACTAGTATTCAATCTGTTGTATAAGTAACGACTTATTGAAGAGATCACCCCAGTGGTCTACAATAATAACATACGATATATTCTGATTGGTCTTCCACATACATTTTTCTGGGTTACACAGTCAATAGTAATGATGACCAAGATATCAAAAACCAGAATTGTCCATCTTTGTAATATACGACGTATTGAAGATCAATAAAATGTATGTCGAAAGCAAGCCTTCTTGAGTATATTTATTGTGTATTCATCCCATCTTGGCGCAGAAATAGAAATCTAAAAATTTTCATTAAGATCTCTTCTCTCCTTTTTGTTAGGTTAGTTTGTGCGTTGAATTTGGCGTTGATCGGTGACGTTGTACATATTTAGTATTTATTTAAGTTATAGTTAGTAATTCCAGCCTAGACATTCATATCGAGAAAATGACGGCATGTGAATTCGTGAATTCCAATTGTGATCAATTAGACATAAGACCACAATACGTCCACGCTAAAGTTTGTGCTATTAGATGTGATTCAACAGTGGCAAAATGTGACCGGCTGTCATTGATTTTCCGAGTCCTTTATAGTACAGGGCATTTAAACTAACTGACCTAAAAACAAAGTATAAAGCTAATAATTGTTGTGAATTTACTTTGTGACCTACTACCTACTGAATGAGAATCTGGGGTGTTGCAGTACGTGCGCAGTAGGAGGTAACCGCCATTTTGGAAATAATTATATAAAGTAATTTTTGCGTGGAAATTTTTTATGAAAATTAAGAATAAAATGTATACTCAAAAATTTGTAGATATTAGCTTTTTAGCTCACCTCATAATTATGTGGACTTCTAATCAAAATAATGTTTGCATTTTTAAATTGCATTGTAAGTAAATCAGTAAGGCATAAAAAATACTTTTACTTAACATAATAAAGAAAGCAAGGTAACAAGCTTTGTCAGATTGAATGATGATTGAAGATTGTTCAAAATAATGTACAAAATAGGTAACAATATTTTAATGTTTCTAAGAATATTGAAGAGTTAAAGAAAACGCTGAGCAACGTTTCGCAAAGAAGAAAAATTAGAAAATTTTACTGAGCCATAGCCAGCCATGAGCAATCTGATTGCTGGTCAGACGCTTTCTCCGCTCGGCTTAAGAAAGCTGCCTCAGTTATTTGCTTATCGTTGCATTGTGAAGCATGTGGTAGCGACATGGCTCGATCGGTGCCGACGAATGCGTAACACGTGTTACCGCACGAAAACGATACCACGACATAACAATCCAGCCCTTCAAGCGTGCAAAACAAAATATACGCTCGAGAGCCGGACTTGCTATCCACGACACGATAAGACGGCATGATCGGGAAGTAAACCGAAAATACAAGGCCCTAACCCTGTCAAGATGGCGACAACAGGAAGGGTTGCTCCAGCTAGAGACTCAGCCGCGTGGGCGACCTTCGAGTTAGGGCTGTACCCCGATACGAGAGGTAAATGATGTTAAATAAAGGTACGCCACCACTTTCTTGATTAAATCGGGAAAAACAACATCAGCAGCACAGGTGAAATTACTTGAAAGTGGAAGTGAGTAAAGTCACCTTGCTACTTTTACCTTGGCAGAGTTCGGTTGGCGAGTTACATACATTATCGACTTACCTTACAACAATAACTTAATGAAGCAGCTGTTCAACTCCTTACAACTGAAACGGTACACAAAAAACGCATGCAAATATCATGAACACACAAATGAAAAATATAAGTACTTGACAATGAACTCTATTGAGATAAATAAAATATATGTTGGTGACAATGAATATGAAATTGACTAGTTAAATTCAAAAATGCTCAAAAGGATTAGTTGGGTTAGATTGCGCAACACCTTAGCTTAATTATACACATTAAACTTGACTGCAAATACATTAATGTGGTTCAAGGCAAACGAAACTGTCACAAGTAATGTTACACAAACAAAACAAAAATACGACGGCAATTCATTAAATTTAGCAAATAGCAAATAACATCGTTAACAACAAACACGTTGAACTGTTCCAACACTCGACGGGGGCGCTCACTGTACATATTACACTATAAAAGCTAATTTAAAATAACTTGTTACCTGAAGAAGATCAGCTGACTGCATAATTACGAGGGGCACTGTATGTGTAGTCGCCTTTCCAAACAAACTGCCTCAAGGTGCCTGAAGAAATGGAACGACGGCGAAATCACAAGGGTGGACGTGGTGCAGAATACAGCCTCGATGGTGTACGCTATAAGGGGTTGGCCAGATGAATTAGAATCCCCCGAAGGGTGAATAGACGACGTAACGACATTTCCAATACAGGAACCACGGGGCAACGTGCGAGATTTAAACAACACGACGTCATAATTAAATTAGCGTTGGTTCTATGAAGAGTTCGTTAAAATTCGCGACAGCGATAATTTTGGAGTCTCGCAACCCCACGACAAGAATTCTCGACCACACTAACGTAACTTGCTTCAACTGCACCCCAAACGGTTAATGTTCACAGCACGAAGAATGCCTAGGATTTCTCACGTAACGAAACAGTTCCATTACTTAAGAAGGCACTCCGGTAAGTTCAACAGGTCCTCAAAAGGCACAATTCACGGAACACATTACTTGAAGCGGCATTACAAGGTTCATTACAAGTCCCCCCCCCCCCCCGGTCGCAAAGCGACGCGGACCGGGGGTTAAAAATCAAATACGTTTGTTCTAGTTCAAGGATCGGTAGGAAGTGACGCTTAAGTCACAGATTCGAAATTCAACTGCCGTTGACGCAAGCGCGTGACTACGCTCCGTTCTTGTTCCACTTGTTAGGTTTAAGAATATGACGGATCGAAATTATGAAACAACTTTACTTAACCAGGGGGTTCACACGTAAAATTACAACCGCCTGTTCTGCGTCAAGAACCACTTAATACGTGATAATGGCAAGATGACATCATTCATGCAGAATTCAACGGCCGAACAAAGGTCGTTTGTCAAGCGGCTTACTGAGAATTTACGAACAAAGAAACTGTACTGCTTGCAGCAGGTCAAGTTTTAATAACATTGCCAAGCTAAAGATTTGGACTTAAATGAATCGGAAAAAACTTTCGTATGGGAAGTAGATATTGAATACATTACTAAATTGAGAATTTTTACTACGTGATTCGGAAAGGATACTAAAATCTGAGGAAATAGCTAAGCTTGACAAATAGTTCTAACACACACGCAAGCAGGCAGGTACAACACGTTTTTATCTATAAGGGTATCAACAACAGCATGTTGAAAATAAACGCACGTCAGAGGATCGCTGCTGATTATTAATTGACGCCATTTTGAAAAAAAAGGTTTGTGACTTATTAGCTTATTGCATTCGCCTATAACAAAATAAAAATCTTGAATTAGTTTTTCTTTCTTACGTTGTGCCTGTTTTGTTGCTGTTATTTGAGATGTTTCTATTATGCCACGCATATGGTTGCATTCCAATTGCCGAGAGTGTCATTTTTATTTTTCGGTGCCACATACTTGTGAAGTTGTTTCTGGTATTCAGTAGTTTTCATTTTCAGCTATTCTACGTTAATTTAGTGAGTTAGTTGTTGCTACTTTTCTTTGTTATTGTACTATGTTCATATACACCTTTGTTGCTTGTACCATATGATTATCGCTACCTAGATACGCTGTATTTATTACACTTACACTCCATAACTACATTTTTGTTATTAGATGTATTATAATCTATTTCATTTCTTTCTTGTTCATCTGGACTCTGGCAAGTCCTTAGTCTTTTTCCGAGTTTACTGAAACTGGTATTCATTTAGTGAAAGCAGAGAAGAATTGCGAGAAATGCTAGAGGTACTTCAAATAAGATCTAGGAAAAACGCAAGCAAAACTAAATACATACCCAACGACAAAGTAGAACAACACCTTAATCTAGGTCTTATGATTGAAAATCATTAACAAAAAGAGGATCCGCGATTATTTACATACTAGTGAGTCATCCCAACTACGCTTCGGTTCGCTAATTTAAGAGAGATTCATTAATATAAATTTAAAAAAAAGTATGGTTGAGCCGGGAATCAAACCCGGGCCGCCCGCTTGTCAGGCGAGCATTCTACCCCTAGACCAACGTGGTTTGGTTCAATAAGTCGGTGTTATAATTATATATGAACATAGTGAATCACGCGAGCTAACAGCACACGGCCACAGCAGCGGTCACACTACAGCCCACGGCGACAGACGCTACGCTCCGCTGCTTACAGGATTTAATTAAATTAAAACTTTTTCGTACTATTTTTGAAAATAAAAACCGGCCTACGATCTAAGCTAAAAATTAGCACACTTTTAAGCCATCATAAAACTTAATCGGTCCAGTATCTTGGTAGGAGATAGCGAACAAACATAGAAAGAAAGAAAGAGAGCAACGATTTTATGTTATAGGATTTTGACTTCGAATTTGTAATCAGGTGCTTCTAAACTCCTGTCCAATTTTTATCAAACCCTGATATTTCACATGTGGCCACCATATTGAATCCGCCATTTTGTTTACAGTAATTTGGATTTCATATTTGTAATCAGCGACCTAAAATCCCTTTATACCAATTTTTGCTCGAGTCTAAGTTCATCTGAGGTTTTGGCCAAACTTTCGGAATTTGGACCCACAGTGCAGCGCCGTTTGCTTGTTTGCTCATCCCCCCATCCCCTCACAGCCCGCAACACTAGATATTCAGAATCAGGGTACTCAAATTTAAAAGTTCACCAATTTTAAGCTTTATACTTTGTTTTAAAGAATTTTAACTGATATGCTATTGGGCTATTTACCCTGGACTGCGTACACACTGTTATTAGTAATGCAAATGTAGTTGCTCACGGGGAGGGGGATGAATACACCACACTGGGCTCAGACAAAGGTGTAATTGTGTTGTGAAGCTCTGAGTGCTAATTGCTGCTCTTTGTAGAGCGGTCGTTTCAGCCCCTCGAAGAGTTTTTCGATTTAAAGGTGTGGATTTGGGTGCTTTTATAATGAATTTAATTTTAATTATTTCTTTTTCTTTTCAGGTAAGCTGTACAGTGAATATGCAGGACCGAGATGGACAAAATAATATCTTGGTAAAGTATAATAAAAAATATCTTTACTTATTACTAATATATACCGCTCTTTGAATACGAACTAACTGGTAGTTATACTTCATTTATTATTATTTTTGCTTTAAAATTTGCCCGGAAATCTTAAAAGTATCAGTTAGATTCAATAGCCATCTATCTGTTAGGGAAATCGATAGGTTTGATACAACTATTGTAGTTGTATCTATAATTGATTGTCATTCAATAAGACTTAATTTCGTATATCACCATACTGCTTCGGAAAGAGGATTGTTAAAGAATCCTGTTATATAGTGTCATCTGGCCCACCAAGAAAGACGAACGATGAGCCGTTTTGTGGACGTACACACTGCCATGCGGATTCCAATTGAAGCAGCAAAAAAACATCTAAACGATCCTATACATCCCATTGCATCAGTAAATTGTCTGATTGAAAGCTCACTCCGGCCTCTTTCCTGGCGTTTGTGAGCGCGCTCGCATTGTTAGCTGAAATCCAAATATCTGGAAGAAAGCGATTGATTTGCTGCCAAACTTCGCATCCTGTTCGGCATCACGGCAAAATGTGAGTCGGTTAGAAATTACTAATGAATTTTACCCGGACTCGGACAAGTCACAAGCTATAAATTGATGGAATTTGATCGTTTATAAGAGCATGTTTGAATATTTTTCAGGAAAGGTTTTGTTTTGATATAATCCTGATAGTGTACCTTGTTGCCCCATCTACATTTGAGATCAATTTTCAAATTAATACGTGGTTGATTGCATTCACTTTAAAGCGTTTGTAGTTGTGGTAGTTGCCTAAGATTTTCATGGGAAAGGGTTAGTATTACTATATGGAAGTAGACGCAAACAAGGGTGTAAAAGTTTATGTCATTAGCTTAAATTAAATAATTATTTTAAATACTTGCAAGTACCACAACGAACCCACCTTAAAGTGTACACGCATGAACTTAGTTCCAAAAGAAGTTCTTAAAATATGAATTCTGAAATAACGAAAATACAAAGTAATTTCAATTGTTGTTGAAACAGAACGTTTTATATGAGCATATAAAGAAAAGGAAATAATTGATTGTTGATCTTGGTTTTTAATACACGTTTGTGCATCAATGCAAAGAGTTGGTACTCAACGCCCCCTTACTAACGGGCTTTTTCCGCAATATCAGGTTGCGCTGTACCTAGTGAAATAAGAAAGACAAAGAGTTGGTTCTCAACGCCCCCTTACTAACGGGATTTTCCCGCAATGTCAGATTGCGCTGTACCTAGTGAAACAAATAAGTTATCAGCTGTTGTAGCAGTTCTCCGTATTGCGAATAGAATTACTACCTACACCAGACCTCGTGTTTCTTACCCTCTGCCATTCTCTGCCGAGTGTTTTATGCAACTTACGGAAGGCCCTCCATCCTGGGTCGCGGAGTGGCCAGCCAATGACAAACGAAATTTAAATTTCGTTGCTATAGCGACGCGCTGTTAATTGGTATTTTCCCTTCCCAAAATCCACGACGATTTTAATCATTTTCTGTCGAGTTTTAAATTGCTGTTTCCCACGAACTACTTCCACGTGTTTCGTTGGCTGAAATCGTAAACTAATAAATCCCCAAACTAAATTAGTCGGCGGTTTGGGGCCGTTTGTTTCTCAAATTCGCGTAAGCCCCTGGTCATAAATCTAATATAGAATTTTTCGTTTCTCGCGCCGAGTATTTATTACATTCCTCGGCACGCGCAACAGCTGCAAAACAAACGAAAGTTTTTCTTTACGAGATATAATTGTTTTACTTCTATCATACATAAAATACACCTATATAATACGGGTTATTACTGCCCTAGAAATAAAATAAAATGTGTCCTTCCTAGAAATAAAATAGCTAAGACAAAATGTCTGTCTGTCTGTCTCTCTTTACAGATTTTTATCAATAACTATCGATATTTTTGGATAAGTGTCGATAAATATCGATATTAACCGATAACTACGATATATATCGACATTTCAAGCTGTTATTCCGCAAAAATTGTAAATTACTTGCGGCGTGACGTTACGTTGCGCTGTACAACGAAAACCCTGAATATGTGTTTACCTGTGGTGTGATTCCACAAGAAACGAATATTAGTTGACTGATGATAAGCTAGCGACAGTTTACAACAAGCGTTTCGAGAAGTCCAGTTTAAGGCATTTACAAATCCCGTCATCCCGTAGACAGGCTTACACGGGCGTTCTTGTTGCACTCGCAAATTTCACTTCACAATACGCTTTCAGCGCGAGATCGGCTTTGCAAATATTTCGAATGTACTAAATAAGAAAATATAGAAAAACAACGTGGTTTGTATCTATAAATGTGAAAGCAGACATTACAACCGAGAGATGCCCGATGGCCCGTTACATACTCTGTATAAATTGTTAAATGGTAAAACAGTGAACACCTCAACTTCTGAAACGAAAAAGGTCAGTCTTTTGAAATTGCACATATTCAAGTAGCAACTTATTGTGCATATGTACAATGTAAACTATGTAGACTATTTGATTAATTCAAATCCTTCGCTAGTTTTATAGTTCAATATACAGTGTGTCTGCTTAAGTTCGCACCATATGGCAAACTTTTTTATTATTAATTTTACGAAAAAAAGTTATTCTTTATAAAAAGTTCTGCATGGTCCAAAACTTAAAATGCAATCATCAGATATAATTTTTTTAAGCCGTATACGAGGAATGTCAAAAAATATGAATTCTGCTCAAAAGTAAAGTACCTTTATTTGTGACAATATCGAAAATTGTTATTAAGAAAAGTTGATTAGAATCGAAAACTACGTTCAAATATTCAATTACACCTATCTACGATGAAAATCAGGTTTTGTTATTTTTTAAGTTGTTTCATATGGAAAATCATCAAAATAATGCAACATAGAGGTTGCGAGACGTAAAGGTTATCAAAGTTTTAACGAATAAAGAGATAACTGAAAAAAGTTTCCGATATTGTCAAAAATAGAGTTTTCCATATGAAACAACACAAAAAATGTGAAAAATAACAAAACTTGATTTTCATCGTAGATAGGTGTAATTAAATATTTGAACGTAGTTTACGATTCTAATCAACTTTTCTTAATAACAATTTTCGATATTGTCACAAATAAAGGTACTTTACTCTTGAGCAGAATTCATATTTTTTAACATTCCTCGTATACGGCTTAAAAAAATGATATCTGATGATTGCATTTTAAGTTTTGGACCATGCAGAACTTTTTATAAAGAATAACTTTTTTTCGTAAAATTAATAATAAAAAAGTTTTCCATATGGTGCGAACTTAAGCAGACACACTGTATAAACGTCTGGTTATTTGAAATTAGATTTTTAGCTCACCACATAGATGGCTGGCGCCTTCTTGTAGTTAATTTTACATACATATACAATAAAGGAAGTATTGGATTCACCCCAAAAATTCTAAATTGAGTTTCCAACAATTCTTCACGTTGTAGGGTCCCCTGAACCCAAAAAACATGTATTTGTTCATTGGTCTGTCTGTGTGTATGTATGTCTGTGAAGTGTGAACAGAATATCTTAAAAACGAAAAGAGGTATGGCGTTGAAACTTCATATATAAGTTTTGTGTACTATCTAGATGCGACAGCAAGCTTTTGCAGAAAATCGCATAACCGGTCGTATGGCATTTATTCTTGTAATAATTCGGTTTTTTGAATTTCTTCAAAAACGGCTCTAACGATGTTTTTCAAACTTTACACTTTTAATGTGTATTGATGTGATATAGGTGATTTTCCAGTTGAATACCTCTAAAATGGATTTCTTTTGTTTTTTTTTTCTATTTTTTTTATTAACTCCTATTTTAAATAGAACACCCGGTATATTATTACATTTTTGAATTCAGCTTAAAATTTTAGAGAAAATTTGTCTCTTCAACTAACGCTCTATTTTGTACGGTTTCTGTGGAATTTGTAATTTTTGAAACATTTTGAAAAATGCTTAAATTAAAAATCAAATTTTTGGCTAATTATAAGATCACTGTAAAACGAAGTTGTGTGCGTGTATCACACCAGATTTTTTAACATGGCGAAATGCCTATTGAAAATGCAACCACAACCACTAAAACCACAACTGTAAATTTACTAGAAAACCAGTGGGGTGGCAGGACGAATAATATATTGCGAAATAATTTTGAATAACTACCTTTAGATCCTCGAGCAACCACCAAAAGATTTGCAACATCATAGCCGGCCACGGTCACCATCTGTTAGAACGACTATAACGCAGAGTAGCGTTTTCAAATTCCAATACCTCAAATATTATTATTATGCTGTACTGGTTGCCATCTGTTGTCTTCGCACAGCACGAATACTCCTCTGAAAATTTGCGAGCTTATTTCCAAATCCGCCCCTCGCAGCGCTTCGATCCAATCTTGAATTAGTAAAACGCGGTAACAGCGTTGTTACATAAACTCGAATCTTCGTCTCGGCGTTTTTCGCGCTCGCATGCAACGGCGGAATGAATCAGCGAGGGAAAACTCGTTTGTAGAAAGCCCGAGGCATAAAAAACTTCAAGAGTGGATAGATTGTATACCTCCGCATCGCACGAAATCAACCCTTGGCCGCCTCATTATCCTTCGGCTTGCATAGAAATGAGTTGTGAATATCCAAGCGAGGACGATCGCGTCCTAGACGGCTCCTGATAATATTTTGTGACGATACTGATGCGAGGGTTGGTGCAGCTATTGAATTTGCCGCGAACAAGAAACCCCTTTTACATGATTGGAGTGTAGCGTTTTGTGTGGCGGAGCTTCCATAATTCAGGAAATAAAAATATTTGTTGATAAAGGAAAGGTACCTAGTGGTAGTGGATATGGAAGTTACGAGAAATGAATATCTTAAGTTAACAGTTAAACAATCAGTTATCAACTGTCACGTAACTCTAATTCTAAAGAAGGCGAAAACGTTTGTCGTGAATATTCCTAGCGAAAGTATTGTCCATTGCCCATAATTGGGAATAAAATTATTTGCATAGTGGTCATTGGTCATGAAAGTCGTCTTTTTTAACGAAAAATCGTAAAGAAAGTAACACTTGTATTTTGAAATTGTGAAGTCCTTTTCGACCAAATTTCGAGTTGGAAGGTATCACACATGTATAAAACGTATGAAACAAGCTTTTGTACTCGTTTGATTGATGCATTCCAGCTTCGCCGTCGTGCATCATACTTCATACATAAAAGGTATTCGTTTCATCAATAGTTACTTGTACAAATAACTTGATTGCTTTACGTACCGTTGCGGCCAACTCAAAGTGCACGGCAGATTTTTAGCTTGTAATACGATATTCTAATCATAGACGTCGAGTTTTGACGTTTACGTTTGTCATCAACTGTCATAGAACTGAAAACTCGGAAAATTCCCAGACATTTGTCAGAAGCAGAGAAAATGCGAGCTATCGCAAAACTGGATGAGCACTGGTCGCTGAGTCGAGTCGCAACAGATTTGCATGTGAGCAAGAGCTGCACTTTCAAAATTAAAAATCGTTGGCAGCAGAGACTTCTGCAAGAAAAGTTTTTTTTAACACTAGAGAACAAAGAATTTGCAACCGACTATTTCAATGAGATCAACGACTTTTGGAACACAACTGTTTTTCAGGTGAAAAGATATTTCAATCATTTACCAATTGACGATTAAGGGTGTGTATACCACAAAATTCAAGATTTGAGGAGCAATATTATGTTCAACCCTTAAGGAGTAGTGGACGATTCTCTGTAAACGTATGGGGATGGATCAATGCTCACGGATCTGGGGCATGCTATAGAATTAATGGTCGACTGAATGCTGAAAATTATCGCAACATTTTGCAAAATGTGATGCTGCCATCTGTAAGAGAGGTCTTTCCTAATCAATTTACTTTTCAACAGGCGAGATATTACCTAATTAATTAATTTTGTTTATGTTAACGTAATTGATAACATTATTTTCACAGGATAACTGTCCTATGCATACAGCAGGAGTTGTTCATTGATGGTTTGATGAGAATAATATTAATTTATTACCATGGCCTGCAAGTAGTCCGGACTTGAATCCCATCGAAAATGTTTGGGGCTATTTAACTAAAAAAAAATGTATACCAGGGATTTTGCACCAAACAAAACCGATGAATTATGGGAAAGAATAAGAAATGCTTGGAAGGAACTGAGAGAAGGATACAATATGGAAACATTGGTCAACTCTATGTGAAACAAACTGCAAAGCGTAGTAGCAATTGAATACTGATACATATTTATTAAATACATATTATTATATAGTTTGCTTACTTCTGAAACTTTGCTAAAATGCAAACGTTAAAAAAGTAATACCTATTCTTATAACCACAAGCAACGCCACTGGAGAAACCCCCATTTAATAAGCCGAAAAATCGCAAAAATAACCATAGTAACAAAAAACCGTGCACTTTGAGGTGTCCGTAACTACATGCTTATACAGGGTATGCGTAATTTTGAATTCTTTACTACATGAAACTGCATCCCAACATACTCGTACACATAATATGGCAACACATATACCCAATCCTTACATACGGGTTGAAGGTTTGCAGATAGGCAGATTATCTTACAATCCAGGCTCAAGTTAAGGCAAAACCAGTTTTTTTTAATAAAAAAGGATTTTTCCCGGAGGGGATGATAAAATAGGCACTCTGTATAAACGTGTGTTGTACCCGGTCTAGGACAACTCGCGGTAGCCGAGTCGCTGCCACCAACTCGCCGCCGCCATCTCACCACTAACTCACCGCTGTACCAAGTCGCCGTTGTACCAACTCCCCGCGACGAATAAAATTTGACTTGTACACAGAGATAGGTATTTGGATAGACAACAAACTTAGATGAATTTATACATTTATTGAATAATTAATTGATTGCGTTAAGATGCATGGAAGGAAGATCTTGTGAAAAATTTACGGTTGTGATCAAGAAGTTATTGAAGGAAAATTAATTCAGAACTAGATGACCTAATAAAAAACACCGATATAGTACGCTTCATCAAATCTCAAAGACTTCGCTGGTTAGGTTATATGCAGCGAATAACAAATGGACAATCTGTTCAAAGCATACCAGAATGGACCCTCGGGTATGGCAGAACGAGAGGAAGGCCGCGTAACAGGTGGTAGGATGCAGTGCAGCAAGATCGAAAAACCATGAAGATAACAAACTGGAGAACTAAGGCGGAAAATCGAAGACAATGCAACAGGATAGTTGAAGATCCATAAAAGGTTGTAACCCCGAAGAAGTAAGTAAAGTGTTTGGATAAACGATAAACTTGGATGCATTTAGACATTCGTTGAATAATGAGTATAATTGCATAATTATATAAATTAATTTTATATACATACACATTATAATAAGTATTATGATTCTATTAGCATAGTCTCCTCTTAAGTCTGTACTGCAGAAGCTGTTCAATATACACATCTCTGCCATCCCGCACTTTATGAATAACATTAATGAATTTCCATATAGCAGGGTTGTTCGAATTCAATTCGTAATCGTCGGTGAGCAGTTTCAGCATGGTTATTGATTCGATCGGTTCCATTTATAGTACGCTGATATACATTCCACATTTCATGTGGGAATAAAGGGAGACGGCGACCATTCCCACGTCTATTTCTTCGTCCAACGTAAGTATCTAAGTTTATCGTTTATCCAAATACCTACCTTTTTGTGCAAGTGTAATTATCGCCGCGGCGATTTGGTACAGCGACAACGCGACAAGTTGTCAATAGCGGCGAGTTGTTAATAGCGGCGAGTTGTTAACAGCGGCGAGTAGTTAGTTAACAGCGGCGAGTTGTTAACAGCGGCGAGTAGGCTGGCTGCGAGGTGTTTGCGGCGAATTGGCCCATTTCGGTTTTGGCTGCATGTTTATCTGTGTACCTGTTTGCAATCGGTCCTGTCGTATACGTGACCTTCATAATACGACGATAATAAGCATGTGCCTTATGAAGCATCCCATTGGCCCAGCTAATTACAATACATATTGGAAAATCATGTTAACTTTAATTAATTGTTGCTAGTAGTGCTACGTGTGTAATGCATGATATTTTTTTTGTATTTCGCCACATTACAAAATCTAAAATATTAAAGCATGAACGTTTCGAGAGACCAATCTGCTCCTGCCTTCGGACTACTGGAGCTGCAGGATGGAAATCACCTTTAGTAAATAGCATAACACTGACTGCCGATTATTTAATCTGATCTTCAAGAATTTCACTTTTATCGATCAAATCAAGTAAGTAGTCGGCTGTAAGTGTGAAGTTACTTACTAGAGGCGATTTCTATCCCGCAGCTCCAGTAACCTTAAGTTTTCAAATGGATAGCCAGCTTTTATACTTCAGATTATTTTCTTAAAAGTGTAAGTGGTGGGGATAATGTTAAGTAGTTTAACTAACGTACATGCACGCACGACATGAAGTATACCCATTATTTGTCTCCTCGAAATCATGCTAGATTTGTTTATGCTTCTTTTTCTATTCATACACATTGGTACCCTTCCTTCTTCCATCCATTTTTTTTTCATAACACTTCAGCTGATAATCGTTTGTCGATCGAGATGTTCTCACACTGTATTCTAGTAGTTGTTTTTATCGACATTTTACAGTTAGTTGGTTTGTAGTTTATTAGAAATTACAATACTACAATTGAAACTAGATTTGACCTCGTTCCACCTGAGCTCAGAGACAGTAATTAATAACAATTAATAAAACGTTTTGAACTGCTGCCAGCGGGGGGGAATTTTCGTAATATGTAAACCTTGTAATTGTTTGGGTGCGATTTTTTCGTAGTTGCCAGAAGTGAATGTTCTGAGCGTGTAAGCATTCATTCGTAATGCAAAATTTCAGTTGGGCAGTTCGCTCATTCGCGCTGTCGAATTTTGGTCAACGCCCAACTACGTGCATTTAGTGTGCTGAAATAACGCTCCGGCTCCAAGAGACTGTTTTGGAGCTAAGTCTCCACGCAGTTATTCGCAAGAATACCATATTGCGTCTCAAACCTGTAGGGCGATTTGGAGCCTTCTTTAAGCCATTATTGCAACGCGTGACTTCAAACCTCAAGCCAAAGCAGTATAATATTTTAGTGCTGGACGCGGCAAATGCCGCGCGCGTGGCCGAACTTTCATGCAGCAGAATATTTCCATATTAAAAACAATTGCTTTGGTGTTTTTTAATGTTGTTTAATTATAGATACCCAGATAATTCGCGTTGGTTATATTTTCCTAGTTAAAACGGCTGTGTTTAGAAATGACCATTTTTAAAATTCTTTTTAATCCTATTTATTTTATTATTCTATGTTTGTGGTTAAACAACAACATATATTTGTGTTACATTGAATATGAGCAAATTGGCTTTTATTTGCATAGACGTATGTGTTTCCAATTGTTAAGAGCCGGACTGGGCCAACTTCCGGAGAATTGTTGCATTGACTTCTCCATAACCACGACGGGGATAGAGGTAAAAGGTCTCATATTGCAAACTGAGCTAGCTAAGTGAACAAATAGGATATAAAGTAAACCTGTGTTACAAAAATAAAACGCATCGACGGCGGTACTAAATACATCATTGCAACCTTTCTCTCCAGCTTGTTCTGGTGTTTCTGCCGATTGCTTTCCGAGAGTTATTGGTCTTTTGTTTCTTTTTATGGCTCAGTTCACTTGAATTCTTGGAATGCGATAATTCATGTAGCATCAACTTTGTTCATTTTACAACATACCTTTATGTACAATTGTTCTCTGGGTTGTCAATGATTGTGATTGGTTTGTGTCAACATCTTTTTTTCCAGTGTTTTCTATCGGTGGACAGTCTTGTTAATTCTATGTAACTACTAGACTCCAAGTCATTTACTACCTGATATATGTACTGCCTCCTTGGTCTTCCATGTGTATTTCTTCTTTAACTGAGCCCTCGATGACTGTTTTTAGCACACTTTCATGTCTTAATATACATATGCTCGATTGCGTTTGTTCTTTTCTGAATTCCTTCATTATTCTTCTTTTCTCGTTTACTTGCTCTATTACTTTTGTCATTTTTACAACCGAACTTAGTTTCGTCATTTCTTTGTAGTACCACAACTATGCTTCTAGTTTTTCAGGGATTGTTTTAATTAGCTGTTCACTCTTTTCTATGTAGGTATACTTTTTTAGCTGTTATAAATTACTTATATTTGCTAAACATTATCTTGATTTTCTGTTTTACATCTTTCATCTGTTGGGTTTTTCTCCTACTTGGTTTATTTTTTGAGTTGGGTCTCAATAGTTCGTTCAATTTTGATGTGAATAATTGTTAATATTTTCAGGGCGTGTGGTACCAAACCTATTGTACGAGTTTTTTCACGTTAATTCACACTTTCTGTTCACGGAATTGACGTTACTACATTTCTCGTGAAGTCTTCAGACACCGTCATGTCCCGTATATCTTCAATACGAGCTGGTATAGCAATGTGAGATGTTGTTTCCCATTGTCTTTAGTTATTTCTGAGGATTTGGTGTACAGCTATGGTTTACTTTTAGATCACGTAGATTCTACGCTGATCTCGTTATTACATATTCTTTTTTGCCTTCATCTGGCTCTATGTCGTGCTGTTTTCTTTTTGCTGGTTATATCTGTTCAATATATCGTTTCCATTTATCTGCAATTTCTTCGTCTTTCCGTCTTCCCGTGTTCATCTTTCACTTCTCCGCATGTCTTCCTTGCTTCTTTAAAGAAGACCGTTAGTACATTGTAACCCGAATCAATCTTCCCATCTTTCTATGAATGTCTATATAATTTGTATTGTCTCTCTACCAATTCTATTTCTTAATACCCTATACCACTGTTGATCATTGTAATTTTTTATGTTTTCACATTTCCATCTTCTTTTTATAAGTCCTAAAATTTCTTCTGTTATTCAGGGTTTCTTTTATAATAATATTTTTTCCTAGTACCGTGTCTGCTGAGGATGTTATTTCTCTTTTTATGTTGGTCCTATGATTCCTCTATGTTAGTGTTTGTATGTTATTTCTCATAAAATCTTGACTTATTTTCTCGTCTAGATTATTCTAGTTGTGTCATCTTACAAGTTCCCAAGCTACCAGGTAATTTTCCCACTTTTTAGTTTTTTAAAGGTTTAGTTAACCATAGGAAAGCTGAATGTAAATGATAACCTTTTCGCTAGACTCTTTGGAATTACAAATATACATGTATTCGAAGAAAACATTCATTAATTTTATTAAATGTATGTTCTAAATCTTAATAGTGTGATCACTTGATCCTAGAACTACACATATTTTCGATGTGCGATGTTATAATCTCTACCCGATAGAGCACTTTATATTTTTGCTTGCAATAGTTATTACAATTCGATACTCTACTCTCCACTGTTGTTTCTTCTTTATTTTCGAATTAGTTTTAATGAAAGTTGTACCCAATTTTTACTACAACGTATGTTGGAAATGGGTAGGACGATGTATGAAAGTTTGAGAATTATGTAATTAAGACCAAAAAATGATGGGTGAAACATATGATTTGCTTCTATTACAAATTTCTTTGTGATCACGCATCCCTGAGGGCTTTTCTTATTTCGTATATTTTTCATCAACCTCCAAGAAACTCGCAATTTCCTCTGTACGATTGCCTCTTTTCTATGCCAAATTCCCCCCACGTTCTTAATTTCGCTGGTTTGTTCTCACGGAACCAACCCCAATTAACGAAACACAGCAGAGCTGCAGTTCCTCCGCGTCTGGCATCCAAACTACAAAAGTTTCCTGGCTTTTTGCGCCGAATAAACTGCACAAAGCACTTGCCGTTTCGAAGACAATTAATTCGCACACTGCTGCAAACGGAATTAACAAGTACCGGGGGTGTCGCCACATGTCCGCGTCCGGGGGTGAAAGACAAAGAGCGGGCGCGCGCCGTGTGAGGGTTGCCGAGGGCCAGGAAATCCGCTGTGAGAAGAAGTTTTCCGCTGAACTCCCAAAAACGCTCTGTTCTTCCTGTTGTTATGGCATATGCTTTTCGGTAGTTTGCAATGGTGTGAAAAAGTACTGGAACCAGTGTTGCCAGATCGAATAAACATTATTATCGTACGACAGTAGTAAAAATTATCGTACATTATCGTACATTTTATCCTATTATAATATTTTGGATGGTACATAACAAAATATAACTACAAGAATGAAAATATTCTGAAATAAATCCGATAAGTGCTATTAATTAAACCGCTAATCGAAAATGCCTGCGGGATGTATTTTTTGTGAAAGTGGGCATGTGGAAAGTCGGTGATGTATGTAATCAGCTTATTATCATAAATAATAACAGCAACGAATTACATTTCAGCACCTTGTGGTTAATACCGGTCCAGCAAAAATATCTGCACGTAACTGTCATATCGATGATACGGTCAATATTAGTACTTATCTGCAAAATTTTTCAATAATAGCCAAATTATCCTACATTTTGCCATTATCGTACATGTGCTATCGTACATCGCACGACTGGTAAAATTATCGTACAAAAACGATAATTATCGTACATCTGGCGACACTGACTGGAACCCAAGTTTTTTAAGCCATTTTTCATGATTACTCTGCAAGTAGTTTTATTTAAATATATATACATGGTAGACCAACGAACGTAGAAAGGTTATATATAGAAGAAACCAAAGTAAATAAATACATTTTGTAAATAAATCTCTACATACAAATGCGCCGTTTCGAAGCCATTGGAGTCAAAATTGTCATTTTATTTCCACGGAATCAGCTACATTTCCACATCAATTGCGGAAAGTTCTGATATAGATACCGGTGGAAGTCGCTATTGATATGTGCTAGGGCTCCACCGTGTTAAGTGACTTTTCCAAGAGTTCGGGTACTGCCTGCGGTCGATCTTACTACAGCCTCGCTTCAGACTACCCGTTTCTCGTAAATGAGAATGAATAGACGAACACGTTTGATTGTGAGGCTGGTGGCAATGAGAAAAACTTCCGCCATAAAGCCTCGCAGCATCTTGTGCATTTCGTATTTTAAGAAATAAATTAGCACAAACGGGAATCAAGCGGAAATGCAATTAGACACATTCACAACTATAAATCACTATGCCACTATAAATACTTCCACTTGTTACTGTAATTGTGTGACCAACATGTTTTACACTAGCTTTTGGAAGAGGTTTTACTAAACATACGACGGAACATGGTAACAACATGATGGAGCTCCGACGCACTTCAGGAGAGACGTGCGCCAGTACTACAACGTATGTTACTGACCCAATTATAAACAAGTTGCCATTATTGCGTGTAAGGATATTTGCAAAAGTTGTTCAGTCTCTGTCTCCTATAACCTCCCGAGATTTGTCGGCCTACTTACAGAATACCCTATATACACTGTGGTCAATTAAGTGTGCAACAAATGGGACATTTCTTTATTAGTTATACAACCAAAATTTAAATACCGCCACAAGTTAGTGCATGTTCGATAACCATATCAGGGCAGCACAAAAACTATGAAATTGGTTCAAGAATAAAGTTACCGTATTTAAAAAAAATGGCAATATTTTATTGAGAAAAGTTGTTTCGAATCAAAAGTTATGCTCAAATACAAAGTTAGGGCCTCATATTCGAATTTTTATTATTTTTGGAAAATTTTGTAATAGTCCCGTATTTTCATAAGAATTTGAAATAAAATTGTAGGCTTTAATTGTGAGTTTTTTTCATAGGTATGTACATTATTATTAGTAAAGCATTTTCCTTGTTAAAAAGAATATTTGCGAAATTCTAAAGTTCTGTTAAATATCGTTGCAACAAACATGAAGTGGACGGTTACCTAAAAAAATATAAATCCAAGTAAATTTTACAAATATGCTTCAAGTTGCTAAAAGTTATTTAAAAGTGATGTGGTTGTGGCTACTTTTAATACGTATAAAATCAGAATAATAAAATTTTGCTATATTTTTTAAATAAGGGGACTTTTTCTTTCACCAATTTCATATTTTTTGTCCGGCTCTGTATGCTGTTTGACTTGAAGGCATTCTAAGGGAATCTGATATGGTTATGGAACATGCACTAACTTTTGGCGGTATATAAATTTCAGTTGTACAACTAATTAAAAAATGTCCCATTTGTTGCACACTTAATGGACCACACTGTATATATGACATGTTCCATTGTATTATAAATATGTAATGTCTGAAATAACATGTCAACACACATCCTTTCAGCAATTGAACATTCGACGTTGATATGGGGTTACATGTTTTCCACCCTGTTTGTTAGAATGATTGTCGTTGTGAGCTCGCTACGAAGATGTTGAAGCTGAGACATTTAATTATCCATTTCGGCTACAATATTCGCCTGCCAGGTATAGAACCCGTTAATCATGGAACATGCGTGCAAGTAAGTTTCTGTTTTGTCATTAAGTTGTCGCAAGGTTGATGCTTGTGTTTCCTTTCTGTTTCTTATCGTTAGTTTTTTTCGCGTGGGGGGGGGGGGGCAAGGGGCATTTGTGAATTTTGTGTGCAATTGAGGAACGTCGCCAACCATTCCGTGGGGTTAAGACTCAATAAGCAGGTATGAGGCGGTGGTGTAGGAGCTTCGTTAAATTTTAGAGGTTTTGTATTGAGGGGATTTGTCATGTTCGAAGATAGCCCAGACACAACTGTGAAAATTTCACTAGTTGCAATTTTGTACGTATCGTAATAGGCAGAGCTGTGGTAAGACGTTGTTTTACTTATGGAATTCTAACCTTAACATTGCTTTTCGTGTAATTCAGCCTCTGGGGTCATTTGAGCTATTCTGGTACAGTTTCATTTGGAGCAGCTCGTGACCGAAAGTGACCTGTTTGTCGGCTATCCACAGAACTGATTTCTGCGGTGATGATGTTCAAGTATTTTGCAGCTGTGATTGCGCCAGCCTTTGGTGCATATCATTCCGATATGGTTAGTAGTGGTAATATGTACTATAATTCGATTTAATCGTAGTACGATTTTGTATTTGCATTTGGAGGTTAAGTTGGGCTATCGTTACGACGTGGACCTTAGGTCAGTTCATTCAATTTTGGATGTATTAATTGCATAAATACAGGCTTCACCTTGTGCAATCATAGTTGTGTAATCAAGATTATTAACCCAGCTCACTCCATTTCAAACTATATAAATCTAGGATTTGCCGTGTCAAATTATAATTGGTTAATTGTTTGTTAACGTATTTAATACGTTAGGAATAATTCCTGCAATTCGAAAAACATTTGGTACTGTTTAAAGCTATCTTATGCAATTAAATTAAGTCCCTGATTGGCTAACCTAATTTTTACACTGGTGCCCAAACAGATTTGAAACTTACTCATTTTACAAATTTCTGTATAATTTTTGATTTGGTATGGGGGAAATATATGCTGGCGCCTAGACGAGATATGCCCCTTATAAACGAACTGATATTTAATTTCAAGAAGTATGTGTTATGAAAAAATTTACAATAACATTTGGGATTCCTCTCAGCAGAAACTAGAGTAAATACTCCCCTTTACAAGTTAATAAGACGCATTACAATTTAAGGTCCCAATAAGGCATATATATTATTATGCAATGGATACGTGTGTATGCTTATTTTTCAAGTATTGAAACTTAAACTTTATTATAAAATTAAATTGAATTTTTTCAAATTACATGAGTACTCCTTTTTCTCAGGGTATGGTTCGCCGAAATCTAGTTAGTTGTTTGTTGCTGCAATTACTGAATGTCACTTGCTGTCATCTATTATTTCCAAGCAGTGTTTAATGAAATCCCCAAATCAATATGACATAAATAAAATCCTTTACAATGGTTTTGACTGTATGATATTTTGATTCAAATTTGCATATATTATTTAAAACAAGCAAATTGCGCGCTACGCACACGTGAAATAGGATACGCGAAAGGTCAAGATCCGAGCCGAGCGTTAAGATAAGAAAAAGAAAACCTTAACAAATATAAACATCTGTGGAGCCGGAACGTGAGATTTTATTTTGTGTTACAGACACACAGACACACATTAAGGAAAATTATTATATTATAGATACTTCTGTCATTGAATTTCAAATTAAATGTCAAACTGACAGCATCATCCCTATAATCTGGGTAAGTACTTTACTTTTATAATGTCTCTTTCTTAATATTAATTAATCACCTTTTATTTATTTAGATACCTTCAACTTAACCACTTACTTTGCACTGACACTTCCCAAACTCCAACAAAAATGCGATACCTTTTGCAGCCCTATAGACGGCTCCGACCTCCAACCATTGACAGCATCTCCAGCACGCCTAAGTATTTATTGTATCTCCACCATCTAACAATGTATCCATATCTAATTGACAAATTGTATCCTCCACCAGTGATCCCGTTCCAAGTTCATACAATCCGCAACAGACCAAAACTCCTGCATGGCCTCGGACCATCTCCTCTCGCAGCTCACACAATGGTACCTTCCCTGCAATGTACTGGACCTCTGCTACACATCCAATTGGTTATGCTTTCTTCAATCCCAGTTTTTAATTGTATTTGATATTCCAAAAATCTTGCCTTGGACTATTTATTTTATTTGTAATGTACAATCAACATACCCCTTTACGTTTTGTTAAAATTCTTCGTTATTTTAATGGGTTTTATTATGTATTTACACAATTACAAAATTTTTATATCCATTTTATATTAAATTTTTCATAGTTGTTTTTAAGTTGTTATTCTAATAATTATCCCAATTTTTTATTGCTATCCTAGACTACCATTATTCCTGCCTGCTACATGTTATAAATAAATTTGAATAGTGCTCACTTTATAAATTATTACAAATAGAATTTTATTCTGTCATATGCAACATTCAACTTTGTATTTATTGTTAATTTTTGTTACCATCATCAAGTAGTACTCATTTTGAAATAACTTTCTTTTAAAATGTACTTTGAATCTTTGAGTTTCAATTATTATTCAATTAAATAAGCAATCATTATCATAATTTTCCACATCTTATCGTTTCAGTATAATTACTGTATTAAACTTTTCATTTTTGATTCATGTAAATAAATAACTGTATTTAATGTAATACATGGCCTCTATATACCATAGCAATATATATATTAAGTATGGTTTTCTGATATATATGTATTTATGTAATAGTTTTAGTCCTTAGACCTTTAAATGTTTATGGTCGTTTATGGAATACCGGTAATTCCATACCGTTTTATATTACATCTGTTATTCGTTATTCTTTAGGTTGTCATCTTGAGAATCTAGAGGTGAACGTGCTAGATAGAAGCACTTGCCACCCTTTAATTTATTTCATAGTCTCTTAAGGTAAGTCGAACTCGACCCATTCTCCCGAGTTAATCGGTGACATGTTTATCATTTGAGATCGGTCAAAAAGCTCGTAACAAAGCACTACAAAACGAAATGCTGCTTAACTAGTAGAAAGCATGGTCAGGGGAATGCAAATTCTTAAGACGATTTTGGTTTTTTAACAAAAATGTGGAATGCATGTTATGCCCAGCACAATTTCCCGACCTTACCTACCAATATAAAACTTCTTACAAACGCATATATTCAACCTCATCTTTGAATAAAGATCATCGACTAAATAAATATTAATGGAATTATGGGTGTACTTGATCCATGCATGGCGATCTCTGATATTCGTACCAAGACATTATTTGAAATCAAAATTCCATTTGTGAACCATATTCACCATAACGTAGATAGTGTAGATACCGTACGACCATTGTCACTTGGAAAAATATTCTCAATCGTCCTCTGATTTATCTGCGTTTGGGGCAAACCCTCCCGCTACGGGGCAAATTCAGCTTCCAAGTGGCAGCCGGCAGGTTCAATAGACCCGAAAGGGCTGCTTCGCCCATTCATTAAATACACACGGCTGAGGATAACTGCCGGTTCTTTAATAAATTAACCCGCTGTTGTGCAAATTCGCCCCGGCGTGGGGCATAAAGGAATTAAACTTAGAAGAAAATTGGCTCCAGGTGGTCCGTAATCCCGCAATTAACCTCAGCGGGTTCCCGACATTCGAAATAATTCAGACGCTTTATAAAACGCAACGAGATTTGCGAGACGCGCAATTGCCACAGCTTCCCTGAAACTTATCGAAATTTAATTTCGTGCTTCGCCCGGCTCTTAAGCGCTTAATTTAGCAAAAATTGGGTGCTTCATGACTCAGGCTCGGCAAATGCCAACAGGCCTTTATAGGGATGGATCCTGCATTTTAAACTCTCCAAATGGAGACTGCATAATTTCGTGCTGTAATGTAGGTTCATAACGCTGTGTTGTAGGCTGGCTTTTAGTTACAGCTACAACCAGGCGAAGGTGTAGTAATTACTCAATTACGGCAATTTATTATATTTAATTATTATGCAATTACGATCCCACATATAATTAGCGTGGTATTCGAGTAAGCACACTGGCAATCAAAATATTAATCAACTCCGAGATCAATTGTATTACGGTCAGTGTGCGTACACGAACCATGTGAAATATTTTTGTTGTTTATTTCACTAAATTATTCGGTCATGGTTGCTAAATTAGTGCATGTGCAATGTCGTCAGGTTAGAAAATATTCGACAGTTTCCAGAATTCTTCACCATGGTTCCTCAAGAATTCAGTGTTTATAATTAAACTTTTTAAATATATGTTACGCGTAAAAAACGTACTTAGCATTAGAATCTATTTTGTTCCATAAATCTTAGCCGTGTAAACGTTTCCTTATTTAAAACGTCGCTATCGTATAAACTATCCTAACTTACCGCTTGCGCTGTCTTGTGCTGATATTTGATTATGTGCAATATCGGCAAGCTTCACTTATATTTAGGCCGTTCGTTCTTGTTTCGCGTATTTATAATCGCTTATCTGATCGTGGAGACATCTTTTGAGATATGAAACGTCTTGTTGCGACCTGAATAGCGTTTCTTTTCGTACGTAGTTACCTATGAAACTAATTTTTGATTTGTCAAACGTAGTCAATATGTTAACTTACCTTGGCTTGTTTTTTACAATAAAAGTGAAAATGAACGAAGAAAGATACGGAACAGCAAGAAATGATGCGATTATTAAGTTAATAAACGAAACGACACCAATTAATACGAAAAACTGTAAACAAATAGGTATGGTATTTCTTCACTGAACTTGACAACAGAAGCTCATAATTGACGGCGGTATATCAGAGGAGAAACTTGCGGATATTTTAAAGAACTGCACTGTGAACGTGAGGCAACGAAATGGCGAGGAATATAAAGAGTCTACATTAAAAATAATATGGACTATTCAACTCACTCCCTTCATGTTAACTATTAACCAATCATAATTTAGTATTTTTGTTATTTGCACCAATTAGCGTGAACTATCTTGACAATTTTCACTAGTGAAAATAACCGACAGTTTTCACTAGTGGTATAGTGACTATTTCAAACAAATGTGATTTTTATTAGAAAAAGTCAATATTGGTGTTCTGTTACTATAGAAATTGAGTAGTGTGTTGCTAGATTTATTGAAAACTAATTTGAAAAAGTAGTTTGCTTCATTGAATAGTCCCTCGAATGCCACTCGTAGTCAAAGTTAAGTAGAATATTTTTGCGGTGGTATCACTACTCATGTCAATTGCACTTAGGTTCGATTAGGACTCGTGCTAGCGCACTCATCCTAATCGAACCTAAGCATGGACATTTGTGATACCACAGCAAAAATATTCGACATAACTTGGACTACTTATGGTATTATAAGTGAACATTTCGACGAAGCTGTTTCAAGAGGAATTCCATAACTGTACCCTTTTAACAATATTGCTTTTAAACAAGCCCGTGACGCCCGAAATCCAAATGGAAGAGTTTTGTCATTGTATTTTTAATAAATAATAGTTCGGCCTACACATTTTTTCTTGATCTTAGTCGCCTATCAGTTGTTCCGAGATATAAAACAATTGCAAACTGTCGCAAACTGTCAGACGCTTTGTTTTGGTTGTGTTAGTGTTGAAAATATCAAGAAGTGTATAAAAAAAGTTTGAGTATGTCGCGTGGAAAGCCGTTAAGTGTAGATATTCGGCAACTTATCAAAAAATATATTGAAAAGGGAAAATCTAGCTATTATATTACCAAGGTATTAAAAATTCCTTATTCTACAATAAAATGTGTAGTAAAAATTATTTAGTACGTGGCTCAACGAAATGTTTAAAGAAATCAGGTCGTCCGTCTTTAGTTTCTTTGCGGGAACTAAGAATTCTAAAGCGGATCATTAAGAAAAATAGACGAGGATGTGCATCAGAAATAACTGCAATATGGAATAAGGAAGTGCAAAAAGAACGTTCTGTCTCTACCTGCAGTATAGACATAAAAAAAATTGTATACAGCTTTTACAAGGTAGGTAGTAACTAGTAAATGAAATTGTGATAATTTTAATTTCATAAAATCAATTCTCAGGCGAAAGAGAAGCCTATGCTGACTCTCAAACAGAAAAAAATCCGTTTAAAATGGGCTAAAGACCACTAAAATTGGACCCTACAGCAATGGGAATCCATAATTTGGAGTGACGGATCTCGCTTTGAGGTTTGTGTTGGAGACGCAAACGTGTCATAAGATTACCAAGTGAAGCGTACCATAACGATTGTTTCGTGCGAAAAGTAAAATTTCCCGCTTCGCTATTGATTTGGGGCTGCATGTCGGGTCAAGGCGTTGGTAATCTGCTTTTTATTGATGGCACTGTTAATGCAATAAAATATCGGGAAATTCTTGAAAATGAACTACTACCGTCAATTCCTCGACTTAAAACTGACGATGGAGAATACATTTTCCAGCAGGACGGCACTACTTGCCACACTGCAAAGATAATTGTAAGTTGGATGAGAGATCAGCATATTTCTTTTATGGAGTGGCCATCCAGGAGCCCCGATCTGTCACCGATAGAAAATTTGTGGGGGAAAATGAAGCGAGAATTGCGCAACCATCCTGTAAAAACAAAAGAACAACTACGTGAGAAAATTACTGAAATATGGAATAACATAACTCCGGGAATATGTAAAGACTTTGTACAAACCATGCCAAAAAGAATTCACGCTGTTATTGCAAGAAAAGGTGACTGCACTCAGTGGTAAACTATAGGACTAACTATTATGACGCCCACAATCAATTTTCAAATTTCAGTTAATTTATAGTTAAAAATTCAATTTTGTTTCAATGTTGATAAATGTAATAAAGAATAATCACTTTACTGTATTCAATATAGATTTTGTTGTATTTTATTCTAATTAAGCGTATTTTAATTTTTTTTTGTAAAACAATGACATTAAAACATACATAGGACGAACTATTATGACGAGGGGCTCGTACATACTAAATGCAGCAATTCAATATTTCCTTCCTGAATTTTAAAATTAGTTTTTCAACAGAAGTGTGCGTTGGAGACCAAAATAGCTCGGAATTTCTGATAGCATTTTTCCTGCCGAATCACCTCCAGCAGTGACACGTTGAACTTTTTTGTACTGTATAAAACTGCCCACACTTTAACGAGCCAAAATCTACTACACCTGATGTACGTATTAGGTGAATGTTATTCGAAACCCAATTTAGTTATCTTGGTATTATATTTCTTCTATGAATTATCCCATAATCCTGATATTCAAGTTTTTACATTGGATAGTTGGTTTTTATTTGATAAACCTCCCGTCAGTACGTATCCAATCTGTTTTAAAAATATTTTACATAGAACTACTACAACGTTTAATGGATTAAGCTACTGCTAATCTCTTAATTCAGATCTAGACACTGTAATCGTATAATCCATGTTTTTTCCTTTTCCACAGTGGAAGAGAATGGCGAAAATTGTGCTCAAGATCAGATGATAAAGAAGAAGACGTAGATCTATTGCTGTTTTCAAGATTTATTACATAATTACATACAGAAAAGATAGTTATTAAACTGCAGTGTTAATGAAAAACGTATAATCTTCTTCTTCTTCCACTTAATTTAGGACGTATGTCCTGTAATTTCCAATTTTCCCGTTCCTATTTCCTGGGATACGGACGTCCAGCAATCCTTCCACCGTTTTGGCGGCCTTCCTATTGGACGTTTCGTGTTTGGTTTCTGTGTTTTTGCCCATTTCGCCAGTCGATCATCTTCCATTCGGTCGACGTGGTCTCTCCAGTGTCGGCGTCTTGTTCTTACCCATTTTACAATATCTTGGGTGTTGCACTCTTGGCGTATGGTTTGGCTTCTAATTTGGTCTCGTAGGGTCACGCCACATGTTGCTCTTAACGTCTTCATTTCCGCTGTTCTCATTATTTGTTTGGTTTTGGAAGTGTACGCGCGATTTTCAGCAGCGTATGTTAAAATTGGACGTACACAGGTTTTGTAGATTCTAACTTTACCGTCGA
Organism: Agriotes lineatus; assembly: GCA_940337035.1. Lineage (NCBI taxonomy): Eukaryota > Metazoa > Arthropoda > Insecta > Coleoptera > Elateridae > Agriotes > Agriotes lineatus. The sequence continues at coordinate 29,221,462 of OW679194.1, read as the reverse complement.
CGGTCATGTGTTTATTGCGCCATATTATGTCATTGAGGTAGCCGGAGACTGCAATAGCTTTGTTTGCTTGGATTCGTGCTTCCTGGTTCGTGTTTCTGTTACTGGTTATCTCGACTCCTAAATATTTGAAACTCATGACTTGTTCGATAACCTTGTCATCAATAGCTAGTTTGCATCGAATAGGATCTTTGGAAATGGTCATAGACTTTGTTTTCTCCATGGATATTTTCATGTTAAAAAAACGTATAATGTATTATTTAAATGATTTTTTACTTGCAATTGTAGTTACTTAACCGATAAATAATAAATGTCAAATACACACTTGCGTGCTTGCGTGGACTGTATAAAACACGACTTAGCAGACGAAGATTTCTGAATTAGAAACCAGGGAATAACCGATTGCACTTGCACCCAAATAGTTTAAGAGTTGTTACGTCTTCGGACTGAAGGAATAAACAGAATGTTTTATTGTACGAAGCAAGCGATCCTAAGAATATCCAGTTCTACAAAAACGAAAAAGAAAGTATTTTAGGAATTTTACAGCAGGCAGGAAGGGTGAAATGTACATATTTACAATCCTATGAATTGTAATTAAAATTCGTACTAAAGATAAAAATAGTCTTCATAACTAATTAGGTTGAATGACAAAAAAGGGCGACTGTTACTACAACTTTATATTTTTCCCCACACGAAATTAATTTCGTTTGTCGTGGGCAAAATTTGGTAGCACGAATAAGTGAACTACCCTCCAGTGAATCCTTCCAGGCCCAAAACACTCACTTGCGGTAACTCTCGAAAATACTAGACACAAAACAGCGCGTGTCAATGGCGGAGTGTATGCTCAGCGCGTGTTTAAATCAAATAAATTGGTCAAATATGATTATATCTAAATACGTATTACAATGTTCACATGCTCAAATTGGTTATACAATGTGTTTCACTTCTCAATTTCACACCCCTGTATCCTCTTTATTTATTACTACTCTTTAAAAAGTTATTTTACCGTAAACTACTGCTATCAAAAATAAATGCGAAAAATTTAAAAAGCATTGTAGCCGTAGTTTTATCGAAAAGAGTTATTAGAAAAAGTTGTTTAGAATTACAAAAATAGTTGAAATCCAAATTTTTATCGAAAAATTATTATCATTATTACGATTTAATACAATAAATGTTTCAGTTCTCGTTTTCGCATTCCTGTATCTCCATCATTTATTTTCTGATCAATTTAAGATTTTCGTCAATTATACAACTTTGTTGTGATTCTGAACAACTATTTTAAATAACTTTTTCCATAAAACTAATCTTATTTTGATTGCTCGCATTCATTTTTGATTTCAGTAGGCTACTTGTTTGCAGTAAACTTATAAAACAACCTTTTTAAAGGGTAGTATAACTCAAACCTTGAGTGTAACTGTCCAGATTTTAAAATCGATCAGAAAATAAATTAAAAAACCTATAAGGGTGTCAAGGTAAGGACTGAAACAGTTATTGTAAGAAATCGTAATAATGATATGAATATTTCATTAAAAATTTGGATTGCGACTATTTTTGTGATTCTGAGAGACTTTTTCTAATAACTTTTCGATAAAACTAGACCTACTTTGATTCATCAATTCTTCGTATCTAGTTTTAATCGCAGTGGGCCACTGATTTGCAATAAAATTATTTAAAAATTGTAAAAATAGCTTTTCTAATGGTAGTACTTTTAGCTATAGATTAGAAAATAAATATGGAAGATACAGCAGTGTGAAGGTGAGATGTGAAACACACTCTATATGAAAATATTAATTACTGTCAATGAGCTCAGTGGAACGAGTTCAAGTATCGTTTCATGTTTTAGGAAGTGCATCGAAAAATTTGTGAGTTGTTGGCAAATAAGAGTAAAAAGACATGAGCTATCCAACAGTAAGAACATCACAGATGTATCCCTTTTAGTATCGGTATGATAAAAATTGTCTTTCATATTATAGAAGAAAAAAGTAAATAAGTAAAGCTTACTTTTTGGAAAAAAAATTATGTCCATCAGCAACCAAAAAGTAATGAAGTAAAATTAAGGAATTAACTCTTTAACATTTATGGGTATATCTGCACTATTGTTCTTTTGGTATAATATGTTGCCATTCCCAAGTATTTTATGATTGTTAATCCAGGCGTTTTTCGCAGTTATAAATGCTTCAATCTGATATTTAGTTTTTAGTGTTCTCTACCGCTAACATGTGCACATCAGAATATTTCAATAATATAGTGTTTTCCACATTTAGAAGAAATTCTATACATAATTAGCAGTCATTGAACATTCTTGATTGAGCAGTTTAGTTTTAGACAATAGTTATTGCAAGTTCACATACGACTCTGGCATTGAACCTATTGCAAATTTGTTGTAATTTTGTCAGACATTTCTGAAATATACGGTATGGTGGGGTTGATGCATTTCTATTCGTGTACATGGCCGTTTTTATGGTTTCTTAAATTAAAAATATATCGAACATGAATTTGGGGATACGCATTACGTTTTAAAAGATTTAGAATCAGTTCATTCTCCTCTTTAAAAATTGCGTTATTGTTAGAAATAGCGTTAGTGCTATCGCTAAGAGTTGTTACGGGTCAAAAGTCAATAGGGTGTTTTTGCACCACGTCACGTTAAAATAGCATTAGGATAGCGTTACGCTAAAATCGAAACATTTTGATTAGCTGCATCGTTGCCGCCACTAGGTAACATAAGCTTTAGCGGGCCTCTATTTTAGCGTAACGAAATGGCAAAAACTCCCTATTTATAAGTATTTACGTATTTAATTTAATTGATATATCTTAAATATTATCTACAATTTAAGTAATCTAAAGCCAAGTTTCATATTTCAATGTATTCGTTTTCCTAAATAATTCTACGCTATTTCCGACATTTCCATCTCCAAGGTATTCTGGTTGCCTACCCTGTATTTCTCAAGGTTCTCGAAATTTGCAAATTGATGCTTAATCAGGAAGGATGACAAACTGAACCATATTGTGAATTCTTAAAATCAGACATGGATTTGTACCTGAGCGAACACATGCTAAGATTTTGGCAAAACGGAGCAGAACATCTTAATGGTAGGCTTGTTGTATTATTTCCTTAGATTCTACGCGCTGTGTTGATGATTCCATTTCTGCGAGAACCGAGGATTACAACGTCTAATTGCCATTTTGGCCCATCGCGAACACCTGGCTTCCGCTAGGGCTTATCGTTATGGTTCGCATCTGATTAGGTTTGCTTTGATCTAACCTATTCCGTGTGGTCTCGAATTAAGTCACGTTATAGCTGCGACCCCGGCATAATCTGTAATTATGGAATTCTCGTTTAATATGTTTATGTTAGTTTTAATTGTATCCGTAAAACACGAGATTGGCTCCATGATTACATAAATGCAGTATAATATTGCTACAACTTCACGTATTGCATCATTAATCTGTACTGATTCGGGTTGTTACTTCTTAGAACCTATTATTATATGCTTATGATTTATTTTTTTATCAATTTAAATTAAATTACTCTGTGCTAGCTCCTGAAAATCAGGGGTGGATTCCTTTTATCTAGATTGCTTATTCTGAAATCTGATGTTCTGATTTTAATTTTATTACAAGTCAAAAGTAACTGCTGTCAAATGATATGTCAAACAAATTTGAAAATTAACTGACAAATACCAGATCGTTGCATTAGTCACACAACAATATGAAACAGTAAGTAATTCTTTAATAATAAATTCACCTTTTAAGTCTTTATTTTCTTTTAGTGCTTACCTAAATATCTAAACTGACCCACTTTTAACTCGAACTTATCAATGTCCTGGATGTCAACCAATCTGCTCCACTCTGCCTACTACCACAACCGCGTCAGTCCCTAAACACAGCAAACAGCTCCAATTATAGTCAAGATGTCTAAACTGACCAGAATCAGGGACACAAACTCCTACACAGCATGGAACCAAATACAGCCTAGCTGCAGCCACCAAATCCCCCAAACGTGCTACCTCTACCAATGGTTCTTACTTGGAATTCTGTTCTAGCACCAACAGCTCGACGTATTCCAAATCAATTGGTATACAATGTCAAATATAATTCACCAATAAACTTCACTTAGTACTTTTCTCTATTTATTCTCCTTTGTAGATTAGTTCTGCTCACAGTTTAGTTTTTTACTACATACTTACAAGCTTCCTTAAGTTTTATATCTCTTCTTCTTCTTCTATTACATTTCATTTTCATATTACCACGCAAGTTTAGTCTTACAAATAACCCTTCTTAATCTCCAAACATATTAATTTGAAAATGGGGTTTATTTTTTACTTTTCTATTACACAAAGAAAATTACAGCCACTTTTTTGCAAATTTGTTATCTTAATAATTAAAACAAAAAGTCGGCAACGATATCATCTTCTACTTTTATCACTCTATATCCTTATTTCTGATATCTACCTATTATTTATAATAATTTATTTCGATTAAGTGTTTGTCATTACATTCAAACCTTTTTTTATATTACATTATATTTCAATCCATCTGTTTTTTAATTAGCCATATTTTATTCAATTATAAAAATCTTACATTTCACACAGTGCGCGACAACGTTGTCGCACGCTGTTTTTAAGCGCGTATATTTGAAATCTAGGTGGCAGCTTGCAGTCTTAGAAAAAGTGTATTGTACAACACGTGTAAAAGACACTTTTCACACGGGTGGGGCTTTATGACACTCGCCTGCGGCTCGTGGTCATCAAGCTCGTGTGTGAAACGGGTCAATTCGTGCCACCTGTCTTTACTCATTTTACATCTTTTCATTATATGCTAATTAGCAATAAAGCCTGACGGTAAGTGTTCTTGTGTTTATTCATTTAGTTTAGCACTATAGAGTAATAATTGATGTATACGCAGTCAATGTCTCTAGATTGTAACGCGCCGCGATTTCGTGAATGAATGCGTCGACAGTGCAGTTTAGTTCGGGGAATAACCGGTCGGTATGTGAATCAACGCTAGAGGCCTGCAAGAGGATTCATTCGCGCCAAAGTCGGCGAACCCAACGAAGCTAAAAACCACGTGAAGTGGTACGTGCTAACTCCACGGTTTAACTAGAGACCTCCGACAGGGGTCAACCAGGAAGTTTAGCAGCTTCTTGAATACGCTCACGACTGCCGAATCGACAGACTCAAACGCCGTTTCGACAGCAGCCTTGCAGCGTTTCCTGGGCTATGGGAGGAACAATAAAGGGAACCAGGTTAGTCCTATGTGAGAATTGCGCAATTGTCAGCGAATGTGTCGCTGACTGATAAGGGTCAACTACTGGGCGGCTTGACGTCATTTTGCTGCCTGTGCATTTGGAGGCGATGGATCACAACGCGTCCCCATAAAACAAGAATAGGCAACTGCAGGTACTAACCATTTTGAGTGCTTGAAATTAACTTTGCGGCGCTATTAAACGCTAGTTATTTAATAAGGTACTCTCTCAGGCGTAGAGTATAATCACTTTGTGTATTTGTTGTTATGTACCTTTGTTTTTGGTGTGTTACTGTTGATTTACAGATTATTTATTTATTTAAAGAATATCACATGGACAACCAACAGGTAAGAACCCAATTACAGGTTGACACTAATTACAAGATATTATTATTATTATTGTTTTGCCGTACTTAGCCAAACAGCAGCATCTCCAATGTTCACCAATGCAAATACTACTCTCCAGCCAAGCACGGCAGTATTATGGTACTAGTAGTACAATAATATGAGAATAGAAAACTATAAGTAATGAAAACAAAAAACAAAACAAATTTAAAGATTTTGCATAAGCAGATTTTTGAATGTTGGAAAAGACATGCAGAAAATATCGATACACCCAGCATACTGATTATAGGATCGCATAATTCTCCAAAACGGTGAGTTTAAAATAACATTGATACTAGCAAATTCCGATTTGAACAGTTGAAAATGTCTGGTATTGAACTGAGGCACACTAATAGTAATACATGAAATTAATTCCGGACAGTTGAACATATTATTTACAATCTTATAAAGAACAGTAACATCATTACACTTCCTACGATTTTACAAAGTCACTAAGCCGACAGTCGCCAATCTACAGCCATATCTAGGTAAGTCAATATTCAGTCGCTTACAAGTAATTCTTACAAATTTTCTTTGGATTTTTTCGATTCTATTACAATGAATTGCATAACAAGGGTTCCAGATTACGCTTGCGTATTCAAGATTTGATCTAACGTAATCAGAATACAACAGTTTATATGTATTAATATTTTTAAAAGAATTTGTAATTCCTAAAATAAATCGTAGCATAGAATTTGCTTTATTTGTAATGTTTTCAATATGCTTGATAAAAGTTAATTTAGAATCAAAAGTAACACCAAGATCTGTCATAAAATTTACTTCATGGATAGTTTCTTGTGCGATCGTGTAGTCATATTTTAAACAATTTAAATTTCTTGTAAATTTAATTAACAGCATTTATTTGTATTCGGTGGCAAGCAATTAAGAAGACTCCAAGTCGACAACGTGTCAAGATCCACTTGTAATTTATTTGTGTCGTTTTGGTTTTTTATGGCTTGATATATTTTAAGATCATCTGCAAAGAACAAATGACCACATGACAGTATAAATGATAAATCATTAATAAAGATTAAAAACAAAGTTGGTCCGAGATGGGAGCCCTGAGGCACACCGCACACCAGACGTAACGTAATGAAGATTAGAATTAAAACCGTTTACTACAACCATCTGTGTTCTGTTAGTGAGATACGAAGTAAACCACTGCAGTAAATTTCCCGTAACGCCGTAATATAAAAGTTTTTGAACAAGTAATGAGTGGTTGACCTTGTCGAAGGCTTTGCTAAAATCTGTATACACCGTGTCGACCTGAAGCCCTTCTCCGAAGCTCTCCGCAAGATAATTTGAAAAGATAAGTAAATTGCTTACTGTTGATTTTTTGGCTAAAAATCCATGTTGCTTGGGAGTTATATAACCTTCCATAAAAGACATTAAGTATTTGTTTATTATGCTTTCAAATATCTTTCAAAATACCGAGAGCTTCGAAATAGGTCGATAATTAGTTACCACTGATTTATCGCCACTTCGTTGGAAATACACCACATTTCAATGATTTATTAAACAAAAGCTGTAGAGGATAACATAAAGTGTGAGAACAATTTCTTATAAAATAGGGATCAATACCATCAGGGCCTTTAGATTTAGAAACGTCGACCGAGATTAGATTCATTTTGACTAAGTGGTAATTCAGAAAAGGGAATATCCGGTGAGCGTGTATTAATATTTTGTATTGGTTTAAATGCAGCAGGTTCCCAAACTGCTGAAAAATGAACTGCGAAATAATTGGCTATTATTGTTGGAATATTACTGGAAGTGTCATTGTCAGTCATTTTAGATGGAAGTCCAAAATCTGTTTTATTCTGCCTAACGTAAGACCATAATTGTTTAGTAGCACTGATCGGTTAATGACTTAATCTTAGATCTAAGAAAGTTAAAACGTATTTTATCACAGTCCCTGTTATAGGATTGTATTCTATTTCTAATTTTAGTTTCTTCTTTTATTAAAACTATTAACTCACGTGAGAACCATACTGGGTATTTGTCGTTGTGCTTAGGAGTACGTTTTTCTACATGTCTATCAATAACTGAATAAACTGCTCAAGTACAGGTCTAAAGAGTAGCTTCAGCACTGCGAAAACAGGTTGACCTTTCGCCAAAACCAAATAGCGCATGAAGGTGCTCGGGACCTTAGCAACAACTTTGCCCCCTTTCAAAATTTCGATATCTGTAGCCGTTCGAAAGTTACAGGCGATCCAGACAGACAGACAGACACACAGACAGACGGACGGACAAAACGTTCGCATAAGTACGCTGAAGCTACTAATAAAATAGATTTGCTATCGGCTATTAAAAGAAAAATCTCAACAACGAACAGAATGTTAAATATTAAAATAGTTATTGGTCAATGGGAAGGTGTTGTTAGGTTGTTTATTGTTAGAGGATTAACAGTGGACATGGTGTTAGGAATTGATATCATTCAGCAACTAGAAATAAATATTGATGGTGCACAAAGGTGTATTCATTTGAAGGGGTTAATTAAATCTTGGATATGTACTAGTAGAGTCAGCCAAGAAGATAAGTGTAGCCAATTAGAGAAAATTGGAGACGCAACAAAGAATAATGAAGGAATAATTGTTAACTATAATATAATAAATGATATTGAAGATAAATATGATTATAAGGGGTTATTGCTGAGTGAATTAAAAATAGGTGAGAAGAATAAACAACTTGAAGGTGCTCGGGACCTTAGCAACAACTTTGTCCCCTTTCAAAATTTCGATATCTGTAGCCGTTCGAAAGTTACAGGCGATCCAGACAGACGGACGGACAAAACGTTCGCATAAGTACGCTGAAGCTACTAATAAAGAATATTGTAAAAAGTATCGGTTGCGTTATCATTAGGGATGTCGGCGGGTACTCGGGTACCCGGGTTGACCCGGGTAATAGTCAACCCGGGTATATTTTCAGGACCCGGGTATCCGACTAGTAAATTATGTAATTTCTAGTAAGTCAGCTTTTTTTGCAGAAGATGATAAAAACTTAAAAACAATTAGAATAAGCTCTAGAAAAACAGCCATGCAGTAATAACCAGAATCACCCCATCCCATACCACATAATGTTTCTTGTTTCATATAATAAATCCTCTTCACGGAAATATTCAACCCGTCAATAGTACCATTAAATCGCGTCAGTATGGGAAGAACATAAACATCCTTTGTGTGATTTTGATGGGAAAGTAGGTACTATTTCAATTTAGTTCAGTTTAAAACTCGCGGCGTAAAGAATGTTCCGATGTACGCTAACATTTTTGTTATATATTTCGGGTACCCGAGGGTACCCGGGTACTGTTTTCGGGTACCCGGGTTTGATTTTAGACCGGGTACGACTTCCCTAGTTATCATTGTTGAGATGATTTAAAGCAAGAGACCAGTTCTGACTCGCGAGATCGGCATTAATTTTTGCGTAATCAGCAAGCAGTATGAAAAAGATACTTAGGGTGCGGTATATTTACTAACGAGGTAAATAAGTCCAAATCTACAGTGATAGCTAGTGGCGGGTGATGGCTGTCTATTTTCGACAATGTAAATTCAGTCGCCGATTCAACTGATAACGCTAGTGTCAGAAAATACTAAATTTAGCAATTTGTTATTAGCGTTTGAAACATGATTGTACTGTTTGAAATTGCAAATACTGATGGAGTCAGAAATGATCTCTGATAATCGACCAGATATCTTGCATATTAAAAAATGTGTCGATACCGAGACCGAGACCGAGACCTACAAAATTTTTCGAGACCGAGACCGAGACTGAGACTTGGCATTTGAACCGAGATCGAGATCGAGACCAGTCGTCGAGACCGAGACTACCTCAGTCTCGGTCTCGTCTCGACGAGACGAAGCACTAGTCACCATCATCAGATACTTGATACGCGGGCAGTATCGCAGGAATCCAGTCAGGCCGAGGCTGCTTGAGGCTTGAGCCTTCGCTTTTAGGGCTTCCATTGAATCTTAAAATATCGTTATCTTGTGACCTACGCCTTGCCGTAGTCTATGAACTGTCGAAAGATGAGCAGTTCGTCCGTAAAAGCCAGCAGTGCTTATCGTACAGTTTATATTCATGAAATAAAAATTACTCGTACTTTGTTTCAGCTGTGAAATGAGAAGAATGACAACAATAAGTACAAACAATTATTTTTTCAGAATAAAAGAAACTTTGAATGACTGGTTTGTTATGGTAGGTAGAGCCATGGCTTCTTGACTCTTGATAGCAAACCGACACTGGGTTGAATTGCAAAATAAAAACGCTCACTATAACTTTGTATCTTCTTCATATACTGAAATACTGAAAACTAACGTATAATATAAGTGAAATTGTTTCTGCCTTTGATGATGACTTCAATAGCTCCATTCATTTTATTTTGTGTTGAAGTTCTAAAGATTAAAACGGTATTTGATTAATCTTAAGTCGGAAGAGTACGCTGAAACACCGAAGACGAATGTATTACGTCTCTGAAATTGTTTTCATCTTTGATTAAGATCTCAGTAGCTCCTCTCACCGTATTTTCTTTATAAGTTTTAAAAATTAATGCCGTATTTGGATAAAAGCTGAGTCAGAGAGACGAGGTTTCTGCAAATTGAGATAGATGCGTGCATGACTGTCGACATATTGAAGACAGTACATTTGCTCTATTTGATATACCTGGGCGACAAGTACAGACTTCATTTTTCACGAAGTCGAGCATTAATCTCCAGAGGGGTCTTTTGTCGAGTGGTGTCAATGAAGTGACTGATGACTCAGCAATATCCTTTCAATAACACCATTAGGCCCCCTAATGCCCCGAGTGGAGGGCGTTCGATTTCTCGACTGCACGTACGACGGTCTGGCCTCCCGACAATTTTCCGCTCTAATTACATGCAACCGACTTCTTGACCACATCCAACATTTGTAAAGAAGTTCGCGGTTTTCTTGCGCAACCAGGGCTACCGGTTGGTGGAAGGCGCTCTAATATTTATGAGACGTGTCGCCATTGTGTCCTAACCGCAAATGGCTCTCTCCTGCTGTTTAAACGTTTCGGGCATTGTCTCCCTGATTTATTACTCAACCAGTCTCGCGGTATCAGTTATTGTGATGTATAATTACCCTATAGCGTGACAATTCGCTTTTTTCGGCTTCCAGCCCGAGCACTATTTACGGCTGCTACGTTCGAAAATGGCATATCGCGGATCCACCACGTCATGTCGCATGTAATTCAGGTGCAGCGTCGCGTCGTTCAAAACGCTGAGCAAATATTTGCCTCCCACGGCAAGCACAATTCAGTAATTGGTCTATATACGGAGATTTTATCTTTCTAAAGGGAGAAGCGAGACTATTAGGCCCGTAAACAAATCAGCTCGTAATGAGAAAAAGAAAAATTTACAAGTTCTCGTTTGATTACATTAAACGTGAAGGAAACTGAATGCGAATAGCATTCCTTTGATTTAGCATGATACTACTGTCTGCTTGTTTTTATATGTAACCGTAATAGACTATAGACTAATAAGTAATAACACTAGTAACCACATTACGTCTAAACAAATTGTTCCTGTATCTCTGTAGAAATACAAACAGATGAGATAAAAACGACACATCTAGAATTAATAGACAAACGTGTTTTATCTCTATGCGCAGCTCGTATTTCAGAGTTTTTATGATACATTGTTTAGATTGTTTTATTCTTTGCCATGTTTACAGTTTTTATGGAAGTGATGAGGTAACATAACCGATAAGACAACAAGTTTATATACAACTGCGTTGATAAAAAATCTGGTGTGATACACTCACACAACTTCCTTTTACAGTGATCTTATAATTAGTCAAAAATTTTATTTTTAATTTTTAAGCATTTGTCAAAAATTTTCAAAAATTAGGAATTCTACAAAAACGGTACAAAATAGAGCGTTAGTTGAAGAGACAAATTTTCTCTAAAATCTTAAGCAGAATTCAAAAATGTAATAATATACCGGGTGTTCTATTTAAAATAGGAGTTAATAAAAAAAATAGAAAAAAAAACAAAAGAAACCCACTTTAGAAGTTTTCAACTGGAAAATCATCTATCTCACGTCAATGCACATTAAAAATGTAATAAAAATGTAAACTTTGAAAAAAATCGTTAGAGCCGTTTTTGAAAAAATCCAAAAAAACTGAAAAATCACAAGAGTAAACACCTACTTCCGGTTATGCGATTTTCTTCAAAAGCTTGCTGTCTCATCTACATAGTACACAAAACTTATATATGAAGTTTCAACGCCATACCTCTTTTCGTTTTTGAGATATTCTGTTCACAGACAGACAGACACACAGACAGACAGACAGACAGACACACAGACACACAGACCAATGAAAAAAAATATGTTTTTTGGGATCAGGGGACTCTAAAACGTGAAGATCTGTTGAAAACTCAATTTCGAATTTTTGGGGTGAATCCAATACTTCCTTTATCGTAAAAGGAAGTAATAATGTCATGGAGTAAACTTCTTTTTCCTACTCCGGTGTGGAAAGTACTCATTTTCTTCAATCAAATGCGCGAGGAAAGTGACCGTTTTCGCCACTGTAACAATCATATTATGATTGGTTAAAACTTCAAACTAAAAAATAAATTTCTTGCAAAATGCGAAACCGTGGAAGGAAACATGTACGTGACTTATCCGGAAACGGCCTTTATAAGACTTGTAGGCTATTAATTACAAGTAGAATTTTAGTCTATACTCACTTTAAAATTAACTTGCAAAACCTTTGCTCTTTGCTTGTGGCTATAAGTTGTGATAAGTTGTTATTTTTCAACAGAAACAATGGTCTTGCAACAGAGATAAGTAAAATGTTAGATATTATGTTTAAACGTACATATTATTTTGTTTGTTTCTCTTGTTAACCGTACCTAGAAATTATTTTGTGAACAACAAGGGTTTACACGAAAGTTCTCTCACAAGAGCATACTACATAGGTGTAAAAATATCTTAACATTTTTTAAGGTGCTCACTCTCATCATGTTCCACGATTGAATTTTATATACAGATGATGACCGACAAATTTTGGAATTGTATTTTCACAATTGGGAGGTCGTTTCCGCTTGTCTTGAAAGTTATTTTGCCCATAATTTTAATTCAGTTGAAATCAAATACTCCGAGAATTCAGTAAGTTTTTGAGTTTTATCTAAAGTACTATAATTTATTAAAAAAGTTGATGAAAATGTTTGCACCATGGTTTGAAAGAGATTGCTTAATTTAAAATACTGGAGTATAGTATGTAAATTGGAATGTACATGGTGGGCAAATTTCGATGTTTTCATAGGGAATCTCGATAACTATAAGAGATATGAGAAAATGGACCCCCATCCTCGATCTCTTTTTCCGAGGAAAGCTTAATAATGCAAACTAAAATTGGCTCTCGTCGGTTGTCGAGTTATAAATAAATTTATATTTTTCGACTTTCATTTTGTGGCTATATCGTGTTTATCAAAATAAAAAATAGTATATTATAATACGAGTGTATAAGCAAGCCTTTTAAGCGCGCACAACAAGTTTGAAGAAAACGTGTGAAACGAATTTTCTTTAACGTTGTAAGTGCTTATACACGAGTTTTATACTCCATTTTTTAGTACGCATGAAAGGATACGTACATTAAGGACTTAAGGAGTACGAAAAGTTGAAAACTTGGATGAGTGAAAAAGACTCTACGACTGTAACTGAACCACTGATGCTAGCATACATGATGAAAATGGTAAAATTTAGTACTATTATAATATGAGCGTATAATAATTAATTGTTTGCTATTCTGTTTTATGCCAGTCGAGTGTATACAAATCTTGCTCTCTGTGGTTTATTCACTCAAAACTTCAGGCAATGTTAAGGCTAAAAGAGGATGTAAAGGTGGCGAGCTATCATAAACTTCACGCTTTCATGAAAGCAACCAACAAATGTTACGAAGCCAAAAAAGCATACGCATTTACGGAAGAAGAACTACGAAAATTATTTACAGAGGCCCCTGACAATACTTTTTTGTTTGTTAAGGTACATTGACAATTTTGACAAATTTATGAAAGTAATAAGTTTATTTTCCAGGCTGTTACTATTTGTGGTGTTTTGGATCCTGTAGAAGTGTAGAAGGTGTGAAATGTGCGATTTGCGTTTGACGTACATAAAAAAATAGGGTGCTGTTTTCTTGATTAATATACGGCCATCCAAAACTGAAAAGGGGAGGGAATTTGCCGTTGTTGATTGTCCTGAAATACCATAGGCAACATTTTTTAACAAATATTTGTCGTTGCGTCCTGAAAATGTAGCAACGGATAGAGTATTTTTAAATTATGCAGATCGCAAGTGCTGGAGACAAGTAGTTAGCATTAATACTATTGGTGCAATTCCTTCTCGTCTAGCGCGCTACTTGAATCTTTCTGAACCTCGAAAATATACCGGCCACGCATTTAGGCGTACATCGGCCACGATTATGGTGAACAGTGGCAGTATTGACGAACTAAAACGTCAAGTTGGGTGGAAGTCTTCTAGTGTTGCGTCAGCGTATAGTGAAGACTCCAGTGTAAATACAGTTGCAGTTTTTAAACGTATTGCTGAAAATGTTACGCCGGATGAGAATCGGAACCTTCCAGCAATTTACGGATTTAAAGTGTCTAATAATTCGAATTATACCTTTCATTTCCATTTTAATAATTAATATTGTTCAACAAGTTGCAAAATTTGAATAAAATTGTGAAATTTATTAATGTCAGATTAATATTACTGTTTCCTAGTAACCAACCTATAAAGCAAAAGCACGCCGTGCTATAATTGTCGATCTGCGCACGCTCCAGCATATTTTAATGGTCATTTACAATACATGCGTACTAAAATAGTAATTAAGATACAAGTGCGTAAAGCTACTCTTTAGGCACGAGAGGGGTAGAGTTAAAACGCGAGTGAGCGATACAGATGCTTTACGCATGTGTATCGTACAATATTTTATCTACGATAGAATCTAGAAAACACGGTAAATATTAAAAAAAAAATTAAATGTAAATTAGGATTACCAGCAACCGGTCGTAATTTGAGTGTTTTATAGATATTAACGATACACGTTTGATTATGAGCATCTTAACGAAACGAGTTTGATTGCCAAAAACGAGAGGCGGTAAGCCGAGTCTTGCGGCAATCACACGAGTCTCGTTAAGTGCCATAAGCAAACGTGTTCAATATTTTATCTTCACCAATAAATTCTGGTTCAATGCATTTCTTTATACAAAAAGAGTGCGGTAATGTTCATTACCGCACTGAGTGCGGTAATGAAGCTCTTAACGATACTAAAATTAATTTGGTTAAGAGTCTATAACAACACTGATGAAGATAAAAAATTTTAAAACACGTTGCTGCTGACAACGTGCCTAATGAAATCTTTTAAACACGTTAATTCTGACGACGTAAACTAATGAAAACATGTTATTAAACAGTCGTTTTACAAACTTAAAACTGCCAACTAAAAGGCAATTTTACACACTGTCGTAGATAATAGTAATTTATTATACAAGACGATAAAGTTAAATTTTATCCGCGAGTGAATCGGTTAACGTCGAGACGAAGTCGAGACGTTAATGATTCAAGAGTGGATAGAAATAACTTTATCGTCGTATATAATACAATATTTTTTTCTATAGCCAGAGCTTTAACAATTTCAAAAGAAAATAAGGACATTCAATCACATTTCAAAATGTCACTAGCTAGATTAGGTTGCTACGATAATACGAAGCTGACATATTTAATTTAAACAAAAGTTAGAAAATTAAATTACTTTATCTATAGTTGATGTTAAAGTGCTACTTTATCTACCCTTGCTGTTAAAGTAAAACTTGACCTTTTGTTTTGAGTTGATAAAAGCATACTTTAACATGTGCTATAGAAAAAAAGTTATTCTTACGTTCTTAAGGCATCTTTTTGATGAGAATGTAGTGGCGTAGTCAGTATTTCAAAAAAAGTTTCAAATTTCGAGTTACACCTTAAAATTGTATTTTTTTATATGGAATTCATAGTTGGCTGTGTCATCATGAGAAAGAAGATTTCAAAAACTCACAATTTTCAAAATAGTTCTTAATATTTCTTCGCTTTCTGGTTGAAGACTTGTGTCATTTAGAACATACGTGATTAAACAAAGTTTTTGTCATTGAGCTACAATATCGACCGATTAATAACAGAATTAATAACGTTTGATTATTGCTTATAACGTCACACAGTGTCCGTCATAAATTTGGAGACATGGAAAAATGTTTGATTATCGATTTATCGGAAACGTTTATTCTTGAAGTCCGTGCATTTTCTCAAACTAAAAATGCACTCCATAATTTAAATAACTCCTTTCGCATAGGGGGGAGGTTCGAGTACTTTTATTTTTCAAAATACAAAAAAATGTTATTTGGAAATACTTGCCATCACATTTCAATTAAAAGTTATAATTGTTTTGAATTCTTGTTGATGTTCGGATTATTTCTTATTACATTTTTTAGAATACTTTTTTTCACTTTGGACACAAAATATAAAATTTCGATTAACGTAATTTTCTGGTTACTAATTAAGTGAACGAAACTTAAGTTCGACAACACATATTTATCGTATCCTATAATAACTTTGAAGTATCCCATTTTCCGTAACACAGTGGTAAGAAAAAATAGGAAAAACCAGTGAAAATTGTTTTTCGGGTTAAGCGGCTGTGACATATTTGACACCTTCTTTCAATTATAAACAGCCTTTTCAAATATTATTTTTGTGTAATTTACAAAATAAGGGTATTTTATTCTTGAACCATTGTCATATTTTCGAACCTCCCCCGTATATGAAAGAAGATATCACTGTAATGAGAACACAACCTCTCTCCCAGGATGCCATAACCAACTATGAGTTTCCTATAAAAATATATTTGAAAACTAACTACGCCACTGCATTGATGCGAAAAAAGTGCCTGAAGAACGTAAGAATTGCTTTTCCCTATTTTCATAAATAAACGAGATATAGCCACAAAACGAAAAGACGAAAAATCGAAATTTTCTTTATAATTCCAAAACAAAAGACGACAGCCCATGTTGGTTTGCAAGATTAAGTTTTCCCGAAAAAAGAGATCGAGGAGGGGGGAGGAAGCATCTATTTTTCCATATCTACTATAGTTATCGTGATTTCCTATGAAAACGTCGAAATTTGCTTACCCTGTACGCAGTTTACCATTTCCCTATGCTATCTGTGTATTTTCAAACATAATCAATCTTGCATACTGTTATTTGAGAAGATATTCAGCAACTTTTCCTAATACACTTTTGCAATATTTTTAATAATTATAGTTTCTTCTTCACGCGAAACCCAAAAAGTTAATTGCTGAATTCTCGAGAACTTTTTGATTTCAATTGAATTGAAATTATGGGCAAAATAAGTTTCTGGATAAGCAAGAACGATCTTCCAATTATGAAAATACAATTTCAAAGTTATTTAGTCATCATACGTACATTAAACTGTATCGAGGTATACGCTGTATATTTGATTGAAAGTATATTTTGTTTCGAGCCAGATAAATAAATAATCGGCATGCAAACAGAATTGTCAGCGTCTTTATAACGCAGCGAGAGGTGAACCGGGTCGTGGCGCAGTGGTTGAAGCATATGACTCGGTTCGACACGCGCCTGGAGCTCGAGTTCGAATCTTATGGCCTGCATTGTTTTTTGTTAATTTGAAAATTAATGTGAATGACATTGCTAAGTGTTTCCTTTCATTATTTCCAACTATTTTGTACATAATTTTGAACACTTGCTTTCTATTGATATTTGGAGCATTTGCAGTTTCAAAACTTCCACTTGCGAGGGAAGTTCTCAGTAAAGCCCTTTACCGACTTTTTATATACAGGGTGTTTGGTTCACCGACGTATATCCGAAAGGAGGTGGTAGGTGAGTCGGTTTGGAACTTATTTAACCAAAAATACCTTTATACAAAGTGTCACGGTTTCTGAGATAAAGCCAACTTTGTGATTTTATTAAATTACTGCAGATTTGAACTTTAGTCGACTCCATATTTTGTTTTATCACATGTAGAGTGTATCAAGTGATTTTATTTGATAGAACAGATATCAAAGACTACTAAAATAAAAGTTACAAGAAATTAAAAGTTTGCAGTTGTATCTAATTAAAATTAATCATACTAAAACTGCAGTAATTTAATAAAATCACAAAGTTGGCTTTATCTCAGAAACCGTGACACTTTGTATAAAGGTATTTTTGGTTAAATAAGTTCCAAACCGACTCACCTACCACCTCCTTTCGGATATACGTCGGTGAACCAAACACCCATAGTCTTCCTCTTTGTTTTTTTAAGTTTCTCTATCATCACCACTTCCTCACAGTTATTTGAGTGAAATCATCACACCACATCTGATCGTTTGCTGCATTTGATTGATTCTTAGTCGATTATTTTTGTGAGTCATCTTGTTCTTTTTCGCTTTAGGATATGTCTGGTACAGATCAATTTTAATTTGGCTGCCCTTCGTCCAACATCTATGCCTGTCGTGGTACTCTATCGTTTAGAGTAATGTCCAGTATCTATTCTTGTCTTTGTACTTTTATGTATGGAAAAATAAAACCAAAAAATCATAATTGACGTACTGAACTAGCGTTGGCTGCATTGAGAAAAATGCCGTATGTATTAGTAAAACTAGAGCTCACGTGTATCAGTATCTGCCTGAAAAATTGAAATAACACTCACGAAAAAATATTAGGAAATTCAAAATAGCAGAGGGAACTGTTGTAAAAATAATATTTATAATAAAAAAAATCTTCTTCTCCTTCGTTCTTATATGGTTTCCTATATAGGTAGACATAAACTGCCTGTATTTTCCTTTTAAGCCTCTTCTGAAGTCGACGTCCAACGTTCCCGCCATCGTTTTGCTGGTCTTCCTTGTGTTCATTTGCCCACTGGTATGCTGTTTTTGGCAATCTTGGCTAACCTATTATTATCCATCCTTTGTATATGTTTGTTCCATTGTTTTCTTCTGTGTCGTACCAGTTTGTCTATGTCCAGTAAAAAAATGAATGTATTTAACCATAAGTTTTTAATGAGCTCTAGTAATTTTAAGAGTTATTTAATCAAACAGCATTTATTATACGCTTTAATTTGGTCTGAGACTTTTATAGATTTCATTTTTACAGCAAACAGCCCATGCATTTTTAATTATGACGTTCATCAATTAAGTCGTATAATTCCCTAACGAGCGAACGTAAGAGTGCTGCAGAAAGGGGGTGGCGATGACTCAACCCTGTAAATTAATCCGGCACAGAATGCATTAGATCCCGAGAGGACGTAAGGCGTAATGATTTGTCATCTGCGCATTTAATACACCTCGTGTGGCGCTAAATATGGTGCTGTCGAGTTGTAAATCCGGGGGAGTCGCCAGCAGACACTTGTCTACTCAAATAATGACTCCGTGTGTGGAGAATGACCCTAAGCCCGGTACATAAATTCTGCATAATTAGACCAAACGTCACACAAGACACGGTCTAGAAATAGAAATCAGGTGATTTGCTCTAAAATTTAAGGTAGTAGTTCGATAGCTAATAAAAATGTTTTATTTTCACTTTCATAATTTGATTGTTATTAAATCATCCTGGAGAGGAATGGCAGTTAATCTAAATTTCATTTTAATTATTAATTCTTTCTT
The DNA here is from genome assembly GCA_940337035.1 of Agriotes lineatus. NCBI lineage: Eukaryota > Metazoa > Arthropoda > Insecta > Coleoptera > Elateridae > Agriotes > Agriotes lineatus. The sequence continues at coordinate 29,202,172 of OW679194.1, read as the reverse complement.
GGGCGTTATTTGCAATTTCATTATTTAAATATGACAGTTTTATATTCCCCCCTTGACGGATCGTTTGATATACGAATCTCAGTTAATTCTATTTATTGTTTTTATGTTGTCCCGTAGAACTTCTTTCTTTTAATTGCTAAAGTTATTAATTGGCATGTATGTAACTATCTACGTTTTTTATTGCAGTATGTAGTGAGTGTTTCACTCTTCTATAATTCAGATCGGATCAGTTTACCCTCTTTTCTTACTGAATGTGTTATTATAATAACTATTTATGCAAGTGCTAACAACCACTTTAGCACGAGTTTGCATACAATATTTTTTCTACGACCTTAAATTTTCTGTTATTAATCCACCAATGTCGAGTTGACAAAGGTTTGCATTTATGACAGTTATAATTTATGTCATAATAAAGAGATAGCCTTGACGCGT
>OW679194.1:28905960-29201640 GCA_940337035.1 Agriotes lineatus | reverse complement strand
TTCAAAGTGTTAGCGTCAGTAATCAAGTATCAGATCAATTGCCTGTAAAATGTGGAGTACCACAAGGATCTATTTTAGGCCCTTTGCTATTTACAATATATACTAGCAACTGTAACGTATTTCTTAGATTTTGTAAATTTTATCAGTATGCTGATGATACGCAACTTCTGTATTCATTTGTTCCCAAGAATATTCAAACTTCTAATAACAAAATAAATGAAGACCTAAATAGATTGATGCACAGTTCTGAAATACACTTTAAGACTAAATACATGGAAATCATCGGTAATGCTATTTGGTAATTACACGCTTCGTGAAACGTATGTAAATCGTGGAAATATACAAATCAATAACTCTCCATCACAAATTAGTAATTGCACAAAAAACCTAGGATTACAGGTAGACAATTCCTTGAGGTTCAAGGAGCACATGTCTGCTGTTACCAAAAAAGCTTATGGTAAATTAAGGATTATTTATGAAAACAAACATTTTTTAAATGAAAAACTATGCTCTGCGAATCTTTGGTACTTTAGAATTTTAATTATTGTGATATAATCTACGGTCCCTATTTAGATTTCTTCGATAAAAATAGAATACAGAGTTCAAAATTCTTGTCTTTGCCTTATATTTGACATTAGAAAGTACGATCACATATCATATAAATTACAAGAAGTGAAGTGGCTTAACATGCAAAATCGGAGAATACTACATGCAGCTGTACTCTTTCATAAACTTGTTATTACAAAAACACCTCCCTATCTCTACAATAAAATTTGCTTTAGATCTGACGTACATAATATTAACATTAGAACGCAATAAACAAAGTTCCTGAGATATCTTGTAGAAATGTACATTCTAATTATTGCAAACTGTATACGTTGTAAAAAATACAACACGCACCCGCTCGTGTTATAAAAGTAAGCGCGCCTGCCAGAAGGTTAAAAGCATGCCCTGAAGAATCAAAACATTACTGAACGCTAAAATATTGATATTTTTAGAATAATGTTACAGTATTTGTAAATTAAAATAGTTTAAAAATAAATATTTTTCAAAAACTACTCTATTTTCTTTTATTTCCAGCAATATATCTGTATAATGACATTCCTGGATAACACAGAAAAGTGTTTCATTCCTGTCGAGAGATTAAGTGGTTAACCGAGACGCGTAGCGTCAAGGTGAACTTTATCTCGAGACAGGAATGAAACTTTTCACCGTGGTATGTATACTATTTTATTCGCAACCACTTTATTCTAAACAATAATTGGAAAAATTATTATATTATGATACAAGTTGCGACGCGCATGAATGGATCAACGAGATTCCTAGTGTCCCTACCTACTCAGCGGTCGAGAAAGAATCGCGCATAAATGGATCAACGAGATTTCCATTGTCCCTACCTACAGAGCGGTCGGGAATGGATTCATTTCCAACCGGCAATCACTTTTCCGACCAGTTGGAAAGTTACAAGTTGGGAATAGCTCATTTTCCAACTTTTTAAAAGTCAGTAATGATCTTATTACATATATGGTTGCAAATAAAATACATTTTCTAACCTATATGAACTACAGTTAGTCACACACTTTTTCTTTTGAGACATGTTTAATGATTATTTGCAATTGTTGGTAACGATGTTTATTAGAATTGGACTAATGGCAATTTAAATTAGGCGCCAATATTGAAATAGTTACTACAACGCTCAACAGATGGCGCAGCGATACACGCAAATTTAAGGTTACTAAATCATAAAGGTACCGCCAACTGTGCAAACATATATCTTTTGTCTCTTTTAATTTGGAGTTCCTGTCATTAGTGTCTCTCACTTTCTTACAATGTTGTGTCCTTTTTAATTTGGGGGAACAAAATCGTGGAATGGAATGGCGGCACCTTTATGTATTTAGTGACCTTACGCAGCTTCCATCACAGAAAATTTTCCAACTTGACAAGCCGAGATAAGAGACGTTTAGTCTCGTATTAATTCAGGAAGCCGTGGCAAAATTTGAAATACTGTATGTATAGGGTGTTTGAGAAGAGCACTTATTTGAGTAAGTAATCAAGTATTTAATTTAAAGTAATAAGGGAATAAAAGACGCACTATTAATTGGGATTAAAAACTGAAGTGTAATAGAAATTATTGTTTGATGAGAATGTTGTCATAAGTTTTGTGGGTGATTTTTTAATTGTTATGCATTCTAATAGTAGACGTTTTTTTAAATTTGGTTCTGTGTGAAGAATTTTGGGTTTATACAGATTGAAGTTATGTAATTTTTCAATGGCATGGTCTGAGAGGGCAGTGTTTGCTTTATGAGGGGTTAACTGTTTGGTTTTAATGGATTGTTTATGTTGTGACATTCTTTTTTTTAGATATTTATTTGTTTGACCGATATAAGTGGCATCACAATTGTTGCATTGAACTTGGTAAACTAAGTGAGATTTTTGATTTTCATCAATTTTATCTTTTTAAGTTTTTGTAAACAAAATTTTTAAAGGTGTGTGAATATTGTTTTTTTTTAGTTCTTTTTCGATTATTTCTGATAAAGTGGGTATATAAAGAATAGTAGTATATTTTTTGGTTTAAAATTGGTGGTTATTAAAATTGTTATTTAAAAAATTTGGTTGTAAATTTATTGATTTGTTATTGGTATTATGTTTATGTAAAGTTATTAATCTTGTTTTAATGTTTTTGTTAATAAAGTCTGAGGGATAGTTATTTTGTAAAAGAATGTTTGTTATTATTTTTATATTGTTATTATGTTTTTTACTGGATAAAAGAATAACACGGTCGACAAGTCCTGATATTACACTTTCTTTATATTTGATTGATGTGTTAGAATAATAATTTAAGTATCTGTTTGCTTATATGGGTTTTCTGTACCAATTTGTGTCTATTTTTTCGTTTCTTTCCCTTGTTAGATGTCTGAAAAATTAAAATAATTCGATTTGTTTTCTCTTTCAATGGCAAATTTAAGTCTTGGGTGCATATTGTTAAAGGTTTGGAAAATTTTATTTACTTTAGTTGTATTCATTCTTAATATTATGTCGTCTACACAGCGTTGGTAAAAATTAATGTCTTTATTATTTTCGATTACGTTGAATTCAATATCCATAAGTACAAGTTCAGTGATAGTGCTTGAAATTGGGGAACCCATAGGTACTCCAAATTTTTGTTTGTAAATTTTGTTATTGTAACAGAAATAATTATTATTTAGAACAATCTTTAAAGCAATGGAATGTTTGTGTATTCATTTAATTTGCGCCAATATTTTTCAACGGTTTGTAAGGCAAGTTCTGTAAGTATGTTGGTATTGAGAGAAACAACATCTAGTGATAATAATTCAAAATTATCGAGTAATTTTTGATTGTCAATAAAATTTTTAAAGGACCAAGAATATTTTGGTTTGTTAAGTTTGATGTTTCCTAGAAATTTTGATAATTTGTAAGTTGGGCTCATGTATGAGGCAACAATTAATTGGTCTTAATGGAATGTTATTTTTGTGTAGTTTTGGTAATCCGTAAATTAGTGGTGGTGTACTATTATGTGATACGAGCTTTTTGCAAGTATTATGGTCTATGTAATTGTTTGTTAAGAAATGTTTAATTATAGTGTTGTTTTGTGTTTGAACTTGTTGAGTAGGGTCTTTTTTTTCTATTGAATAGGTGATTTTATCATTAATAAGATCTTTAATTTTATTGTTATACATATCAATAGTCACGATCACAGTTTTTTGTGTTTCATCAGCTTTGGTTATTATTAGATTTGAGTTATTTTTCAGAAATTTTTTTGTTTCGTTAATTTTGGTTTGAAGGTTTTTATTTATTTTTTGTTGTTCTATACTTGATATTTTAAGTTTGTTTGGATTGTTTTGTTTTTGTTGCAAATATTGGCAAGTGTGGTATTTTGTTTTTCTTCATCTACGTTAATTAGGTTATTTTCTATGTTTATAATGAATTGTTCGTAAGGAATACTTTTGGGGTCGAAAATGTTGAAATTTGGTCCATAGTTTAAAATTGTTTGGACATTGTTAGGTATGTTTATATTTGTTAGATTTTCAATCCAAGGATTATGTTTTTCGGTACTATTGGAAATGCTTGTGCAATTTTGATTTAAAGTTAATGAGATATTAGGATTTTGCTTTAGGTTAACACTAAATGCTAGACATCTCGAATTAACAAGAACAGATCTACCTCCTAATCCAATTCCACACATCACACAAACAGCCTAATTTCAACAAATTTTATTTTAATGGTTACACCACACAAACGCCTTCTGCTTCGAAAAACATTTCGCATAACCCCAACGTAAACTATCGAATCACTTACCTACAGGTAATTAAATACCCATTTCATTATACCAAGTCCTATAATCACCTACTCTTTTTTCAGCTCCCCAATTTCAATTGGTTTTTACATGTTATTTAAAAAATTGAACAACTACAATTAAAAAAAGAAGAGGAAAAGAAATTCCCATGTAACTTAACTATAAAAAAAAATCAACAATGTCATACCATGGTGAACCAACTTAATTTTTCAACCTTTTAAGTACATTAATTTGGCAAACAACTATGAGTAATTAATTACTTTCTTTTTTCCTCCGCTAGGTCAGCTGCTTTCCCTGCTTCATTATTTATCATTAAAAAAAACATTTTTCAATCACTTGTAACTAATGTTTCCTTTAATTATTAGACAACATTAATTAAACATTTTTAGAAAATTTCAAAACCAACAATTTACTAAATGAGGCTAATATTCTTTCATAAATCTAATTTCTAATTAAACCCAGATTCACTAAAATGTTCACTTTTCACATACACGTGTCTCTTTAATTTAATATGTATTAATTTTGTCTGATGAAGCGGCTAACTTACAGCGAAACGTTACACTAAATAAAATTTTACAATTGTTGATTTGACTAATGCTCTTATTGATTTTTACTGAGTAACTATTTCAATTACAAATTTTATCTGACATTTCTTCTACATGTATGCAATGTATTGCCAAATAGTATTTTGTGAACAGAAAATTTCTTACAAACATGATTTCATGGTCGAATGAAAACTCGCAATTAATGAGACTTGCAAATTGTTAACGTATACAGTTTTTGGTAAATTTTTGATTTAGAATTATTGGACATCATCTCATATGACCTGTAGAACTGTCATCTAGACTAAATGCAAACAATTATCTAAATTTTTAAGCAACACCGTTCCTCATCATATCAAAAATGTTCCGCTGGCTGTTCGTCAAACAGATGGATCGTGGATCGATTGTGCAGGGAAGACTCCTTGACCAGCTAAGTTTTTGAATCAAACAATTACTGATTACTTTTTATTTGGTTCAATAAAACAAAAGATTTATTCTACTGAATCTTCAACCCGAAGAAATTACTTGAAAAAATCCGTTATATTACAAATTTAATATCAGAGTCCACAATAACCGAGTTATGTATAATCATTGCTAGCCACTTACTTAAATATGTTTCAAATATTAATTTAATTATATACATCTAAAATTTTGACAATGTCATTATTCATTTAACACTCGGTATCTCCAAAATTGATACACATGCGACACGCATTTAATAAAAAATTCGACTCAATATGATCTCTTCTGTAACATTCCCGAATATTGCATGCTAATTGCCAAACTTTGTATAAAACTGGAATATTTTTAATAATTTTTGGATATTTTGGTTATCTACTAATGATATTCAAAATGTATCAACAATACACAAATATCCTCTTAAATACATTTTGTACTAACCGTTCTAATTGATGAGATATCACTCCTTCATTATAAAGACGTTTTCAATTCCACAGTAATTTCCACTCATGAACTTCAAATATATGTCAAATTCTTCAATAAATATTCAGCCCTCGTGCCAGTACCATACTGGAAATAACATCAGGCGGTGCTTCTACCTATGGATAGTAAAATAATACATTTATCAAGTGTTTCATTGTTGCATTTTGTAAAATGTGTATTGATCTATTTTCAATAATGAACTTACCATTCGCACAGCTGCATACGGACTTAAACCAAGAGATTTGTTATTCACTGATGTCACAGACCATCTTTTATAAATGAACGTTCTTGGAAGGCATTTGATACATGTCCAAATAGTTGCTCGATCTGCAACAAAATATAAAAATTAAAAATACATCGATAATACAGGTATAACAAGACAATATTCAATAATACAGGGTGTCCCAAAAAGAATGGGACATCTCTACATTTTTGTGGAAATTAAGAAAAAATTAAAAATTTAACTTCAAGGCCCTATAACTTCTTACTGAAGAGACTTTGTATTAAGGTATATTAGGTTTAATCAATTTATTATAACGTAAGGAATCTATGACTAATCGGTGTTCCATTCTTTTTGGGACACCCTGTATAAGTAACTAGTTTAGATTAGATTTAGGTTCCACAACTGGCACTAGAATGGCAATGTCCCCTACTAGCTTGCGGTTGTCAATAGAGTTAAGGCTCCAATCGAGGTGGTGTCTTTTACGCTCTAATGCTGGGCATTCAAAGAGGATATGATAGGCTGTTTCATCATCCTCTTGGCATAGTCTGCAAACAGGTTCATGTCTATAGATATTGATCCTGTGCATAAATTCTCTGAATGCTCCAGTGCCTGTTAGTAGACTGACTACTTGCTTGATTCGAGTTCTGTTCAGTCTCAACAGGGTTTTGGTGGTTTGTGGATTTGGAGTTTTTAGCAATCTTTTGAAGTGTGTTGCTTGATTGTAGTTTCTCCACCGTAGTTGGTGTGCGGTATTGACCCATTCATTAATGGCCGAGCGAGCTTGGTTTTTCTGAATGCTTAGACCAGGTTCTGGACCGGTCATTGCATTACGGGCTGCTTCTTTTGCGAGCTTGTCCGCCTTTTCGTTTCCTTCAATACCTTAGTGACCTGGGATCCAGCATAATTTTACTGTATTTCCCTGGCTCAAGGTTTGAAGTTTGGATTTGCATTCCTTAACCAGTCTCAATGAAGTACTGAAAGCGTTTAGCGCTTTCAACGCTGCCTGACTGTCGGAGAGAATGTGTATGTCTCGATTGAGCAGCTTCTTTTCTATGCTGTTTGCGCATACGTTAATAGCTTAAACTTCAGCCTGAAAGATGTTAGAAAACTTTCCTAGACTGACTTTTTCGTTGGTTCTAGGATTGGTACTGTACACACCAGAGCCTGTACCCCCTTCAAACTTAGATCCATCAGTGTAAAAACTGATGTTCTTATTTGTTGGAGTTGGTAGTTGGTCTGGATTCCAACTTGTGTGTATAGTAAAGTTCTTTTCAAAGTCATAGGCTTTGATTATAAGATCAGAACCCATTTCTAATATTGGCTTGTTGATGTGTGATATGATCTTGCCATGTCCTTGATTACTAGCTGTGGTCATCCAGTGACCAGTACTTTGTAATCTGTAGGCTGCCATTCTGGCTTCACCTTCCAAGAAGATGTGCAGAGGTGGTAGATTTAAGATAGCATTCAGTGCTTGTCCTGAGGTGCCTTTAAAGGCTCCAGTGATGCAGCGATTAGCTAGATATTGTATTCTGCTGATTTTGTGGATTGCAGTTGCTTGTTTTATTTTGGACTACCAGGCGATTATTCCATATGAAATTACTGGTCGAACCATGGTTTTGTACAGCCAGAGGGTCAGTTCCAGTTTGTAGCCCCCACGTGGTGATTGTTTTGTCTAAGTGGGAGTTCCAAGTTAGTTTGGAGTCGAAGGTTAGTCCTAAGTACTTAACCTCGTTCTCCCAGTTGACATTTGTCTCAAACAGTTTTATGTTGATTCTGTTTGTGATGTTCTTTCTACGAGTGAAAGCGACGAGAGTGGCTTTGCTGGGATTAATTCTAAGATTATTCTCTAGACACCACTCCTCGGTTAACTTTAGTGCTGATTTCATTACATTGTCTACGGTTCTTTGGTATTTACCTTGAATCAGTATGACAACGTCATCAGCGTATCCTTGAGTGTAGCAGCCTTTGTTATTGAGTTGGATCAGCAGTTCATCAACTGTGAGGCACCACAGGAGTGGAGAAAGAACTCCTCCCTGTGGACATCCCCTTGTCACCTGCACTGTCTTTTCCTTGTCAAATAACTTGACTTTTACAACTCCAGTGTTGAGCATTGCCATAGTGATAGTCCATTTTATTATGGTGTTATCCATGTGATGGTTTGTCATTGATCTTTCAATAGAGTGGTAGGAGGTGTTGTCGAAGACACCTTCTATGTCTAGAAATGCTCCGACTGCATACTCCTTGTACTCCAAGGTTCTCCCAATTTTCCCCACTAGTTGGTGTAGTGCGGTTTCACATGACTTCCCTGTTTGGTAAGCATGTTGATATTTGTGAATCGGGAGTGAAGTTAGGGCTTCTTCCCTCCCGTATCTGTCTAATCTTTCCAAAGTTTTAAGGAGGAATGACGTTAGGCTGATAGGTATGTAAGATTTGGCTTCTGCATAGCTGCTCTTAGAGATAAATACTATTTTTGTCACTCTCCAGGCTTGGGAAATGTAGCCCAAGGCAAGACTTGCTTGGAACATGTCTTTGAGAGGGTTCAGCAGTATATATATATCTATCCCTTTGTGCAGCATTACGGGTTGTATGCCGTTGTTTCCAGCAGATTTGAAAAGACTGAAGAGGCTAGTTGCCCATCTAATCCTTTCTTTGCTGACTATTCTCTTAGCTGTTTCCCAGTCTTCCCTCCTAGGGCTATGATTGGGTTCAGCCAGGGTAGGTTGTTCCACTGCTCCGGGTAGGTGAGTTTTTATCAAAAGAGATAATGTCTCCTCTTCTGTTGTAGTGTATTCTCCGCTTTCTTTTTTAAGAATGCCTACTGAGTTCATGGCTTGCTTTGAGATGATTTTGTGGAGTCTAGCTGTGGATCGCGTGGTCTCCACCTCCTGGGAAATTTTTTTCCAGGCTGCTATCTTAGCTGCCTTGATCTTTTTGCCATAGTCTGTGAGAGCTTGTGACAAATACAATTATATCTTCCCTAATATTGTCTAGTATTTGATAAATTTTTCCATACAGTGTATTTTGAATAATAGTAAACATGAACATTCGAATAATGAAAGCGTCATTGAAATACACACTTCTGCAACTTATCCAAATATTTATTACACCGAGTATACCTAACAAATGATCATGTCTAGCTTCATTATTTCCTAGCAGCTCGAAGAAAAAGTCGAAATTGGTTTGTCATTGCAATTTGCTTCTGTTCAATTGTTTTTCTATCTTCCTTACTTGTAAAAATTATTCCGACAAACGTATCAGTCTAAGCAGACAAATTAGGCCATTAATGGCCGGTTCTACAATGCAAGTAAGAATAAGCTATCCGAGCTTTAATTGTCATAATTTCCTTTGTTACAGCAATCGTTTCGAAGGTAGTTATTCCCCGCATAACTTTATCCTTGCTTTGTAGAACCGGCCCTTAAAAGTGCCATGAACAACTAGGTTTCATTTAAAAACATACAAATTTGTTTGTTATGAACAAGGTCTAGGAATGCAAAGTACAATAGACAGTTCGGAATCAATATAGTTTACATCATGCAATCATTCTTCTTTTTTGCTCATCGTTTAAATAATTTCGAGGTACTTTAAGTGAACTGAAGTACCTACTCTTTAAATTTTTTTACACTTAACGTACCAAACTAAATTTATTGCAAATTTACGGATTTTTTAAAAACTTACACTGAAAAACTCAAGTGTAAACTGTTTTGATCCCCCAACTGTACCCTAGAGTTCTTAGACACCGACTACTATGGTCATACTGTTAAAGTTCTACTATAATTTTGCTGAGACTAAGGAATTCCAACCCTAGCAAGGGATCTTTTATATGCTACACATCCTAGTAACGTAGGAAAAACCTAATCCCACAATCTTAAAATAAAATTCAAAAATGTTTAGTCCATCTCACCTCTTGTAACATCAATCCTGGGACACACCTGTATAAGGTGTTACATTTGAAAACGAATAACTAGTATCACTTCGGCTGAAACCAAAAGTGCAAAAAACATTTATTATATGTCAAAAAGTGACGATTCCTGACCCAGCAGACAAACAAATGAAAATATCTTTACATTGGGAACTATAATACATAAGGCAATAGAAGAGGGTAAAGAGCTGTACATAACCTTCATTGACTTGAAAGCGGCTTCCGACACAGTAAATAGACAAGTACCAAACCAATTAAGACGAATAATTAGAAGTACTATTAACAAAGTGAAGTGCAAAGTACAAATCGCGAGACATCGATCAGAAAAATTTGAGATGAGAAAAGGGATAATGCAGGGAGACAGTCTGAGCGCATTTAAGGCCAGAACAACACTAAGCTCCGTGATAGGACACAAGAACCTACAGCCCATCTTAATAAGCAGCCAACTGTATACAGATGACGTGGTGTTAATAGCGAATTCTAGAAGAAAAATGCAGAAACTACTAGATAACTTGTCTAGAGAGATAAAAAACGAAGATTGAAATCAACACAAATAAAACAAGTGATGACAATTAATGCAACACAAGGGGATAACAGGGGCAGGGACATCATATGTAACAATACACCACTAGAAAGAGTAACAACGTTTGAATACCTTGGGACCATCTTAAGAAATGACGATAGGATCAACCCAGAATTAACAAGCAGGGCAAATAAATCAATGCGACTATACTATGCATTGAACAAAACAGTGTTAGGCCGTAAGAATATTGAATTAGATAAAAAATTAAAAATCCATATTACAATAACAATGCCCATGATCACTTATGCGGCCGAGAACTGGACCGATGTTTGGGTCTGGTGTGAGTATAAGGTCCAAGATACTGGGGGTATCATTTCCTCGGTATCTGGTAGGATAAACAACATACTGGTGCAGATTGGAGTGTACAAACGCATCCAAGACAAGTGAGGAGGCCACATTAGAATTTGTTGTTTTTGTTTGATTCCATACAATCGTGGGGTAGTTGCCCTGTTCTTGTGCAGCAAATTACTGCTAACGCTCCGAAAATTATCTAAGATTTACTAATTCAAGAGATTAAAAACAAGGAGAGAAGAAAGCAATGGATATATAATATTGCTAAATAAGATTTTCCAGATCGAGGTTACGTTTGTTAGGCTTTAATCACTTTTTTGCTGTGGTTTTAAATTTTCAGAAAGTAAAGCTGAGTTTAAATATCATTATTGAAATTACTAAACACTGCAACTACCTGCGTAAAACATTTTGCATTTTAGAAATATTTCACCTAAATCAGTTTGAACACAATTAGTGATGTAAATTACCCAGGTATTTATGTTTAGGGGTAAATACCCGGGGTATTTAGAGGGTTATTTATGGCCTGAATTACAAACATCATAAAACTAATATAACCACTATGATTTTGATTAGTAAGTCAAGGTGCTCTATTTGAATTATATAAAAATGTAGAATAAACAAGCTCCACTAAGAATATTTACTGCCTAAAATATATATAAAGTTCTTCATACAGTTTGTGATCTTCTTTGCCTTATTAAGATTGTTTCTTAATATTTATTTATTTATTTATTTTTATTTATTAGTAGTGTACTTAGAGGGATTCTGGGACACTTCGATTGGTTTGGAACTTGGCTAAGTGTCACGTGGCGAGGTCATTGGCCTCTGGTTTGAAACTTGGCTAGGTCTAGTCGGGGGTCACGGTCTATCTGTCTACCTGTCTAAACAGTGCTTTCGAACCTATATTAAAACAATATAATCTAAAATTTGGTGTTACCAAACTCTGACTATAAAATAAGGAGTAGCAAAGGCTACCGGATTCTCAGCCGGAGCTGGTCGTGGGTCGAACAGAAGACTTAAAGCGTAAGCTGAAACGATGAGTAATTTATGGGCGCCAAGTAGCAGTAACCCAGCACTTTGCTAATCATCAAACCAGACACTACGGAAGGTGCTACTAAGCGATCCTGAAAATTAGAGGTAGCGACAAGGACACACACAAATGAAATTCGCAGGCATAAGTAACGAGTATATATAATTTAATAGAATATTAACATTAATAAAATATTAACAATGCTCGGTAGTATATCACAACAACGACAGATATCACAAACCAGATTTCGTATACCAAGATAGTTTATCACAGATTGAACTCACCAGTTTAAATAAATACAGTAGTCGAAGATCGTAGCAATTCGCATGTATGACCAAACGCGTCTCAAATTTAAGCGGTAGTTAAGGTTTTGTTTTGTTTGTCAAGTTGAAATCAACGCTAAACCCTCAGTTGCAAAAATACATAACTGTACTAGTAATCAAATGTACACAAAACCCATTATTACCCAAGATCTAGGTTGATAGGGGCGCAAAATTACCCGAAACACGCTAATTAAATCTCGCCCTAAAGGGGCGTAATTGCTTAAACAACGATCGGACTGATTTCGCTAATTTCTTGCAAAGTGGGGCCGCACTAAGCCAAATTCAACCGACTGACAGATCGCTCCACGGAGATCGAGTCTAAAATTGTTCAAATGGGCGTATGCAAGAATTGCTATTACAAACATTTACATAAGGGAAACCTTATCGTCCCTATGCATCTACATTAGTCACAGCCACTCTAATGGAGGCTTGAAATAATGAAATGTCAAGTTGCAAATATTAAGATGTTATACAACAAAATAGGTTTACTTTAAACTGCAGGTGAGTTATCACAACATTAAAGTAAGTAAATTTAATCAATTATCAAAATCTGGCCGTAGCCCAAACGCTACAATGAATAATAATTAAACACACATTAAAATCATGCCTATAACACAGGTTAAGTTGGTCGAGCTCAAAACTGCACAAGAACGCTTAAGGAAATTGCAAAGACAGACCTTGGCTGCACCAGGTGACGAACGTGCTAAATCGGAGGCCTACTGCACGATGTCGAGAAAGCCAGGTGATCCAACGGGCTTCATCGCAGGTAACGCAGAGATCTCGAGCCAGTAAATCTGCTAGCCTGTTTTAGGGACTGGAAATCTCCCAAACTCACAGCCAGCCGACTGCAGCAACTGCCTGGAGAGAGTGCTCTCCAAGAGGGGCCAAATCCATCAACCAAACGCTTCGAAGAGTTTCTGCGCCACATGAACAAACTCGCCGCTCACCAACAGAGATGCGTTAGTTCATACTATAGGACTGCTTCCTAATCTGAGTGCGTTCACCGCCTGTACCAAAGGGGAATTGAGTGCTTTCACCGCCCGTACCAAAGGGGAGCTAAAAGGGACAACATTCTGCCTTAGAAATATAACCAGTAATTGTCAAAATAGCATACCGTGAGGTGTTATGCTCCAAATCGCCCAAGTAGTTACATGTGCTTGTCAGATGAATTCCGGACAAAAATCCGTGCTTGAAATGTATCACAACAAAAACGTCGGGGACGTCTCCCAGACAAAAATCACACCAAGATATACATTTTCATGCTAGGATGAGCGTGACAAAACCGAATTACAAATATTCGTGCATCGATTAACCAAAGATGCTTTTCACCACATCCATCTTCTGACAACTCAAAATGGCTAATGATAATTTGACAGCTAGGCCCAGAAAATTCCAAATTTGCAGAAAAATCGCATCTGCAACCAACATAGCACGCGTACAACGTGAGGCCTAATCTGCAGTGACTTTACTTGAGGAAATGGGTAACTAAAACTAGGCTATTTAAAGTAAGTTAGAACTAGGATTAGTCCGATATAGGGTAAATAGTTAGAGCGAAATGTGCAAAGTGCCTTGAATTAGGCAGGGATAAGGCAAATCGTTAAATTAATACGAAAAGTGACTTTTGGCCCATAACATTGGGTCTTACGTAAAAGAAAACAATATGCAATTAAATGGTACTGTTGCTAACAGTAGTATAGAAATTTTTAACTCAGTTTACACTCCGAACTGTAACCTGTAAATCTCTACAGCATAATATTTCTTTAGGAACTTGCTTATTGCTAAAGTGAGGGATGCTGTCCTTCTGTACATAGATCCAACAGCAGCAAAGCGGAATAAAAAACTATCGTCAAATTTCGAAACTTTGTGTATTTAATAAAGTACAGGAAAAACATGTAATATATACATTCGGTGCTTACAATGTCTGTAAATTTTCAATCAATTTTAAGCAAATTTCTTAACCACACATTTATTTTGTAGCAACCTTGTACATTCCCAGATTTTCCCGTCAACAACCTGATCATAATTTAACTTAACCGTCAAAACCTGAGTAGAATTTAAACTTCCCACCAAAACCTGATCATAATTTGAATTTACCACCAAAACCTGCGCATAATTTGAATTTTCCGCCAAAACCTACGCAGAATTTGAACTTCCCGCCAAACCTGCGCAAAAACCATCGCGCAGACCCCCGCAGAAACTCCAAACAACAATAACATCCGGTTTTTTTAGCAACCTTGTATATTCCCAGACGCTCACATCCACAGATCTGGACAGGTATTTTCTATAGTCTGCGCCTCCTTCTAATTTTAGCTTTATTTACACAATTTCTAATGTGATTGTTTAGTTACAAAATGTTTTTAAACAAGTTTGAGATTTTCTCTTATACATCTGATTTTTAACCAATCTAGGTAAGTTTTTATCCGAAAAAAATGAACTGTCCCTCACCGTTGGGTATAGAGTATTTTTTACTAATATATTGTTGTGGCCTAATAGCTTTTACTTGGCTTTATTTAATTTAATTCTTATTTAAAAAAAATTATTTTAATCTTACCTTTTGCGTACAGTCTTTAGCATGTAATTGTAATAACTTTAGTTATTCGACTCTAATCAACTATTAAAATCAGATTACGACATAAACCATAATACCGGATATAGGACAATTGTATTTATTAAGTAATTAATAACTTCCTGTATCATACGTTTAACAACTTTGTTAATAATATTTGAATTTAATTCTTATTCTGAGTATTTTTTACTAATATATATTGCTGTTCGATACTTGACAAGGTCCGGTTTGGCAGCTGCATTACAAGTGTTCTGCCTGTCTGTCTGTCTGTCAGCAGTGCTTTCGAGCCTATATTAAAACAATCGAATCTAAAATTTGGGTCTTACGTAAAAAGAAAACAATATGCAATTAAATGGTACAGTGGCTAATAGCGGTATAGAAATATCCAAAATTTTTAACTCAGTTTACACTCCGAACTGTAACCTGTAAATCTTTACAGCATAATATTTCTTTAGGAACTTGCTTATTGCTAAAGTGAGGGATGCTGTCTTCTGTGCATAAATCCAACAGTAAAAAACGAAATAAATAACTATCGGCTCAATTTCGAGACTGTGTATTTAATAAAGTACGAGAAAAAAACACGTAATATTTACTTTGCTTACAAACAATGTTGAGGATTTCTCTCAATGTCTCTAAGACTCCAACACTTTTGTATTATGTTAAATACTGTTTACTAACTGACTGTTAATAACTATCAAAATATGCGAGAGACTATCAGCTACCAGATCCCAGTCACTCGTGGGTCTCACCCAGAGCCTCAAACAAGTTTTAATTTCCAAAGACTCCATTCAATTTTGCGGTTGTGCAGATTTTTCTCAAACAATGGGTTCCATTATTCAATTTTTACCAGTCTTGCACATTTCTCAAACATGTCTGGACAAGTCTGAAGCTCCAGACAATAACATCCTGTTTATTTGATAATGGAGGTCAGCAAAAATTCCTCCAGAGAACAATGGCTTCATTGTCCAATTATTTTTTGCAATCGTGCAGATTACTCAAACAATGGACGCCATTGTTCAATTGGTAGACATCCTGCATCTACAAGTCTCAACAAGTTTTGCATTCCCAGACGATGACTCACATCCTGTTGACGTTGGAAAATTTTGATAAGCGTAGGAATAAAATTAGACATTTAGCCCCAAAATTCATCGTAAGAATCTTGTAAAAATTACACTTTTAACCCCAAAATTCATCGTGGCAATGTAAAATTTCAAAATTACACTTTTAGCCTCAAAAATTCATCGTGGGAACCGGACCCCAGCTAGGCCTGTGACCTTGACCTCGGCTAGGCCTGTGACCTTGACCTCGGCTAGGCCCGTGACCCCCGACTAGACCTAGTCAAGTTTCAAACCAGAGGCCAATGACCTCGCCACGTGACACTTAGCCAAGTTCCAAACCAATCGAAGTGTCCCAGAATCCCTCTATGTACACTACTTTTATTATAACCTGAAGGGCTGAAGACAAACGTCCTATAATGCCCAAAAAAACAAATTACTACAATTGGCAGCAATGGTATAAATAAGAAAAAAAAAATACAATACAATTTAAACAAACATCAATTGACATAATATATTAAAGATTGCCGTACTTGTTTTTGAAAGTATTAATTGATGGTGCACACACTACATCGGCTGGCAAGTTGTTCCAAGGGTCGAAAATCCTGTTAGGCAGGAAATGTTGTCTTGTCCTGGTTTTGAAATTTTCCTTTCGTAATTTAAACTCATGACCACGTAGTCGATCGTCTATGTTCAAAATATACAAATGCGAAAGGTCAATTGAGAACAGATTGCGAAGAATTTTGTACTGTTGCGGCCAAAGAAATTCGCACGGTTTGTTTGCCTTGTGTGTATGATTTTATCAGGTGGACTAAAGTCACTCAATTGTCAGTTCTACAGCTGTAAGTCTAGGTTTTGCGTCATTTTGTGTCAAAACTGACGTAAAACCTAGCCTGCTAACCTTGAATTTGACATAGACTTACAGTGCCACCAATATAAACAGTGCCAACCTAAGAAAAACAATCACAATCATTTATAGTCACCCGGTACATAAGTATGGTCATTAAATTAAAGAGTAGGTAGAGAACCTTAAACAGAATAACTTTGCATAATAAACTACAAGGTGATTCAAAAATGGCGCATTTTCTCTGGAGGGGTTGTTGGGGACTACTAGCGGACTACGGGAAAAATCACAAAAAAATCTTTACAATCATTCCTCTGAACTATTAACATTTATTATTAATTTTAAATTACCATTAAATGAAATAATTTACATTATATATAAATTGGGCATGAAGTCCTCCATAATTTGGAGTTCATGATGCGCTAGATGAGTAAAAATTAGCTTAGCTTTGTAACTATTAAAAATTTCATAAATACCCAGTTTTTAGGTATTTACCCCACATCACTAAACACAATAGAGCTGATGGGAAAAGACCACTGCGTTGGTCTGTTCCTATATATTTTCCAGCAAAAAAATTCTTAAGGCAAGAAGAAATACAGCCGTAGTACCTAATAATACCACTAAAGAAGGTATGAAGTTGGTAGTATGTATGTACATACATGTTTTTATCTTTTTTAATACCCGGTGGTTTTTATCATAGATCTCAATGAGGCACTACCCGCAAATACAACCGAAACTGTAATTGAAATTATGAAAGTTAATTTATGAGTAAAAATGGAAGAATTAAACTAAAACACAAGTTAAGTTTTACACAAGAAGAATGAGAATTTGAACAAGTCATTTTGATTGTAGTGAATATTTTGTAATTACCTACTTTGTTTCTAGTTAATAAATCCATTCGAAGAAAACAAGGTTTTATTTCAATTTCATCAATATAATCGCGCACACAACCTGCTGAATAGTGCGGCAAACGTCATATTGACGAAATTGTGTGACAAACCTCAAAGTGACACATATGTCAGAGGAGTAAACATGGTGGATGTGGCGGTACACTCCTATATACACTGGCTCTGGCTTTAGCTAAACTTTTTTATTTAATTTTCCAAAATAATTGGATCCAAAATTTTTGTTGAAGTATTATCATAAAGTATTTTTTACGCTGATTTCAAATATATAAATATATATTAGGTGCTCCATTTAAAAAACCAAAGTCATGTCTCACTATGCAAAAATAGGAGGTTTATAACAATTTTTTGGCTGAACACCGTTGTTTAAAACAAAACGTTTTTTTTTCAATATCTCCATTATTGATGAAGTTACGAGCAGTCTAGCGGTGTACAAACACCCTGTATACATCTAAAACTTTAACAATGACATTACTCTTTTAATTACCAAACTCTATATAAAACTGGAATATTCTTAACAATTTTTGGATTATTTTGATATCTTCTCTAACGATATTCAAAATGTATCAATGTTAAATGTAGAGCTTTAAAAAATGTCCCGTTAAATAAATTTTATACTAACCGTTCTACTTGATGAGGTAACACTTCCGTCACTATAAAGATGTTTTAAATTTCATTATTATTTCCACTCATGAACAACTTCAACTATATGTCAAATTCTTCGATAAATAATCAGCCCTCTTGCAGGTACCATATTGTAGATAACGCCAGACAGTTCTACCTATGGATAGTAAAATAATACACTTAACAAGTGTTTTATTGTTGCACTTTGTAAAATGTTTATTGAACTATTTTCAATAATGAAATTACCATTTGCACAGCTGCGTATGAACTTAAACCATGAGATTTGTTGTTCACTGATACCACTGACAATCTTTTGCAAATGAATGTTCTTGGAGGACATTTCATGCATGTCTAAATAGTTGCTTAATCTGCAACAAAATATAACAATTAAAAATAAATCTATAATAAAGGTATTACAAGACAATATCCAAAAATATAGGTAACTAGGTAGTTGAATAAATATTGATATTCTACCAATTTATACAAATAATGAAGTTATAAACAAATGATCATGTCTAAAAAAAACTTACGATCTTCATTACTTGTAAAAATTATTCTGACAAAAATATCAGTCTAAACAGACAAAATAGGGCATTTAAGAGTGTTATGTTGCGTTTGAAAACATACAAATTTGTTTGTTTGTTATGAACAAAATCTAGACATGTAGAGTACTAAGTACTTAGACACCAACTGCTGTGGTCATATCGTCACAGTTCTGCTAGAATTTGGCCGAGACTAAGGAGTTACAGCCCTAACAAGGAATCTTTCACATGCTACATACTGTACTAACGTGAGACAAGCTAAATAAAAAATTAAAACTAGAAGAAAACAAGAATTGTGCATAAAAGCGCTGCTAACTCGAAGATAGGAAGACAAGAAAGCATATACGGAACAAGGAGCAAAAGCAAAAAAAAATAATCGAAGCGACTCGAAAAAATAAGATGTTAGAGGTAGATAGCATTCGAAGAGGTAGAGGAGTTCACTTACTTGGCTGCCAAAATAACAAATAAATGCGACGAAGAAAAAGAAATAGATTACAGAATAATTAAAGCCAACAAAAGTGCCGGAGCCCTGAACAACTGAACAGCATGATAAGAACAAAAAACCTATCTAGAAAGGCAAAGTTCCGACTCTACAAGACAGTCTTGAGACCGACGGCTTTATTTGGCTGCGAAACCTGGGTCTTAAATAAGAAGAACCAAGAGAGGCTGTTAAGGTGGGGAAGAAGAATATTAAGAAGAATAACGGGAGGAAAAAAACAAAAATGGGTTACAAACGAAGATCAAATAAGGAAATCTACGAAATCTATAAAGAGCCAACCATAGATAAGATAATAAAGGCGAGAAGACTGCAGTGGTTGGGGCATATAGAAAGAATGGAAGAAGGAAGAATCCCCAAAACTAGCCTGCAAGAGACCAGAATACAAGAAAAAGGAAGGGAGGGCAAGGAAGAGATGGTACGAAGCCGTTAAAGAAGATTTTGAAGAAAAGAATATATATAAAAATAGAAAGAAATGGAAGATTACAAAGCTGTGGGCCTAAAATGGCCTGTATAAAGCTCTACATTGTGATGGTCGTAGGCCTACAACCCGATTCTGCTTGCAGCACAACTTTAAGCACAGAGTTGGGGTGTTTTATGTAACTGCAATACTAAGCTTAAATTTCAATCAGTAAATGCATTAGAAAAGAGATGCCAGTATTAATAATTGAATTGAGTAAAGAAAGCAAAGGGCAAAGCTTGTTTTTCACAGGGTTGAAGTTGACGTTCAAATTAATTAAATATTAGGTTTGTGCAGAATGAATGGCCGAACCGAAAGAAATAAATAGTCACAAAAAGGTTTCCGAAGTGCATGTCAATGAAGCATAGATTTCAATATAACTAAGCAGGGTAATTGTGAGCAATCTAGAAAAGATATAAGAAGCCAGAAGAAAATAATAATACGTTGCAAAGAGCAAATAAGAAGTCAGGCAGCAAGACAAAAAAGCAAGTGAAAAGCAGACAGATGGACATGAGAAAGCAAGTGAAAAGCAGACAAAAGGAGATGAAAAAGCAATTATTAAGAAATGAACTCTATAAAATAATCAGTGCAAGTAACGCGAGTGAAATAGAGCAGAGTAACTAATAAAACGTGTTTGTGGCGCAAAGAGACCTTTTAAAATTAAGAAATGGACAATATTTTAGTTATAAGAAATTTGTAAATGTAATTTGTAATCACATTCATTTCCATAATGTATTTAATTTGATCAAAACCAATTTCCGGTGCCTTGGTAACCATAGTAATAGATTAGATTTTGTTTTTAATAACGGAAATAAAAAAAACAAATGAATAATTAAATTAAGCTTGACATGTAGTTTTGTGCTCCACTTCAACTAAAGTTTTTATCTAATAAATTAAAATATTTCGAGCTAAAAAGTGTATCATTGTGTTGACCAAGTGTTGAAGTGTTTCCGCAACATAAAATTAAATTTTCACCGGGAGCACCTCCGACAAGCATTGCCACATCAGGATTCCGATATTGAATTCCGGCCAGAAATAGGATCCAAAGCCAAGGATTTCTACTGCGACGCATCAGGCAGGAGTGCAGGAGACCGACCAACAGCAAAAATACCGGAAGAAACCATTCCAGAGGAAGATACCAGCTGGGGTCCCTTTCCAAACATTGCGAAGAACACACCAAATTTTAAGGTACTGTTTTAACCCAAAAGAATCAGTGTTAGGATCGGAAAATTTGTGTGCATACGAGACCAGACCTTGCTTATCAAGATTCAATCCTAGCATCCAGCGAAGGCGCAATTCAAATTATAAGCATCTACCCAAATTTAAGGTTAGGCGAAGGTAAAAACAATTGTGAGATTTAGTCGGCGTCCCTTCTGACGTCATGTAACAAATTAATGCCTGAAACAAATGATAATAATAACCGCCAAAGCGCTACGATTTGAATAAATACCTCTGCAAATGTTCACAATTTTGTTTATTTTAAAGTCAACAACGCTGACTGCACGATACGAACCATTTTGTAGGTTTTGACATATTGCATACAATAACTGCTGTGTATTGGAACTAATTCAGGTGTACAGTTGTACCAGATCAAGTAAAAATTACGATCTATTAGGAATTCACCCCTGGGAGTAGAGTCAATTGTTCAACTGAGCTAGCGTTTTGATAATAAATTGCAGATAAATAAAATACTTAAAGGGCATACTACCGTTTATTTTGTATCAAGAAAATAAAAATACAAGACAGCATATTTGAAACAGTCTAAATTAATTTTATAAACAACCCCGAAAGCAAATTAGTTAAACAAATTAAGGGTCCATCTCAATACATATATATGATAGATGTAAAAATCTTACCAATACGAAACTTGGGGAAATTACTAGATTGTAACATTAGTTCCGATTTTCACCGCGTCTCAATCTAGATTCTGTAACCTGTAGGTAGTCTTACTAAGCATAAATCGATCTAAATATTTTTCCTTCTCAGTGTGTCTAGATAAAAATTTATACAAAAGAGTTACCAGACAATTAAGATCGGAATTACAAGAAATTAGAAATGCAACGTTTGAATCTGACATTACCAAGTTATCGAAGGATGACCACACCATCTGGAAAGGTACGAAAAAGCTGGGGAAAAACGGACCAGGAAAAGTCTTTAGTCCACCACTCAACAACGGTAGACAATGAAATTGTGAACTTTTTGCACAGCTTTTGCCCTATGACACTACCAATAAAGTCATTCTCCTCAGCGGAAGTGCAGCAAAAAATTTCTAAATGTAAAAATCACAAAGCTCCTGGATTCGACTTAATTTCTTCCTTAATGCTCAAGGAACTTCCTAGAAAGGCACTAGTTCTATTGACCACCAATTATAACATTATGCTGAGGTTAGCATATTATCCAAAACTTGGAAATTCGCGCAAATAATAATGATCCACAAACTTGCCAAACTTCTACATGAAGCAGTCATTAGTACGAGTGTGGCACAATGGACTATTATACAAACTCAAGGTTTCCTTACCCACCCCCTACTACCTTACACTCAAGTCCTATCTTACAGATAGTTATTTCTAAACAAAATAAAATCCGGAAACATTCTCATCAAGTCAGGAGTTCCACAAGGCAGCATGTTGGGACCCCTCCTATACCTGACTTTCATTTTCGACCTGCCAACGAAAGTCAGTACAAAAATTGCTAGCTTCGCGGACGATGCCGCAGTAATTGTTGTGAATGATAATCCTCAAGTGGCCTTTGAAAATCTGCAAAACCATCTTAACGTCCTGGAAGATTGACTCAATAAGTGGCGAATAACTATAAACCAAAGTAAATCAACGCACACTACAATTACAACCCGCCAAGTTGAATGTCCTGATGTCACAGTCAACAGTATCCGTTTACCAGTGACAAACGAAGTCAAATACCTACGATTAATATTAGACAGAAAACTTATATGGAAATCACATATAATTAAGAAAAACACAAATCTTAAATTACAACAAATGAACTGGTTAATAGGTCGCAAATCAAAACTAACACCAAGCAACAAGGTGCTCCTGTATAAACGTATTATCAAACACCAAGATAACCCAAGATAATACTGAGAATGATGCTCGATGCTCCATGATACGTCAGATTGTAAATTCTCTTGAATCAATAAAAAAATTGTGCCTTAATGCCTCAAAGTTGAATAATAAAGTATTGTAATCACCCTGAGAGTACATTACATCACAAACGACACAAAATATTAAAATTTATAAAGGTATGAAAAACAACTAAATTAAGTTTTCAAATAAATTAATAGGAACATAAAAACTCTGCTCACCGCCTTGCCCTGGTAATCAAAGTCCTTTCGTTAAGATACTCATAATCAAATTTGTGTCGTTAATATCTTTTGTTGTTATTGACTCTTAACCAAATTAATTTTAGTATCGTTAGGAGCTTCATTACCGCACTCTTTTTATATAAAAAAAGACATCAAACCAGAGTTTATTGATGAAGATAAAATATTGAACAATACACGTTTACTTATGGCACATAACGAAACTGATATGATTGCGGCAAAACTCGGCTCACCGCCTCGGTTTGGCAATCAAACTCGTTTGGTTAAGATGCTCATAATTAAACTTGTATTGTTAATATCTATTAGCAGGATAAGTACTAAAATACGTGTAAATTCACATGTAGCTGGTTGATTTGTTGTCAACATGTGGTTTGTACTGGGTAATCCACTTATAAATAGTCTAAGGGACACAAGTTGGATCCCCGGTTCCAGCAAGATTTTTAAAGTAGTAGTGATGTAAAGCCTTGGGTGTTATGTTACTATGATGTGTAGCATGTAAAAGCTCCCCTGCTATGGTTGGAACTCCTTAGTCTCGGCAAAATTTTAAGTAGGACTTTGATATGACCACGGTAGTCAGTGTATAAGGTACCTCGTACTTCGTATGCCTAAACCTTGTCCATAACAAATATATAGCCTGCTTAATTTAGACCGTGTTTTATACAGCCTAGTCCTTTTATATACCGTCTGTAACATATACATATTACATGCTGTGTGAAACTTGACATGCGTTTTGCCATTTCGAACTTAGATAATCTTGTAGTGTACTTCGCCCACTTAGAACTACCGTTCCTAGAGCCAGTAATGTAGAAAGGATCGACAAATTAACCCTCTAGTTTCGGTCTACACACAATGTCTACATTACACAGGAATGTTTGTACTATGGCGGACAATAAATTTAGGTCGGCCTCTCATTCGCTTGACATCAAAATGTAAAGCTGGTTTATATACAACTAACCTCAATTTCGATTTTTCCGGCCTAAATGTATTGTCCACCATAGTACTAAGTACACACAGATCTTAAATTGCAGCTAACCTAAATTCGCACCTTTGTACAAAGAATATTGTCAAATTTCAATCCCACCTGCATTACTGGCTCTAGGAACGCTAATTCAAAATGTGCGAAGTACACTACAGGATAACCCGAACTTACACTAATTTGTTTGTTTGTTGCCCAAAGCACCAGAATTTGTAAATTGTACCATAATGCCAAAGGTGTGAAACTAAACTTTATTTGTTGCATACTATTCAAATACAAATATGGCACTAGGTCTTGACCGCTTGTCAACTACTAAAGTAACAAGCACCCACTTCTCTGAGGGGATCGACAAGTAGTAGCTTTACCTGTGGCTGTTCGTCTACCACATTATGTCTTAATCTTAACCTTCTCTAACATTATTTGTTCTGCTTACGCTGTGTTTAACTGTTTCACCAGAAATTGTTTAAAATTAACCCAGTTGAAGGTTAAACGAGGCTACAAAAAACAAACTATTTCCATAGATATTGAAATGTGTTACTTACACAGAAGAAGGGTAAAAGTTTAACGGCACTACTAAACACCAACACGTACACAACAAACTCCAACTAAACTTAAATCCACAGAACAATACCTAACCTAAACCTTTTACCGACAATGAAATGTGAACTTGAACGATAAGAATGTTATGAAGATAGCAACGCTGACCAGCGTCGCCAACCAGTGTTGCCAACTCTTCGCAAGTTGTATTCGCTAAATTGGTAACAAAAGTCTCCATTTTCAGATCAAAAGTCGCCAAATACGAAATACGCACATTAGAAAATCAAGCATTTATTTTTTTACAAAGAATAAAGAAATACGTAAACTACTTATGAATATAAAAATAAAAACTTACCTATTTATTTAAGGAAAAAACAATTTAACGTGCTAATTCTTCGTACCAAGTGATTACAATTGACAATGACAAATTGTGGAATGTGCAAACGTTGCAAAGAGTAAAGATAAAGCTCCTTCAGTTTTTAATTTCAAATCTCCGGCGTCATGAGCCCAAATATAACCGTCTGGTCACGTACGAAATACAAATAAATGTCAGGTAAACATAATATAATTTCAGGCGTTAATCATATCAGTACTATCGATGCCGGAAAAAGGTCCGCAGGAAAAAGTTCCGCGGAAAATGTTCCGCCGGAAAAAGTGCCGTGGGGAAATAAATCCGCAGGAAAAAGTTCGGCAAGAAAAAGTTCCGCAGGAAAGCGATGCTTTGGTGTTTTGTCCAGATTCCATGATTAATAAGTACCATACCATAGGGTACAAATGCATATGATAAAAATGGAAAAATTTGCTGGGCTATTATGTATATTATAATTACATTTATAGTATTTTAAATTACTACAGTGACTATATAATCACAGTGTGGCCATACAATTTTTGACTGGTACATTTTTAACCAATATCAAAATACGATTTTGCGGAAAACCATGATGATGTAATAAAAAAATATAATTTTTTAACGGTGTAAGCGACATTTGATAACAAAAAATTACTAAAGTCAAAATAAAATTTTACAATTCATTTGCTGAAGTGAAAGAAAGTTATTCAAAATGACTAATCTCTCAAATACAATTAAATACCACAAAGAGGTTTAAATGTTGAAGAAATATGAGTCATAAGGTTTTTTCATCAATTTATTACAATTAATGGAAATTGGAAAGTTCAAATCCAAAACGCAAATGATATAACATCATTTGTATAGAAATCTTCTCGGTAATTTAATGTGCTTTATTAACATCTAAATTATATTAAATAGATACATGGACTAAGCTCCAATCTAGCCCACTAGTGCTTAGGCGCATGCGCTTGATAATATGATTCTCAGTTTGTAGGAGGTTCTACAAATGTTCAGACAATGGAGGCAAAACACGAGAGTTTCATGCCAGACCCAATTTTGGCTGCCGTCAAGGTGCTAATTTAGGTTAGCTGCAGTTTAAGATTTCTGTATACTTAGTACAAAAATGCCTGTGTATCACCATAAAACAAGTAGTTAGTCCAATCGTCGACAATAATATTGAATTTGAATTTCCCAATGAGTATTTCTCTTATTTATAGCTTAAAATCCAGTTTCGCCACTGGCATAACAGTTCCTCTAATTTCATATTCCGGAAATGTCAAAATGTACCAGTGGGCTATACTGGAGTTTTCCCGACATTAACTACCTGCTATACATGTTCAACCTGGAATTGCAAATGTACACCGCAATAATCTATTGAACAGTTACTTACGAATATTTAAGCAATATAAAACTTAAAAGAAAATATTTATTTCTCTGTTAAATGTTCTGGTTTGTTTGTTGTTATTACTGTTCTGATTATCGTAAACAACTAATTTGTGAAAAACGTCAAAATATGGTTCTTTTCCGTATAAACAAACTATAATTTGGAAAACTCATGGCCGAGGGAATACTAATGGCGGATTTCATCACGTGATACGTCCACTCAAACTTTTGACAAGTTATAAAATGCCAATGTCTTATTTTGACATTAGTAACCTTTTGGGGTGAAATTCGGTGCACGGTCCGGTCTATTTCGCATCCGCTGCGAGCGACGTAAGTTTATAGTTCGATCAGCGTGTATGTCAAAATGTTGTGGGTGCCCCGCTTGCCGCTATCAATGTTTAAAGCAATGCGTTGCGCTCTCGGCGGTGGTCCAGGTTAATGGTTTATGTTAGTTGTTAGGTCTTGATAATTTTTTTTAGAGAAAAAATACGAGAGAGAGTTTGTTCAACGCAATGCGTTGCGCTCTCGGCGGTGGTCCAGGTTAATGGTTTATGTTAGTTGTTAGGTCTTGTTATTTTTTTTAGAGAAAAAATACGAGAGAGAGTTTGTTCAACGCAATGCGTTGCGCTCTCGGCGGTGGTCCAGGTTAATGGTTTATGTTAGTTGTTAGGTCTTGATAATTTTTTTTTAGAGAAAAAATACGAGAGAGTTTGTTCAACGCAATGCGTTGCGCTCTCGGCGGTGGTCCAGGTTAATGGTTTATGTTAGTTGTTAGGTCTTGATAATTTTTTTTAGAGAAAAAATACGAGAGAGAGTTTGTTCAACGCAATGCGTTGCGCTCTCGGCGGTGGTCCAGGTTAATGGTTTATGTTAGTTGTTAAGTCTTGTTATTTTTTTTAGAGAAAAAATACGAGAGAGAGTTTGTTCAACGCAATGCGTTGCGCTCTCGGCGGTGGTCCAGGTTAATGGTTTATGTTAGTTGTTAGGTCTTGATAATTTTTTTTAGAGAAAAAATACGAGAGAGAGTTTGTTCAACGCAATGCGTTGCGCTCTCGGCGGTGGTCCAGGTTAATGGTTTATGTTAGTTGTTAGGTCTTGTTATTTTTTTTAGAGAAAAAATACGAGAGAGAGTTTGTTCAACGCAATGCGTTGCGCTCTCGGCTGTGGTCCAGGTTAATGGTTTATGTTAGTTGTTAGGTCTTGATAATTTTTTTTTAGAGAAAAAATACGAGAGAGTTTGTTCAACGCAATGCGTTGCGCTCTCGGCTGTGGTCCAGGTTAATGGTTTATGTTAGTTGTTAGGTCTTGATAATTTTTTTTTAGAGAAAAAATACGAGAGAGTTTGTTCAACGCAATGCGTTGCGCTCTCGGCGGTGGTCCAGGTTAATGGTTTATGTTAGTTGTTAGGGCTTGATAATTTTTTTTTAGAGAAAAAATACGAGAGAGTTTGTTCAACGCAATGCGTTGCGCTCTCGGCGGTGGTCCAGGTTAATGGTTTATGTTAGTTGTTAGGTCTTGATAATTTTTTTTTAGAGAAAAAATATGAGAGAATATGTTCAACGCAATGCGTTGCACTCTCGGCGGTGGTCCAGGTTAATGGTTTATGTTAGTTGTTAGGTCTTGATAATTTTTTTTAGAGAAAAAATACGAGAGTTTGTTCGACGCAATGCGTTGCGCTCTCGGCGGTGGTCCAGGTTAATGGTTTATGTTAGTTGTTAGGTCTTGATAATTTTTTTTAGAGAAAAAATACGAGAGAGAGTTTGTTCAACGCAATGCGTTGCGCTCTCGGCGGTGGTCCAGGTTAATGGTTTATGTTAGTTGTTAGGTCTTGTTATTTTTTTAAAGAAAAAATACGAGAGAGAGTTTGTTCAACGCAATGCGTTGCGCTCTCGGCGGTGGTCCAGGTTAATGGTTTATGTTAGTTGTTAGGTCTTGATAATTTTTTTTTAGAGAAAAAATACGAGAGAGTTTGTTCAACGCAATGCGTTGCGCTCTCGGCGGTGGTCCAGGTTAATGGTTTATGTTAGTTGTTAGGTCTTGATAATTTTTTTTAGAGAAAAAATACGAGAGAGAGTTTGTTCAACGCAATGCGTTGCGCTCTCGGCGGTGGTCCAGGTTAATGGTTTATGTTAGTTGTTAGGTCTTGATAATTTTTTTTAGAGAAAAAATACGAGAGAGAGTTTGTTCAACGCAATGCGTTGCGCTCTCGGCGGTGGTCCAGGTTAATGGTTTATGTTAGTTGTTAGGTCTTGATAATTTTTTTTTAGAGAAAAAATACGAGAGAGAGTTTGTTCAACGCAATGCTTTGCGCTCTCGGCGGTGGTCCAGGTTAATGGTTTATGTTAGTTGTTAAGTCTTGATAATTTTTTTAGAGAAAAAATACGAGAGAGAGTTTGTTCAACGCAATGCGTTGCGCTCTCGGCGGTGGTCTAGGTTAATGGTTTATGTTAGTTGTTAGGTTTTGATAATTTTTTTTTAGAGAAAAAATACGAGAGAAAGTTTGTTCAATGCAATGCGTTGCGCTCTCGGCGGTGGTCCAGGTTAATAGTTTATGTTAGTTGTTAGGTCTTGATAATTTTTTTTTAGAGAAAAAATACGAGAGAGAGTTTGTTCAACGCAATGCGTTGCGCTCTCGGCGGTGGTCCAGGTTAATGGTTTATGTTAGTTGTTAGGTCTTGATAATTTTTTTTTAGAGAAAAAATACGAGAGAGTTTGTTCAACGCAATGCGTTGCGCTCTCGGCGGTGGTCCAGGTTAATGGTTTATGTTAGTTGTTAGGTCTTGATAATTTTTTTTTAGAGAAAAAATACGAGAGAGAGTTTGTTCAACGCAATGCGTTGCGCTCTCGGCGGTGGTCCAGGTTAATGGTTTATGTTAGTTGTTAGGTCTTGATAATTTTTTTAGAGAAAAATACGAGAGAGAGTTTGTTCAACGCAATGCGTTGCGCTCTCGACGGTGGTCCAGGTTAATGGTTTATGTTAGTTGTTAGGTCTTGATAATTTTTTTTAGAGAAAAAATACGAGAGAGAGTTTGTTCAACGCAGTGCTTTGCGCTCTCGGCGGTGGTCCAGGTTAATGGTTTATGTTAGTTGTTAAGTCTTGATAATTTTTTTAGAGAAAAAATACGAGAGAGAGTTTGTTCAATGCAATGCGTTGCGCTCTCGGCGGTGGTCTAGGTTAATGGTTTATGTTAGTTGTTAGGTTTTGATAATTTTTTTTTAGAGAAAAAATACGAGAGAGAGTTTGTTCAATGCAATGCGTTGCGCTCTCGGCGGTGGTCCAGGTTAATGGTTTATGTTAGTTGTTAGGTCTTGATAATTTTTTTAAAGAAAAAATACGAGAGAGAGTTTGTTTAAAGTTACATTTTTATGTTCACTGTTATTTTTGCGCATGCGCACTAGACCGGACCGTGCACCGAATCTTTACCACTTTTTGTAACTGTGATTATATTGCAGGTTAAGTTTTACGTCAGTCTGTGTCAAACAACAAACAAACCCTAACCTTTTAATCTTGAATTTGACAGAGACTGACAATACACTTCAATACTGCCAAACGTATAACACATATCAAGGCCTGCTCAGAATCAATTTTTTTATCTCATGGTATAATCTGTAGTGTAAGTTGCCTTTTTTATGAATAAAACATTATGTATGAAATCGACATTATGTTATTATTTCTTATTTAAATTTTCCACGGCCGTGGGTGTTCACGCGTAACTTTTTCCTGCGAAACTTTTTCCTGCGGATTTATTTCCCGACGGCACTTTTTCCGGCGGAACATTTTCCGGTGGAACTTTTTCCGGCGGAACTTTTTCCGGGATTCCAGTACTATAACAAATTTGCCAATAATCATTGGCGTAACTAGCGGGGGGGCCAGGGGGGCCAGGCCCTCCCCAGACTGCCGTTTGGCCCACCCCAGAAAAATAGAAGTTAAATATATTTAAAGATTTGCTTTTTCATTAACCTATTTAAACTAAGGGGGTTGTTATTGACCCTCACACGTTTTTAAATTCTTTGGTTTTATTACCTTTTTTGGCTTAAAAAACATAGTATGAATACCATATGTTGGACGGATAGCTGTAGTCAATAATAATATGAAAGAGAAAACATTATTAGTGCACAAATGCAGTTTAGTTTTGCTAATAATTAACGTTGCAAGGACTGTTTTCGTCTGAATATTTTTTTTTTAGTTTCTCTTATGTTTTCTATAAATAAAGAGTCAATTTATGTGCATAGAAAAAGACAATTGCAATTATTTCATTTGCGGGTAAGTACAATGAGCTGGAAACTTGAGTGCATCACCAACTATTCCCTGTGCACATATAGCTACCTATTATAGGCTCATCCAGTTCAGACTTACGATGACTTGTTACTTGGATATTCGCTTTGCCTAAAGAGTTCAATTTATCGCTTTGAAGAGTACAATTCAGAATTTTATGTTTAATTGTGTTTCATGTAGTAAAAATAATTTTGGGTGCTTGAACTTTCAGTTTCCAGCCCAAGATAGAACAAAGAGAAATAGCAATAACAAATAAGAGGATATTGATGTTTTCAAGAAAGTATTTGCCTTGACTATACTGATGATAAAATGAAAATTATGTAAATGGAAACCAAGTGATGTTTTCCAATAAAATCTGTTTCTCATGGATTAGTATTTTTTACCGTCAACCTCATTGGTTTGCAAGAGGTAATCTATACGTTTTTATGTTGTTGATGAACCGAGAAATAAAATTTATTTATATGCTACTTTAAAATATAGTATTACGAGGGTAGTACCCATAATTTCTGTAAACCAATAGATCAAGTACACCATGGAAATCAAAATTGCCATGACACAAATGTTTGTTGTTTTTAAGATTAACAGTTCAAATTTAGTTTTGCTATTGCACCAGTTATTATACAGTTAATTTTGAAATAAGAGTTGTGCAGCAAAAATAAATTTAACAAGAGAAAATTTTTGAGCCATTATTTACCATACCTTTATAAATCTCATCTCCGAACAAAAGCTTTACATGACTTCGTGCTACTTTTGGTGACCAAGCGCCTTCGCATTGCTGGTTTAATGAATTTAAATTTTAACGATTTTCAGTTAGCGATGATTTTCGCGAAGGAGGACCAATTTCAGTTCGTTAAATTAACATAGACGCTGTGCGAAGAATGATTCAGGAGGACAATCGAGTCACATATAGAATTATTAAAAACATCTTGGACATTGTCATGACTGCAATAAACAAGATTTTACATAATCATTTGGCTGTAATAAAAGTATGTTGTGGGTGGATACCACACAGTTTAACAGAAACACAACAACGGCATGTGGAACGGTATAAGAAATATGATGAAGGTAGATCTAAAGCGGTTTACATTATAACTGGTGACAAAAGCTGGATATACGCATTTGAACCCGAATCTAAGCGGCAGTCTGCACAATGAGTGTTTCCAACAGATCCTAACCTAGTTTTAGTGAAGCTATCTCGAAGAGTTGGTAAAAAACTGATTACTTGCTTCCTTTCATAGGACCTATCACAACTTTTGTGCTTGAAAATAAATGTACGGTTACCGCAGAATGGCACACAACAGTATGACTGCCAGACGTTATTCAAAAAGCTGGGTTAGGGTACTAAGAAGTGAGATCTTTCTGCACCATGACAATGCTTCTAGTCATACCGCACATCAAACAAAATAATGTTTATTAGAGACTTCCGGGTTAATATTGCTAAGTTATCCTCATACAGTCCCGACCTAGCACCTTCCTCCATTTCAGGATAAAATGCGTGGTGTGCGATTTGGAACTCTCAAAAATGCCGTGGAAAGCTTCAAAAACTTTGTTTCTCAAGTGACTCAAGAAGAGTGGAATTTGTTTTGAAAATTGGTGTTACCGAATGCGTAAATGTTTCGAGTTTAAGGGCAAACATTTTGTGAAACAATAATAAAAACAAATGTTGACTACACATCATTGTTTTATTAGATTGCAGAAATGTATCTTCGTATAACAGCGTCAAAAAATAAGCAAATAAATTTATCCGAAAAAGTTACATATGTTCGTAAATTCATGTTTTCATAGGTATAGACAATGGTTGATTGGGGGGCCTGGCCCTCCCCAGCCAAAAATCCTAGTTACGCCAATGCCAATAATATGTATTTTGAAATTCTTTCGTATATGAAAATTGTTGAAGATAAATGTATGTGTAGCTTTAGAAATATTAAAATTAATAAATTTTTACATATTTTTTTAAATTACGAATAATACGGTAACAGTTTAGTTTAGCATGAAACGCTAAAACCGGTTTTTTTTTTAAATCCCTACTATAGAAAAAGACCATGCAGAACAAAAAGTAAGTACAGAGAAGTCGGCGGAAAGGCGTTTTTAAATACAAAACTTACAAAAATCAATCAGATAATCCGAAAATCACCGGTGAAATGACATAAAAACGTCATTTTGTTTCGCAAAACACCGGGGGCGGCACCCATTGATTTAAAATAAATAGATAGAATGAGGAAAAACTCCAGTATAGTAGACCACAACCTTTTAGTGGGTACTAAGTACACACAAATCTTAAACTGCAGCTAACCTAAAATAGCTCCTGGGCATGAGACAGAAGTGGTCTACGATACTGTATTTTAGCCAAAGTATTTACTAGAGGCCTCTATACTTTTATACTCGTTGGGGCTGCGCCACACCGTTTAGGGTATTCTACCTAACCTTTAACGACAGTTGGCAACGTAGCTATCGCTGGAAGTGTCAATTGTGTTAGTTAATGTACATTTTAATTTGGTATTTACTTGGTGAAAATATACATTTTTCGCCTCTTCCGACAACAGATTAAAGTTCAGCAGGCCGTAAACCATAGGAATAGTATAAAACCGCTTCCAAAAGTTGCAATTTAAGCGTTTCAAGCTACAGTAAATATTTACCAATAATACCCTAAAATATATCAAAAACGCTAGAAAAGTCGCTAATCGCAAATTCCAATTTTTTTTAGCTAAACCACTTTAACCACTTGTTAAATACCCTAGATTTAGCGACTTTTCGCCGTTGTTGGCAACACTGTCGCCAACCCCCTAAGGAAAAATATAGTACTAACAGCTCAAAACTATGGTATTCGTGTCCAAATTATCGTACAACAAAATTACAGCAGCAGTTATTAACATTGGAATCATTCACACACCAACACTCTTTGGAATAAAGTACCGTGTGTTCCAAAAAAGCTCATTTAGGGCAAGTGTTAAAGAAAGGAAATTTTGTATATCTATATCTAGCAAGCGTTAGTAACTAGGGTAAAAATAAATATTAGGGACAGTAGAATGTAAACAAAATATATTAAATTTGAAAAGGTTGTTTAATAAAAGCTAATTGAAAAAAAAAGCTGCGTAATTGACTGAAAAGATTTTTTCCGCTAAAGACGACGACGACAAGATACATTGGTCCTTCGAGCCGAATCATTAGCACTTGAAAATATGTCAGACACTCTACGCCGTAGCAAAAGGTTGAAGCAGAAATCGAGTGTAAGTTGTCAGCTATGTGAGGAGACACCATCAGTGCGATCTCACGTGCCCTCACCAAGCTCTCACGCCTCAAAAATGAGCGCGAATATCCGCCGACAAAAACTTGAAGCAGAGTTAGAATGTGCTATGAAAAAAAAAAGACATGAAACGTCAAAAACAAGACATGGAACGTCAAAAGCAAGAGGTGGAACGTCAAAAGCAAGAGATGGAACGTCAAAAGCAAGATATGGATTTAGAATTGGCATTAAAATTAGCTCATATTGAAGAGCAAAATGAGGAAAACGACCACAAGTCAGTTATAAGTAAAAGTTCTGATGTGAAGAAATGGGCAAGTGAACAAAACCTATGTGGCAGACAGCCACCATAAGAACTCCAAGGTGACAGACAGTCACTGTTGAATTTAGAAACGAGACAGGCAGCTAGTCAATGTAGACAATAGACGTCAAAATGACATGGTCAGTCCAATACCAGTTGAACACTTACTTTCGCAAACTATAAATATTCCTGAATTAATACAACTGCTAACAAGACAGTCGCTTCCAAAGGATCTACCTCCGTTTAGTGGCGATCCATTAGAATGGCCAAACTTTATTGCCCAATATCGCAATTCAACTAGTATTTACGGATATACTAACGAAGAGAATCAGAATAGGGTACAAAAATGCTTGAAAGGAAAGGCTAAAGAAATAGTTCAACATTTGTTAATATTGCCTGAAAATGTACACAAAACAATTACTACTTTGGAAAGAATATTCGGACAGTATATTATGTTAGTATTATTAGAAAAAATTAAGAAATTGCCTGTTGTGAAAGAAGATAAATTAAGTACGCTAGTAGAAGTTTCTGATGCAGTTAACAACATAGTGAGCACCATTTGTACGTTGCACGAAGAGGATTATCTACGAAATCCAATTTTACTGCAAGAATTACTAAACAAACTTCCAACTATCTATAAAATGCAATGGATAGAACACATATCAAAAGTAAATCAGACACGCTTTAAACTAATTGAATTCCACGAGTGGTTAGACGAAAAGGCAGATACAGCGAGCGAACTCGAAATTCTAAAGTTTTTAGAAGAAAAGTGTGACCCAATCAAATCTGCAACTTACTTCAAAGCCAGAAAAAATGTTACGCTAGCTACAGTGATCAAAAAGAGAACTCATAAGTTTTCAAAAATTTGTGAGTATTGTAAAACTGGAAATCATTACTTAAATCAGTGCCCCGACTTTTTAAACGCGCATGTTGACAAGAAATGGGAATATGGGACAAATAATAGACTATGCTTTTGTTGCCTTTTATTCGGCCATCGTTAACAAGAATGCAGAAGAAAGGAGAACTGTGGGATAAATGGTTGTCAAAAAACACATCACAAGGTACTTCATAAAGGATTTGAACAAAACTCGATTGTCAGTGTTTCAAATTATACAAAACCTGTCGATGTTGACAAATGTCAATCCGACAGTGATAAATGTCATCTTACCTTGAATCAAAGATTTAATCATACATTACAGACAGGAGATTCATTAGGCCAAATATGTCTACGAATTATAACCATTAAACTGCATGGGCCCAAAGCTGAGATGTATACGTATGCATTATTAGACGAAGCCGCTACTATGACTTTAGTGGATAGTGACCTCGCAAACACCCTTGGCTTGGACGGTCCAAAGGAGTCACTATGCTATCAGTGGTTAAATAACATTACAGGACAAGATAACAGTTCCAAGCGAGTAAATGTTAAAATACAAGGCATTGGCAGAAACGCTCGAATATATAATATTTATTTATTTATTTAATTTATTTAATTCACACTCAGCCAACAGCCGTTAGGCCAATTATAGGCGTCGCTGTGCAGTTATGAGGACTTCCAACCCCACTAACGACTGTCATGATGTTGTATGACCGCCGGGACCAACTTTTTTCCGTGATAGCCGTACCACGAGGCGCCGAGAGATGCAGCCATGGAACTCCCATCCAAGTTCTGACCAGAGACAGCGTTGCTTAACTCTGCTGATCGAACGTGGACGCTTGTTCAAGCTACACCACTCGGAACCCCTAACTAACGTAAGAACAATTCAAGGTTTATCCCTGCCTGAACAAGTGTGGACATAGAAGAATTATCAAAACTGTTTCCTTACATTAAAGGAGATCCATTAACATCGTTTAAGAATGCCAAACCAATGATACTTATCGGACAAGATCATTGTCAGCTTACAATTACTCGAAGAATACTACAAGGAACGTGGAATACTCCTCTAGTTTCAAAGACATTATTGGGTTGGGTTATTCACGGGCGAAACTCTATTGGAAGTAGTTCAGCGAACAACTCATCCATATTTCATTTATGTTACAGAGATGATAGTGAAATAGACGACGTGCTACATGAGCTTGTAAAGGATTCTTTTACAACTGAATCATTTGGAGTCAAAATAGCTGATGGAGTAGGAAGATCCAAAGAAAACCAACGTGCAGTTGAAACTATGGAGAATACAATAACAAGAATTTAAAACAGATTCGAAATAGGTCTCCCGTGGAGGAGCGACGATACGTTTTTACCAGAAAGCAAAGTGACCGCTATGTTTCGTCTAAAGTGTATGGAAAAGAAAATGGACAAAGACAATGAATTTGCAGAACAATACCATAGAAAATTTCAAGAATATGAAGAAAACGGGTGCATAAGAAAATTATCTGAAGAACAAACGAAGACGTTAAATTCAAAAACCTGGTATCTTCCACATTGTAGGGTAATTAATCCAAACAAGCCAGAGAAATTAAGACTGGTATTTATTGCTGCAGCCAAATCACACGGAACGAGCTTAAACCATCAACTACTGCAGGGTCCCGATTTTCTAACAAATTTAACTGGGGTATTATGGAAGTTTCGACGAAGAAAGGTTGCATTCTGTGGGGATATTAAAGAAATGTGTCACCAAGTAATAATTCGAGATGAAGATTGTGATGCCCAACGTTTTCTTTGGAGGGGAATTGACAGAGAACGACCTCCAGATGTTTAGCAAATGAAAGCGATGACGTTTGGAGCCACATCGTCACCTTCTATGGCTCAATTTGTGAAAAACAGAAATGCAGATGAACATGCTGAGGAATTACCAGAAGCTGCAGACGCGATTATCAACAAACACTACGTTGATGATTATTTAGACAGTGTAGATACAGGCGACAAAGCAATAAAACAATTTCAAGATGTTATAGAAGTTCACCGCAGAGGGGGATTTGAAATTTGTAATTGGATTTGTACTTCGAAAGCTGTACTGATGCATCTACCAGAGCATTTACGAGCGGCTCAAGATAAAAAGTTAAATTCTTTCTTTCAGCAACCAGTAGAAAGAGTTTTGGGACTTTGGTGGTTGACGGAAACTGACGAGTTCACCTTTAACCTCAACTTAAATAAGATAAGACCAAACCTCATTAAAGGAATTGAAACACCTACAAAAAGAGATGTGTTAAAGACAGCCATGTCGGTGTTTGATCCAATTGGATTTATTTCTCCATTTATCATTAAAATAAAAATATTATTACAACATATATGGCGAACTGGAATTGGATGGGACGACGAACTTACAAACGAAATGGAAATAAAGTGGAAGTCGTGGCTGCGAAAGTTAATGGAAATTAATGGAATACCGATACCAAGACGTTACGGAACAAATTTATTTGAAGCGGAAGAAATCGAACTTCATGGTTTCTGTGACGCAAGTACACACGCTTTTAGTTCAGCGATATATTTAAGATTTGGTTCAAAAGAAAATGGACACAAAACAGCATTTGTAGCTGCAAAATCTCGAGTTGCGCCACTTAAACCAATAACAATTCCAAGATTGGAATTGCAAGCAGCAGTGATGCTGAGCAGATTAATTGCTAGTGTTAAAAATAATTTAAAATTGCCAATAACAACTTTACATTTATGGACAGACTCAAAAACTGTTTTATGTTGGATACGATCTGACGCGAGAAGGTTTAAAACGTTTGTTGCACATCGAGTTGGAGAAATTTGTGAACTTACGGATGTTTCGAGTTGAAGTTGGATTCCTACCAAAGAAAATGTAGCTGATCAAAGCATAAGGGGAGATTCCACTATCGACTTCGGATCGGAAAGCATTTGGCTTTCTGGCCCATCTTTTCTACGGCAACCGAAAGAACTTACTGTGCCAGAATAGCAGAAATCGGAAGAACTTTTGGTAAAATACGTACAACACAACTGTTTTCCGCAAGAGACCTACGAACTTAAGAAAAATGGCAGCATATCTAAATCAAGCCGCCTGTACACACTAACTCCATTTTTAGATGAAACAGGAGTGATTCGTTTAAGTGGAAGACTCAGCCGAGCAACCTATTTAGAATATTCACAAAGAAATCCAGCAATATTGGACCCTTATAACAGATTTACTAAGTTATTGATAGAATACTATCATATAAAAACTGGACACGATGGTCAAGAACAGATGGTGAACGAAGTAAGATAAAAATTCTGGATTATGAAGATTAGAAGTGCAGTAAGAAGTTGTTGGAAAAACTGCATGTATTGCCAAGTGAAAAGATGTAAACCTCGAGTTCCACAAATGGGGTCAGCTACCACCATCTAGGTTAGTTGGGTTTGAAAGACCTTTTTCATTTACAGGAATTGACTACTTCGGTCCTATGGAGGTAACAATTGGACGAAGAAAAGAGAAAAGGTATGGAGTAATATTCTAACAATGGCACCAATTTTCATAGTGCGTATAGAGAAATGCAAGAATGCATTCGTCAACTAAACAATGACAAAATGGTTCAGGACATTTCATCCAGAGGCATAGAACGGCATTTCAACCCACCAGCTTCACCACATATGGGAGGCTGTTGGGAGCGATTAGTTAGATCAGTGAAGACAGCCTTAAGAGTGGTATTAAAAGAAAGAGCTCCCCGATAAGAAGTTCTACACACATTTATGGTGGAAGTGGAGCATACCGTAAATAGTAGACCTCTCATGTATCTCTTGATCCAGCCGATCCAGAAAGCCTGACACCTAACCATTTTCTTATTAGTTCATCCAGTGGTGTACCGAGTTTAGGAAAGTTCGAGGAAGTAAATATTCGAAAGCAATGGAAAATTTCGCAAGCACTTGCTGATCAATTTTGGAGACGCTGGCTAAAGGAATATTTGCCTACTTTAAATAAAAGAAGCAAATGGCACGATAATAATATTCCTGATTTAAAAGTAAATGATATTGTAATTGTTATAGATCAAAAATTACCACGGAGAACGTGGCCCTTAGGTATTGTGACTGCAATTTATCCAGGAAAGGACAAGAAAGTTAGAGTAGCCGAAAAAAAACTAAAAATGGAATTTACAGAATACCAGTTGTAAAGTTGTGCAAACTAGATATAAAATAAGAAAATTTGGAGGGGAAAAATGTTAAAGAAACGAAATTTTATATATCTATATCTAGCAAGCGTTAGTAACTAGGGTAAAAATAAATATTAGGGACAGTAGAATGTAAACAATAGTAGATTATGTTATCAGGAGTAAAAGTTATACTTTATGTGGCGAAGCTGAAGTTTATTTATCCGAACGTCAGTGAGGCAAATAATTCAGCTAAGCCACATAAAGTCACTTTTACTCCGAGTAACATAATACTATTTTATCCGCAAACGTATTCAGGTAAATTACATTAACATAAATTTAAAAAAAAATTATGCATCGGCCGGGAATCGAACCCAGGCCACCCGCGTGACAGGCGAGCACTGTACCCCTGCGCCAACCTCAGTTGGTCAAATAACGCGCTACTGTAATGATATATGAACATACTGAATCACCCGAGCTAATAGCCCACGGCCACAGCAGCTGTCACACCATAACCCACGACGACAGATGCTTCGCTCTGCTTAAAGGATTTATTTAAATTAAAACTTTTTCGTACTCTTTTTGAAAATAAAAACCGGCCTACGATCTAAGTCTAAAAATTAGCAAAATTTTAAGCCATCATACAATTTAATCGGTCCAGTATCTTCGGAGGAGATAGCGAACCAACATTTTGTGTGCTTAGGCAGATAAAGTACGCAAAAGTTGCTATTTTATCTGCTTAGGCAGATAAAGTGACACTTTTACCTTGTCAATAAAGACACATACGTTG
This sequence comes from Agriotes lineatus, assembly GCA_940337035.1. Lineage (NCBI taxonomy): Eukaryota > Metazoa > Arthropoda > Insecta > Coleoptera > Elateridae > Agriotes > Agriotes lineatus. The sequence goes on along the minus strand of OW679194.1, from coordinate 29,161,768 downwards.
TCACTTTTGTGACGTTTGCGGATAAAATACATTGAATTTGAAAAGGTTGTTTAATAAAAGCTAATTGAAGAAAAAGCTGCGTATTTGACTGAAATAGCTATTTTTGTATTAAGGGCGTGAAGGAGGCGATTTTGGCCCGCGGCGGAATTATAAGCCAGAGGCCCGAAGGGCCGAAGGATTATAAAACGCCAAAGGGCCAAAATCGCCGTTCACGCCCGAAATGCAAACAAGATTTTTTGTAAAATCCACCATAAAGCTTTGAAAAATAAATGGCACGATTCGTTCTCAAAAATCAAATTGTTGTTGGTTGCCAATGTGATGCTGGTTTTTTAGGCCTTAGGGCGCAAAAGGCATTATTTACGCCCGCAAATTATTTTTAGGCCTTAGGGCGCAAACGGCACTATTTACGCCCGCAAATTAATGCATAAATGACCATATTTTAGTACGATTTTACAAAAAGATTTTTTCTGCTAAAGACGACGACGACAAGATACAGCAGGTCTTGGAAAGAAAGATAAAAGATCTAGTCATGTCTTAACTTAAGTATGTAGGTGAATGTCAGATTGCATCTTGTTTATGAAAACATTTATCACTGTGACAAGCAAAAGTTTACACTGCACTAAGTTTAGTTTACTGGTATCAAGCAAAAATGAAAATAAGATGGCATTTACACAACAACAACGAGTGTATTAATCATAACAGTCAATAAAAATTGATTTTATCTACTCTAGTGGGATAAGTAACTCATTACGTCACTCGTTTGACACTATTTCAGTTACGTAATGAAGCTCATTACACCACTCAGTTATGTAATGGTTTCATTACGCAACTAAGTTGTGTAATGACTTCATTACGTAACTGAAATAGTGTCAAATGAATGACATAATGACATTTGCCTACTAAAATATTTTTGAAAATGACAGATCTGACATTTCTCTTAATGCGCTTTTCTCAATTTTAGGCAGTCGTAGATAAAATTTTGTACAATACATGTGTGATAATGCATCATTAATTGTGTGCTTACATAACTCGTGCTACGCAATCGTTTGTAACTTACACACACGTATATTAATGATGCTGTTATCCCACTTGTATAGTAAATAACTATTATCTTACAGTAGCGTGTTATATTATGAATAGACAATGGTCTCCTGTGTAAAACTGCAAGCTTGCAACCTTGAACAATAATAGCTTCTTTATAATGAATTGCAAGTCTGCAACCTTGAACGCACGTGGCTTCCTGTCTCACGCTCCCTTTTAGAGATAACGCTTATCTTAGCTGATTAGGCATAGTATATATACTAGTAGCTTGCACCTCTAAGTTAAGCTCCAGTCAGTCGATAAGTTCCATTGTGTTCGTATCATAGCTAGATGTAAGAAATTGTCCGGCGGCTAGCTGTGTGCTTCCAATGTTATATTTCATTGTAAAATAAAAATAAACGTTTTTTAAAAGTCGTTTCGGCGGCCTTTTAATAAAACTGGCGCAGTCGTTCGGATTTGTGGAGGAAAACCTGGAAAACTACAAACATCGAGTCGACCAGCAACTTTCCTTGAGGTTCAGCTCTTTGCCGCAAATCGACACCTACCACCCAGCGGATCTTCGGACATCTCCAACAGGGACAAACATCGCCCGATCGTGAGAAGCGCCCGTCGACCCAGCTCCTGCTCCTCCGTGGTTATTGGAACCATCTGGTCATTGGGACCACTCTTGATCATTGGGATCAGTCTCTGGTATTGGCAACGTCAACAACGACGACCCCAGGACAACTTTTGGATAACGCTCTAGCGCAAAGCTGGACTATCCAAGTCGGACTTCAGGACCTCTGTGCAGGCCAGCCGACACCAACAGGATCGACGCATCCTTTTTGAAGACAACAGGACGTAGCTTGATCGCACGCCGTTCGTCAATTTTAACGCACAATGTAAGTGCATATTTTTATAATAATTTTCAAGCTTTAGAGAAAAAGCAAAGGTATATTTTAAAGGCAACAAAGTAACGACTATTAAAGCGTTCGCCTAAGTAATAATTTTTAAGTCTTAAAGAAAAAGCAAAATAATTAATTTCAAAGGCAACAAAGTAACGTAATATAATTTTCAAAAGTGATAATTATTAAAGCGTTCGCCTAAAACAACAAAGTTAACTAATATAAAGTTTTAAAAATTATACTAACATAGTTCTAATATTTATTTATAATATTAGGCAGAACGTAGTAAGCCAGACCAATTGCTGCACATAATAGGTGTGCTTAATTTGCATTTGTGCTTGCGTTCTTGCGCGTAGGATACCTACCCCTGTTAAACATCCCCTAGTCATTAAACTGTTTACTAACATAAATAAAAATTAAAAATAAGTGAAACAAATAAAGCAAAATTAATTTTTGTCTATAAAATTTTTATGTTTAGATCACTATTATCTTGAATCATTAGTTAAAACACCTGTAATTATATTTTGAAACAATTGTAAAAATTTTATGTCACGAGATCGATCACGCTCACCAAGGAATTCTATCCCTAGAATTTTATTTTTAAATAATTGTAACAACATTAGCAACCCAAATATGGTTGAACAAAACGCATCATTGTTTCCCTCACATTTTAATGTAGCTTTACTAAATGAAATTCCCACATATGATGGTAATCAAGCCACTCTTTCGGAATTTATCAGATCCGCAGAAATCATTGCAACCAAATTTTGCACAGAAAATTCAAACGAGTATATCAACCAAATAATTTTAAATTCGATAAGGAATAAATTAAAAGGTCAAGCGTTAGAAGTAATCACAGGTTACGAGTATGATACTTGGAAAGACTTAAAAAATGTCTTAATTGAAAATTTTGGCGACCAAAGGTCAGAATTGAATCTCTTAATTGATTTAACTAAATTAAAACAGAATAAAGACTCTCCCATAGAATTTTTCAATAAAGTTAGAACTCATTTAGCTATTTATAATTCAAAAGTTTCTCTGAGTCAAGAATCAAAAGATATTATCACTTATAAATTAAAGGCTAACAAAGATTTAGCACTTCGCACTTTTACAAGTGGACTAAATGAAAATTTAGGAAGCTTCGTAAGAAGTAGAAACCCAACTTCACTAGAACAAGCCTTAAGCATAGTAAAAGAAGAAATTGATATCAGATATTCTCAAAATCAAAATAATTTTCAAAGTCAAAAATTAAACAAACCAAATTTAACTTCCAATATTCAAACACGAAATTCATATGAACCTAAATTTAATAACCCAAATTTTATGCAAAGACCATTCCAACAAAATCGAAGTAATTTTAACCAAAATCCTAGAAGTAATTTTAACCAAAATCCTAAAAGTAATTTTAATCAAAATCCCAACTATTTTAAAAGTCCAACGAATTTTAACAATCCTAATAATTCTAGAATAACTCAAAATTCAAGCTTTAATGCATTTGCACCAAAACCAAATTTTTCACCAACAAATAAACCAGAACCTATGGACTTTAGCACTATAAAAAGACCAGCTACTCAACAAACAAATTTCCCTAATAAATATCGAGCAAACTCTCAAAACGTTAATAGAAATTTTAATCATTTAAATTATCATCAAGAAAAACCTCCTGATAAATATGAAAACTTAAACGAAAATTTATTTGAAAATGGAGAATTTTCAACTCCAGAAAATTTTAACGAAAACTTTCAGAAATATTGTGACCCTGATTATTCACAAGACTTAGATCACACCCCAGATTATTTCGAATATCCAGATCCAAACGATACAGTAAATTTTCATTAAGAGCCTCGGAAAAGCATATTTTAACTTTTAATATAAATTCAAAATCAGATCTTCCGTATATTATAATTCCCGCCACTGGCGATAAACTTTTAATTGATACAGGTAGCTCACAAACAATAATTTCTCCAGAATTTGTACAACAACATTTTCCAAATTATATTTATGAAACAGAATTCGAGATAATTACATCTCATGGAATTTCTCAACATAACTTAATTGCAGATTTACCAATCCCCAGTCTTTTTTATGAAAACGGAACACATACATGTTATTTATATAATTTTAACCCAGACTATATAGGACTTATTGGATCCGACTTATTTTCAAAATTATCCGCACGAATAGATTATAAATGGATGCATATTCAGACAGAAAGAGCTACGATACCATTTTATTATAACCCGTAAAAACTAAACAAAAAAAAAATGAAACTAATGTAACTTTTCCAAACCTAAAAATTAAGATTTTTATTTTTCTCAACAAAACCTACAGTTAACCCTGTGTACAGAACTTTTCGTAAAATTTATCAGCATAAAAAAAAATGAAACTAAAATAACTCCAAAATTAAAATTTAATGAAAAAGGCATGACTAAGCCTTCAGCAATTGAAATCATACAATAATCAATTTAAAACAAGCGTAATTAATACTTTAAATGAAATACAAGAAATTAATATTTATAATCCTTAATCTTATAAAAAAATAAAAATTATGAGCTCAACAAAAATCAGTCTATCAGACTTAACAACTTTAATATAAAAACTTCAAACATTAAAAGTATTTTAGATAATTAATTTAAATAACAATTTTTTTTTAACAACTTTAATATAAAAACTTCAAACATTAAAAGTATTTTAGATAATTAATTTAAATAACAATTTTTTTTAACAACTTTAATATAAAAACTCCAAACATTAAAAGTATTTTAGATAATTATTTTAAATAACAATTAAAAAAAAAAATTTGAGATTAGACCATTTAAACGAAGATGAATAAACTCTTTTGACTAATTTATGTTTTCAATACAGAGATGTATTTTACTCTCCCGAAGTACCTTCATCCGTTACGAAACTGACAATAAAAATCAACTCATAATATTTAGTAATTCAAACATAAATTTGTAAAATATTTAGATTATATAGCTACCTACTACTTTAGAAGGAATAAAATCAGATTCATCTAAAAATTCAATAATCAAAATTTCCCAGCACTTAAAAATCTAAATAAAATAATTTTTAACCAAATAGTCTACTAAAGAACATTTATCAAAAATTTTGCCAAAATAACTAAATTTTTAACCGTGTGTTTAAAGAAAAAAATAAGATTGTTCACACCCTTGAATTTTTGAAAAACTTTAAGTATTACAAATAAATTCTAATAAATAAATCAGTAACTTCAAATATCAAAAGTATTTTAAAAAAATAACATCTTAAGAAAAAACTTAAGACTAAAATCATTTAAATCAGAAAAAACTCAAATAAAAATTATACTTAACAAACAAACAAGACCTAAGCTTGTATTAATCTAGTATTTACAATTTTAATAATCACAATATTTCTCGCGTTAAAACTAAGATGTTCACAGCAACATACCTTTATAATTGATATTGCTAAAGGAAAACAAAGAAAAACCTTTACAACCATTTAAAATTAAATTCAAATTCAGAAAGATCAAACATTTCAATTAAACGAAGAAGTATTATTTAAAATAAATTTCAGAAGTAAAGATAAAATTTAAAATTAAAACCAATTCGGAAAAATCAAACATTCCAATTAAATGAAAAAATATTTGTTAGAACTAATTTCAGAAGTAAAATTGAAATTCAAAATTAAATCTAATTTTTTAAAAAATATGGAAATATAAAACACCCTGACTAAAAGGAACTATTGCTCTCTCTTTTTCAGGATTACTACACTCTTCATCGCCTGTACCCTGCTGACTCAATCACTAGTTATACAGAGCGATATTATTATTAAAAATTTAAAAGATAATCCTGGATTATATCCTCTAAACTTAGGAAACGTAGTGCTTAAACAAAGCGAATGGACGCTTATTAGAAATGTAGACTATACCCCTATATTTGTTAATTATGACACACTTAGAACTAATTTAATGAAAATAATACCGTTACTTGAAAATAAAAGTTACGTTATTGAATATACAAAATTTAAAAGGATTGATGATGTTATTATCAATCATAACAATTTACTCATAATATTAAAACAATATCTTGAAAAAACAGATAAACTCTTAAGTCAATTATTTCCTGATGTTAAACACAAAATTAATAAAAGAGGACTTTTCGATGGACTTGGATCCGCTTTCAAATTTTTAACTGGAAACCTCGACGCCAACGATGGAGTCAGATATGAATCTATGATTACTAAATTGCAAGAAAGCAATAAAATTCAAAATGACGTTATATTAGAACAAACTAAAATTTTAAATGATACCATCTCAGTAATCAATGATATAGCAAAGAGTCAAGAATTATTAGACAGAAATATAAATAAAATAATTTTACAAAATGAGGAATTAGGCAAAAATCTCGCTACATACTCCTTAAAAACAGTCTTGCTAGAAGCAATTCAATTTTTGCAACTACTTATTAACACTTGTTTGGAACTAGAAAATGCATTAACTTTTGCCCAAAATCAACAGATGCATATGTCATTAATTGATAATGACGATTTAATTGAAAATCTAAATGAAATTTCGACGTATCTCAATAGCATATCAGAAAAAGCTTTAACTATTCCATATCCTGCAGAGTTACAGTATTTACATTTATACGAGTCAATTATCATTACAAAAGTTTATCAAGTTAAAAACAGAATTACATTTATATTCGAAATACCTCTTACTTCCAAAACTAACGATTATCAAATGATACAATTAATACCATTTCCGATTTTTATCCAAAATTATCAATTTCGTATGATTATACCTACTTATAGTACTTTATTATTTAACGTTAAAAACAGCATTCCCATTGAAATAAGTCATTGTAAACTTATAACTTTAGACACCTACTTTTGTAATCAAAATAACTACTTTGAAATCCCCAACGACAAATTGTGCGAAACACAACTTCTGTCATTTAATAAAAATAAAACATGTATCCCTTATTTATTCAATTTAACAGAAATCAAAATATCACAAATAAATCCTGCGACATGGTTAATATCTTCCCCATCTGAAGCAATATTGGACGTCAAATGTAAAAATCAGAATTTTAGAAAAGGAATATCTGGCACTAACCTCTTACACCTCAGTTCAGACTGTCTTGTTTCAATAAATCAAAAACACATGTTATTCACCGCAAAAAGAACCTCAAGTGAAATTGTTAATTTAAAAATTTCAAACATTGACCGCTTAATAATTCCTGAATCAAACCACATAAATGTTTCAAAGATTGACTTGATACCTCTTGACACCCAGAAATTGGTTGAGGACCGAATTAAACTTAATAAATATGAAAATTTGTTAAAACCTGTTAATTATATTAAATCTGATAATTTAAGTGTGTCTGCAATTATATTTACTCTGTGTACTATTCTTATGTTAATAATTTTTATATTGTATTTGTATTATAATAGAAACACAATGAAGATTAAACTTATTAGATTTTTAAATAAAGATTTTGAACCGGTTAACGTAAATGCATAAGTTTAATTTTCTTTTCTCTTTGTAAGTTCAATGGAGGCATATTTGAATACCACCCATTGAACATTTTATCGGCGGACGTGTTATATTATGAATAGACAATGGTCTCCTGTGTAAAACTGCAAGCTTGCAACCTTGAACAATAATAGCTTCTTTATAATGAATTGCAAGTCTGCAACCTTGAACGCACGTGGCTTCCTGTCTCACGCTCCCTTTTAGAGATAACGCTTATCTTAGCTGATTAGGCATAGTATATATACTAGTAGCTTGCACCTCTAAGTTAAGCTCCAGTCAGTCGATAAGTTCCATTGTGTTCGTATCATAGCTAGATGTAAGAAATTGTCCGGCGGCTAGCTGTGTGCTTCCAATGTTATATTTCATTGTAAAATAAAAATAAACGTTTTTTAAAAAGTCGTTTCGGCGGCCTTTTAATAAAACTAGCTTGTCGTGTTTTGCTACCTTTTTACGTTTCAGGCTATTACCAAAAAATACAGAACAAATTATTGTTCTGTAATCTTTGCTATATATTACACGACCCGGGTGTAATGCGCATATGCGTTTCCACCTCAAGTCGAGAGATGGAACGCCACCCGAACCGCTCGCTTGTTTAAAGCCTCAAGTCGGCAAAACGGTCAGCAAGCTTTGTGCGATAGCATCTAGGGAGATATCCTCACTATTAAAGCTCAAGTGTGTGTGTGTATATATACCGGGTGTCCCATGTAGTACGGGCCATAGGGTGACTACTATGTTAAAACCACGAAAGACATATATGGGAGATCTTGAAATAACATTTTTATTGAACAATCTGCGTCTTTCTTAATAAACTATTACCGCCGAGATTGCAAATAGTCATTTGAATGCTCCCCTCTATTGAATAAATATTTATGTTTGTTCAGAAGCGCTGACAGCAAAATGCAACAAACTTCAAAATTGGCAGTCGACGTTAACGGAAAAACAGAAATCTGGTGTAATACACGCACACAACTTCCTTTTACAGTGATCTTATAATTAGCCAAAAATTTGATTTTAAATTTTTAAGCATTTGTCAAAAATTTTGAAAAATCACAAATTTTACAAAAACGGTACAAAATAGAGTGTTAGTAATATACCGAGTGTTCTATTTAAAATAGGAGTTAATAAAAAAAATAGAAAAAAAAACCATTTTAGAAGTATTCAACTGGAAAATTACCTATCTCACATCGATACACATTAAAAATGTAATAAAAATGTGAAATTTTAAAAAAGTCGTTAGAGCCGTTTTTGAAAAAATCGAAAAAAACTGAAAAATCACAAGAGTAAACACCTACTGCCGGTTATGCGATTTTCTTCAAAAGCTTGCTATCGCATCTACATAGTACACAAAACTTATATATGAAGTTTAAACGCCATACCTCTTTCCGTTTTTTGAGATATTCTGTTCACAGACAGACAGACAGGCCCACAGATAGACACACAAACAAACCAAAGAAAAAAATATGTTTTTTGGGATCAGGGGACTCTAAAACGTGAAGATCTGTTGAAAACTCAATTTCGAATTTTTGGGGTGAATCCAATACTTCCTTTATTGTAAAAGGAAGTAAAAATTTGAACAGAATTATGAGCTCATTTTGACTTTTATTAATTTAATTCGATATTGTTTGATGATATATGTGTTGCAATATTGTTGTTGCGCTAACAGCTGTGACAAACTCTTTCCCTGAATTAATCAGTCTTGTGAAAGGCGGTCTGGATTTTACTTCATCGCCTTTCCTACAGTATTCACTGAAATATCTTCTTTCTTATTAAGCTATTAACTTTTTCCTTCACACATCGACGTGCGGTTTATTCGCTTTTTATTCTATTAGTACAAACTATCTATTCATCTCTTCTTAGGGCACCATGTACTTATTAGTTAATATATGCAATACCAGTCAAGCATTTTAAAATATTGCTACCGTATACCTTCAAATTAAAAATTTTCGCGCTATTAGCGTTAAAACTAATGAATTTCAATTCTTACATGATACTAAAGAGTCGCTGGTATTATTTTATTTTTATTTTTTATTTTCTTTTATTTTGGTACTCAGTCAACAGCCGTTAGGCCAATTATACGGGTCGCTGTACATTTTATGGGGACTTCCAACCCCACTAACGACTGTCATGAATTATCACAATTTAGAAAATAAAAATTTGTACAAATTGTTTACAAGAGGCAATCAAACCTATTTTTATTTGAACGATAACTTTCCTAGATACAAGTGTTCTTGAATATTAGAAACAAGTATTTGGAAAAGTGATGAAGTTAATGACACCACAGTATCCAAAGCTAATGTACAAATAATGACCTAACGGAATTGTGCCTTTTCCTTCCGTGAAACATCGGTACCTACACGTCATATTTCTAAGATCTATTCATTTTCTATTTAAAATAATCATTACGTTTCAGTATTAAAAAAATGTGAAAGCAAGTGCAATTCGATTGCTGATAATTAAGCTATTTTGTCTGGTATCTGAAATACATTTGTGGTATAGTATTCCAACCAAAAATTGGAAAGCCATTTAAAATCAGGCCAGCGTTGAGAACAGTAAGTCACTTCGTAATTTAATTCATAAAATAACTTTGATTGTCATTCAGTGACACTTCGATAATAACCTTCAAATTTGACAGAGTTAAGATAGATACGTTAAGATATTTTTACCTATTTTGTAATTTTGAAAACTCTTTCTATATTAAAGATGTTAAAACATCTTCGTTCTTCGGTAACTTTTTTATTTACAAGTCAATTTTAATATTAATTATATTAATTAGAGCAAGTCTACCAATGTGGTGGGCTCAAGAGCTAGTATGAAAATATAGTGGCATGCTTTCACTTCTACTCAATTTTAGCTTATGAAATCTACAACGGTGAATGTGTTTTAGTATGGCGAACAAGATTTCCACCGATGACAATTTAGAGATGCAGCTGCTGCCTGCCAAGCGATTTCCTTGAATTCTTTCATTTTGGGAACATTGTTGTCTTAATATTGTACGAAAAAGACCCTTCGATTCAGCTCATGGTATATTTTTACATTTCAGATCTCAAATTAGTTGTGGAACTCGGTATTTCTGTAGTGTTATCCTTCAGATCAACGTTCATGGCTAGTTTTCAAAGAAACGGTCGGTCCTACAAAAAAAACTACCAAGGACTTTTTTGTACATAATTTTGTGCCGTTCAATTTATATGGACAATGTCATATACCTAAAGTCAATAGAAAAGAAGATATAAGCGAAAAACCACATTTTTCCCACATCTGCACCCTATAACTCACGAAGTTCAAGGTCAAATCAAGGGTACTTTTCGGATTTTGTTTGAAAACACCAAATAAAGGTGTACACAAACATTCAGCTCACTTTGAATTATTCCGAAAGTTTGCGGTAAATTTGTCTAATTTGACTGGACTATATATAAAAGTTATAGGTACGAAGATAGTGCACATCACTAAAATAGTTTGGTTATACAGGGTGTGCCAAACAAGTGTGGCAAATCAAACTTAATTTTTTAATGGAATGCCCTATATTTTGAATTAAAATACGTCATCATTTTGATATAAAGTTGTATGGGTCTAGCGTCAACTAAATATTCTGTTCCTCAGTCAATCTTGCAAGCTTTTTATGCCTGCCTTAGTTGTTCGGTGCTTTTGTGCTCATTAAAACTGTCGTAGTTCCTTTGATACTCTTCAATTTCTTGCCATTTTGCTGCCAACCACATTCTTTCGCTTCCTTTATTTTTGTTGTTATTAATTTATAACTTTCTTATACTTGTTTTAATTTCTAGAGTTGCAGGTTCTCCTTTCTTTCATTAATTTGAGAATTTCGACCATCATTTGCTGTTTCATTGTCCTGTTAGCTGTTATTAGTGTATCTTTGCTGACTGCTATTAATTTTATGAAGTAAAAGTACAAGGTCAAGTGATGATTTTCTTGGAACCCGCGATTTTTATGGAAATACTAGTGAATCACCCGAACTACGCTTCGGTGGGAAAGGGTGCTACATGTCATAATCAAACACACACACAACCTTACCAATTATACATACAAAAATGTTAATAGATGAACATTGAATTTACACGATTTAATTGTTCTTTTAAATTTGACATCGAAATCAGCGCTGAATGGTTCATTGTGAACGTACCACATCAGCTGTTTCAACCGATCGTAATTTAATTTTACTTTACTTTTTCTTACGTTTGTTGAAAATAAAAACCGGCCTACGATCTAAGTCTAAAAATTAGCAAAATTTTAAGCTATTAAATCTTATTGGCCCACGAAATACTACATTGGGTAAAAAAATATATAGTGAGTTGTGATGAAACCACTGCGAAACCATTTGCGAGGCTCTTAATTTTTAACAACTAAGCAAAACATAATTAATGACTCAACTACATTCCGTCGATCTTTTAATTCAAATATAACAATAATTGTTTAGTTTTACTAATCCAGAAGGAAACGTCATACGCACAGAACAAAGAGTATTCAAACAACACAAAATGTACATACGTTTTAAAAAACGAAACATGGTAATTTATTTAACAATGAAAAAACAGAGCAAGTAGTGCAGCATCACATCCACCAATCCGTCTTGTAAATGTCCATAGAAAATGTAAAATTGCGAGTTCCAACTTTATTTAGCAAGTCAAAATTTAATTAATACCGGTGTATGCCGCCTAAGTTTGTTTATTTTAACTTTTTCAGCTTATGGTAGACCTAAGATAAATAAGCACGCTCAAACTAGTGATGGATGAAATCGTGATTTTTCAATCACACCGTGTATCATTACTGTGATTTTTCTTATATCAGGATTTTAAACCGTGATTAAGACTTTCATATTCCGTTCATTACATACACGAGTACCTAACCCATGAAAGTATCAAATCTGTAAAGGCGCGACTTCGCTTTTCGGATAGCATTACATTTTGGGAGCACTATATTTGTAAACATGGCGTTACGCCCACGGGTTTACGGCGGTCTCGGCTGCAACATCATTAGCCTTCGAGTCACATTAAAACTGCTATATCCCGATTCTACAGCGACAGAGTTTTTTGCCCGTAATTCCTATACAGATTGGTGGTGGTAAATGTAAACATAGATAATCAAATGAGCTAGAATACAGTTTATTGGCTTTGTATACATTAGACAGAAATAGACTAAGGTGTTTTGTTTTTAGAAAACACGAAATTCTAGAGTACTAGATTTTAATACATATCTGTCTATTTCTGTCTAACGCATACAAATCCCGTAAACTGTATTGCTGTTCATTTGAGTGTCAATGTTCACATTTTCCACCACCAATCTGTATAACTTAGGGCCACATTTCGAATCGCCCACAGCAGCTATCAGCTGCTAGGTGCATTATGATGCGAGCAAGTGTGTTGACACATAACTCATGTTATGTTGACATACTTCGCGGATATTGTTTTACATGTTTTAAGCGGTATCGAATAGCGATCTCCGCATCTCATTAGTTAAACATTGTTACATTATAACAGTATGATAGATAATAAAATATATTTTAAATTATAGAATAGTTACTCTTCTCTAATAACATAGGCTGTGGATGGCTGGGATGCTAGAGTCTCTACGGAGCAACCTCCACTGGTTGAAATGTAAGTTGGCTCCTTGTATATGTAAACTAAACAAAACCCTAATTCGAGTTACCACAATACTGTTCACTCTGTATCCACCCACAGAAAACGCAATATTCATCCTTGTTATCACCGCTAATGGAAAGGCAAATCAATTAATCCCCACGTAACACATTAACTACTTGTAGTAATGAAGTAAAGGTAAATTTTCTTAAATTAAATTATTAACACTAGTGTCACTCTAGTTATCCTCTTGGAAGCGAAACTTCCAATTTCCAGCACTTTCTAGAAAGTGTTTTGTGGACGATCGTGCACCATGAGTAAACAACTTAAATCGATGGCTTAACCCAGTTGCAAATCAGCGCCGGGGGCCTTCTTCGGGCACCAAGCCGCCGGAAATCCTTAAAAAGTTATACGCATTCACACTTACACCGCCATAGGTGGTGCGGCGATCCATCAGGTAATTACAATAATAAAATTATTTATCTGCTGACGGCGTTAGCATTTCAATGAGTTATGATTCACTACCTCTGCGAATGTGTGGACAAGGTCAGTCTGTGCAATTAGCGAAACTGAAAAACGCGATTATTAAACAAATTAGCTTTCATTAGTGGACATTAGCGGGAGCCATGTTAGCAGGCTTATGCAAAGCCGAAATAAGTGCGGGGGTGGCGGAAGGAAACGCATCCTGTAGGGCGTTATGCTAATAGTTGCTAGAAAATGCCCTCGGAGCATCTTAATACGACAATCGATTGAACTGTTTGGGAGCTTGCAAACCCAAGTTAACGAGAGGTTAACCCCTAGGTTTAAGGGTGTATCAGGGATTTCCAGTGTATTGAATTTCGCTAGGGAGTCTCTCGGCAAAGTGCTCTGATGTTTTAACATATGCTAGCTGGCTAAAATTTGTTGTAGAGGATGTAGACCCATTGTTGAACGGCGATTGTTCAGATACACTCCGGCGGTTTTTACAGGAAGTGAGCTGTCGCCAGTGTTACAGCGAAGTTCATCATGTTCGTATTTGGATTTCCCATCAAAGCCGCAGACTGAATTTTCCAACTTCATTTGAATGAATATCAAACCTGGAAACTGCGTCGATTGGGATTCATCAGGAAAGGGCGAAGTACGTAGATAACTTTTTTGTTTGACTGCACTCAAATTACCTTTCTCATGTACTTATAATTACATACATACTCGTTAATCTCTTTTAGTTTTCAGTGTCGAATATCATTGGTACTGTACAGAAGTGGAACGTGTTGCTCATATACATTCAATCTCATGGTGGGCAAAATTCGTATATGTTTATAAAACCTCTTGTAGTATGGTTAGCTACACCGTTTTTCCAAAAACTATATGGATCTCTGTTTGTATATGATAAAACTGAATTGCATGTATTGAAGTGATATTAGCTTTTATTATTACCCCCACTTAAAATACACGGGTAATTTTTGTACACAAAAAAACTAAATAATCGGTATTGCTTTACTATGTTACAACACGGTGGTCCAGGAATTGTCTCGTGGTGTAGCAAATTTTGCCAGCTAGTTCCTGAGCAAAATTGGGGTGGTTGTCCGGAAGCGTCACTGGTTCGAGCCTGTTCACACCAGAAAACCGACAGGTGTAAATGCCTAAACCACATAGCTGATTAATATATAACAATAAATAAAAGAAAACTCCAGAAATGTATGTAACCTAATAGTTTATTTATACTACATAAAGGGTGTCTCAAAAAGAATGGGATGCCGATTAGTAATTGATTCCTTAGGTTATAACAAATCGATTAAACCTAATATACCTTAGTACAAAAGCTCTCCAGTAAGAAGTTATAAAGCCTTGAAGTTCAATTTTGATTTTTATGTTAAGTTTCACAAATGTAGAGAATATCGATCCCAACTTTGGTACACATACTTACTAGTATTACGTACTGCATTAGTAAACAAATGATAAACTAGACTGCACTGTAAGAGGCACTTTACCTATATATGAACTCTCTTTAGCTCTAAATTCGTTACCTATAACATTTATTTAAATGTTAGGTTATTATCCGAAAGACCATTAAAAAGCGTAAAAATAAAGTACTCTTAGTTCATAAGCGTAAAGGCAACCGTTTACATTAAAATGCCCATCAAAGGTTTTTAGTTGTCATTAAGATTAAGAAGTTCAAATTATCAAGTAGCATTATTCTTGCGATCACAGCTACTTGTTAATTGCACGTCTTAATGAAAACCAAAAACCTTTGATGGACATTTTATGGTAAACGGTTGCCTTTACGCTTATGAACTAATATATGTTATAGATAACAAAGTTAGAGCTAAAGAAGATTTTCAAAGATAGGTAAATTTCTTCTTACAGTTAAGTCTAGCTAATGAACAATATTATCATAACTGCAGTACATAATAGTACCGCAAGTGCACCAAACTTCACATCGATATCTTTATATTTGAGAAAATTAACATAAAATAAAAATATAAAAAATTGAACTTCAAGGCCCTATAGGGTCTATGTCCAGCAGTGGACAACTTAGACTGCGGAAGAAGAAGAAGAGGAACATGGCAATGACAGTAAGGTATATTAGGTTTAATCGATTTATTATAACCTAAGGAGTCTATGACTAATTGGCGTCCCATTATTTTTGAAACACCCTGTATATATACATAATGCTCAAGGGTGCAAAAGAGAATCTGCGAAATGTTACATTTGAATTAGAACACAGATTATGAAATGGATCAGCTCACAATTCTGTAGATCTTAATCTAATCGTAGGAATCTCCTTAATTCTAAGCTTTTATTCTGTTAAAAATTGTACTTAGTGGAAGTTTCGAAGTTCTTAAGTTTAACCTATTTTATAAATATTGTGAAAACTAACATTATTGTTACATGTACACAGTTCTATTTGTGACACGACATTTTAATAAATGGAGTGAAGAGCACAAGCTGTACGATTTTCCCTCGCAATTATGCCACGGGCACACGTAAACCAATTGTCGTGATATATAAAAAAAAATCAGCGAAAGCGGATAACAGGAGGCACATTCGCATAGAGATTATGTTAGAACGTGAAAAGCCACGCGAATGAGCCCATGCGCTCACGGTATATTACACGCTCTAATTGGTGTGTTCAAGCGATTACAAAAACTTATTAATTTGCTCCAGTATTTCCTCGCATAAGTATTAGTTCTAAAGCAAAATGTGGTGGAACGTATACTTCGCGAGTCGAATGCAACCAAAAACCGCGAACAGAGCTGCCACTCTAATATACAATAAGGAACTAAGCTAATTACTAAAGCGCAAAGTGAACACATTGGCCACCATCGGCCAGAAGTTCGACAGCATAACCCGAAGGTAAAAGGCTTACAATTTTACATAAACTGCACAAATGGTATTCCAGAATTCGAGAGTTCATACGATCCAGACAAGCGAGCGCAATACGACGAAGATACATGGGGGATATGTAGCAGAACCAGCAGGGCCAGCGTACCTGAAGAAGCTGCACGGGAATTCGGGCTTGGGGTTCGAGCGGAGAAGCCGTGCAAACAAGTGTGCAAGGTCGGGTGAGGCAGGCTTTTCTCCGGTTATCGCACGAGTGAGAAACCATGTGGTCCTAAGTCTCGACAGCAATCACAGGAATCGAAAGGCACAGAACTGCCTACAAGTTATTTGTCCAGGCGTTCCACAAGGTGACAGCAGAGCCCAGAATGGGACATATGTAAATCGAGGCACTGGATGTACTAAAAGGTATAAGGCCTGCAATTACACAACATCGAAAAACGATGTCCAGGAACGAAAAACAGAAAGCTACCGGAGTTTGAAGGTGGTCAAAAGTGAGTGATTGCACAGAAATAAATTTGTATCCTAGCATAACCAGATTCATTTTAGCAATCTCAACACACAATTCCTTTGAGCGACGATTCTTAAAGTAATTCCGGAAGCATGACATCCACATGAAGTGAAAATTCCAGATCACATCTACCGCACCAAAAGGAAAATCTCACACAATCAGCGCCATAAAATGGTCGCCGGAAATCATACTACAACCAAAATTAGTTAGAATCCCCGTAGAGCTTCAAGGATTTTCTAAAATACATACCAATAATGAAAAATATGGCTAGGAAAACAACAATAGAGTAAGAAATTGCGGGCAACTCAAGATATATCCTGGACTTCAACTTAATTTTCAATTAAAGCCAAAATAACACGTAACATTGTGCCTGTAAATTATTTACTGTGCAATTCTATTGTGCTTTCTAACCAGCTCAGCTTATTTTATTCTAGATACAACTTACTGTTAATTAGATTTAATCAGTTTAATTTAGCATAACCGAATGGGCGTGCATCGTTTAAATTTGTGTGTATTCAGAGGCGCTCACATGTGCATTTTCGACTTAAGCATTTTTCGTGAAGGAGAAAATATTAGCCCGCGAGCCTTGTCCGAAGCTACACGTGGGTGAATGTATTATGCAAAATCGCCCTGTGCAGGTGAGCACCCCATTCGAAAAGCAGCCAAGTGTATTCACGGCATCTATTCTGAAGACGTGACATCAGCCGTCATTGGGACGCCAAAGCAGCAATCACGGGTTCTTTAGATCGGATGTGGTAATTTTCCACCTATCGTACCGTTCAAATGTTGGGTAACGCAATTCGAGGCCCAACCCAACCCGTAACGTTACAAGTCGCAGGCTTCGAGGATCATAAGGTAACATGATACCTATAGGAAATTTTAGCAGTTTAAAGAGACAAGCATGCGCTTCCAACTGTGGTGTAGAAATCGAGCGAATTCAGATGAACGCACTTACGAAGATTGTTCTGAGTTTTTATGCATGCCTTTAAAACATTTATTTTGGCGTTTTATGCTCGTATGTTTTATGGATGTTTTAAACGTGCATGAGAGTATCCCTACCGCACGTAGGTTGTTCTAGCATTTAGTACTATTTTCTTAGATTTTCTTTACGATTTTATATGTATTTTAAAGTCTGTATACTTCAGTAGGCAAATTTGCTTTTGTTGTGCATTGTTTGAAGTCAGTTTTAGCCCGAGAACACCATAAGTGCAGACCAGCTTCATGTTTTTGACAAGTATTGATACGTTGTAACCAGGAGAGTTTCAAGTATACTGAGCTAGATAGTTGAGCAAACAGGGCAAATAATTATTAAAATTCTTAGGCGTACCATGCGTCTCATTTAAATTTAATGTCTGTGTTTAGTAATATTCCTCCATACCTAAAGAGCACCAAATTGCTGTTATCTGCGCTAACCGCACAAAAGAAATTTGAATTTCCATGTAAAATATTTGTTTTAAAGACTTGGTTGCTGCTTAAACTGAACGATCCCGGCTGGTTATGTTATGGAGCCATGTAACACTAAAACGTATGATTTTTTATTGATAACGAAGCTTTATTAATATAGAAGAACTGTATTGACGTTTGCTACTGGATTATTTTTCAACACTTCTCACTAATCACAGGGTGGCCAATTGTGGTACATAAACACCTTTACTAAATTCCAAATCAATTTTCTTCAATTTTTGCATTACTTACGCACTAAATCGACCAGACATTCAAATATATACAAAATGTGGCATAATATACCACAACGGTCGCTTAAAAGTTTTATGTACGTAGTATAGCGCAATAAAAGGTTAGATAAACAAAGCTGACACATGGAATTCCGTTATCTACCGCGGATAATCTCCTTCCATCCGGCAAAGCGCCGTTTGATAGTGTAGCAGCTACAAAATTAATAATTTTTATATATGGACGAGTTCGGTGACCCAGCGCCCGTTTAAACAACGTGTTAAATGCAAAACCAATAAACGCGACGTCGGTTTGAATCATGGAATCTGTTATGTATGCGCACATCGTGCAAACACAACCGTTGCATTTGGATATTCGCATTGTATCGGTGTGCATGCATGAAAAACGACCAGGGCGTCGGCATTCGGCACGAAAAATCAGCTACAGTGCTTGAATATAGAATGCGAGTGCACTTGCCGACGACTTGATGTACGTACATTCTTGGCGAAACCTAGACTACACAAAAAATATGAAAAAATAGCAGATTTTTCAAGTGGCGTTCAAAGGAATATCGTTAAGGTACTCAATTAACATTATAATCTTCAGGTTTGTTGGCGCCGGATTTCTGCTGATGGGGTTCCATATATAAAAGAATCAAGCGAAGCCACCCCTAGACAATGCAAGGCAGTAAAAATCATATTACAGAAAGAATGGGGTTCTGAAAGAGCACACGATTTTAAGTCAAATACCAATACATCAAAATGCCATCAGTGGATTATTTCATACCTCACTTTGCATGCTCTTTCCTAGTTATATTGCTGTGTCGCTTATTTCATGTCTGTGCTGATAACACTGTATCAAGATTACCTGGCCGATGACCATTTATAATCCAAATTTGATGAGAGATTCATACCGCTACGTCTACCAGCAGTTACAGAAAATGTTCTTTAAGTATGTTATTCATTGCCACTGTCATTATTTCGAACTGATTTTCTCTTTTCTATTGTCAGTACAGACTTCGAAACACCTTACATACAGAATCATGATATAATATAGGACGATAAAAATATTTAGTCCTTCATTAACAGGTGAACGACTGCAATAACTAAATTCATAATTTTTGTCACCTTACAGGTGCCAAAAAATGGAAAGATCAACATAATGACCAACGGGCCTGGTTGCTGAAGGTGAACTACGATATTTAATGGTTTTCTCGTCTCTTGTAGAAAATTCTGTTATCTTTGTTATGCATAATTAGCAATGGATTAGATAAACTTTTCATTTAGCTGATATCAAAGATCATGAGAAACGTATACATGAGCGGGGACATTTTGTCTGTTATCGATGGCAACTTCTCAGTGGCACAAAATGACATTTTCATACCTTCCTTTGAGGCTATGCCCGACTTTCAGGCTACTTTATAAAGTTATGTTTGTCCAATTCTTGAATATGCTGACCAGTTTGGTATTTTGCGTTGGTTAGTGATAAAAATCTATCAAAAAACTGACAACGACAACTAATTCGCCGTTCACAAGGCAATACAACAAGCAAACCTGTAATCGACTTACTTCCCAAAGATCAGTTTAGAATAGTACTGCAATTCTTAAGTAAAACGCTACGATAATAGTTCGGCACATACACCAAAAAGATTTGTTCAATTTGGCATCTCCGCGTACTAGAAATGGCTCGACCACAATGAGAATCGTAAAAATACCTGGGAATGGTAAATCCTGTAGGGCGACGGCCATGAAGAGACCTCGGGAAATTGTGGTCTTGAATTCGGTGGTGGAGGTGCCTCAAAAATGCATAACCTTTGATATTTTTGCCAGCGTACCTGGACGGTACACTCAAGCAGCTTATCAATCATTTCACTAGGTGTTCCTCCTGGCATCAGAGCGACTACAAAGGCGAAAGTAGAATAACCTACCGGAGCATGCAGGACGACCAGGGGCAAGTTTTCTTTTAAAATATTTCTGGATCCTAGCATTACTATATGAATTTCAGCGACTGCATATCAAACACATTAATGCTAATCGAAAATTTACAAGATATCGAACGATTTTAAATCCATATGGAGTGTATCTCCGAAACAGCCACCACAAAGCAACAGAAGCAATTTATCACCCATCTGCCGAAGATGGCTACAGAGAATCGCTCCCTCTGAACAGACATTTTTTTTATATCGCGGGAACATAACCTACGCAATTCCAAGCAAATAATAATTGAAAATAACTAGCTCAAACAATTTCTATTTAATTAATTTTAATTTGAGTATAATTTACACGTAACAACACTTACGAACAAAAGAGAAGATATATTGAACTGAAAAAAAAAATTGTTGAATAATTTTGGGAAGATTGATAACATATCACCAAAATTATTCATGATGGTCCGCGAATCTACATACAAAAGTTTGGGCCACAAAAGATCTAACCGTAGATGGACAAAAATTAAATAATCTCCGTTTCCCCGATGATACAGTTCTAAAGAGAGAAAAACAATGTTGTAAGAGCTTGAATGTAAATTCCAGCGTTGATATAAAAATACATTTCTCCAAACATGGTTTATCTTGTACCTAGTGCTTTAAGATCGACATCAAAGAAACCGAAGTAATGGAGAAAAATATTTATCTCGGCCATAAAATAAGAATCCCTAGAAACAGCCAAACACAAAAAATTACACTGGGATAGGCAGTACATGGACAGCTTAGATATACTTTCCAGGGCAATCTTCCAACCCAGCTTAAGTGAAGATTATCTACAGCCGCTGCATATTTCAAATCATGAGATATTGGACAGAAACTATACCCCCAACCATCTATCTATACTCAGCCACATTAAAAAAAGTGGTTTTCGTACAAAGAACGGGCGTGAAGAATACCATAGAACGCTTTTCAGAATGAAATGAAATTGTCGCCACATCGCCCGAAAGAGAGAAAGAAGATGGGAAAAGCATTAATTGGATGGGGAGGACCTGCCGATAGCCCAGCAGAGGAAGGCCACTTACTAGTCAAAATAGACGAGAATGAAAAACTTTAGGGGAATTCTACTTCCAGCAATAGACACAAACGGCTGGTAGATGATGATGTTTATTTATCTTAATATCTTGTTCTGTATCCAAAGTAGAAAGCTTTAGCTTTCTTGGTTAGAGCGGTAGAATATCCGTTTTGCTGTTAAATCTCAGATTCTTCATAAGGGTAAAAGGAACTGACTTGGTAATCTAGTACATGAAATTTAAGTTTACTGCCGCAGTTAACTTAATTTAACTGCTGTATACAAAGCAGCCACAATAACTCGTTGCTTAATAAACAAAGGACAAAATTAAGAGTAACTTTCAAATCTTAATGATACTTTAATTGCACTATACTGTCTCGAACTGAATATCCGCCCAATGCGATTAGGGTATGGAAAGCGAAAACAATTCTGTTTTGGTAAATTGATCTCAGAAGAGTAGTTAAAAAGGAAATGTTAGGGTGTTAAATAATAAAAAGATATTTGCTGTTCGCATTTAAGACCTGTTCTGAAGGTTAGCTTCCAAAGTGAATATTAATGTGCCCTTCCAGTGGTTAGTACATCCCAGGAGAACAATTGTATGCCGATTTTTGGAGAAATATGGTTTTGAGAGCGGTGCAAGGAATCGCCCCTTTGAATTTATATGATGTATTAATACCTTTCTTTTCCCGTAACACGTCCAAAAACTGTAGTGCGTTGCGACTAGTTTAAATGTAAATCTTGTAGCAATTTGAAATTATAAGGAAATCGCATATATATAATACACATATATTGCTGGTAGGGCCTGGAAACTACAGAAAACATTACGGCGCCGACATAGTCTCACTTATAGTATAACGCGTCTCGTGCGCATGCGTGTGAATTCGAACTCCGCCTTTAGAAGCGAATTTTAAACTTGACCACTTCCCCATTGGGCGGACGACGCCGCCGCGCTTGCGCACAGCTCACCGTATACATGAAGGAGTTGGTTGTGTGTCTCACTTCATCGGCCAGTTTCCCACTCATAGCCGCTAGCAATATAGTAAGTATTAGATATATGGGAAATCGTAATCTAAAGTGATTTGCATTTTTAGGCACAAGAAGTCTATTTAAAAACTTCAAACCGTGTCACATGTTTGTCCGTGACGGTGTCAAAACAGGCGTCTGCCCACTGCAGGTGACAAAAGCTCGCGAATTATCTACTATAAATTTCCGAACTTCTGTGTTTAGCAGAGCCGGTGGGTTTTTATTTATGGACTTCTACATAATGATACAAACAGCTGAGCGAATTTGGAACGCACTAGAAGACCGAATGTTTACGCATTCGTGTTTTGTCAACAGTCTTACGAGAGCTGAATCAGACGATGATAAATAAAATATCAATAAGGATTTTGGGACACCTACATATGTCGCTGTTATTCGGATGTCAAGTAGGATGAACACGCGACGTTTGCGAACAACTTGTAAACTTGCTGAGGAAGCATTCTAATAGTTAATTCCGCACTAAATCAAAAGTCATGGCTGCAGTTGGCGCCCTAGGATTTTAACTAAAATTTATTTATTTTCGCCAATAAATAGAAATAGCTCTTAGCACAGTTAAACAGTTTACATAAAAATTAACATTACACAAATAATACTAAGGTCGTTATACACAAAATAACCCCAGAATCTAAATTACTTATACAAGTGTTAAAAAACATTCATGAAATAGAATTATGCGAGATAAAAACAGGATTTACTAAATGTGGCGCTTGGAATCGATATAGCGAAGTTTATACTCCAGTGAAATTGAGCTGCATCAGGCGCACCAAGAAAAAATCTATTTATTATCGTAATTCGGGCAACGCCTTCAGTGTGCCCATTGCGGCTGCTGGTGGCATGAAACTTGCACTTCGTACGAAATGGGGGTTTTTTGCATGGCCTTTGTTAACCATTGAGATAACATTTGACCATTTGTTTAGCTTTTCATGTTTTCTAAATAAAAGTTCCATTAATACGGTGTTTTTATTACGTATTACTAAATAATTAATTTTATTGCAAGGACCATACAATTTGGACTCTTGCCCCACGGTAGGAACAAAAATTATATTTTGCAATGCATACTCTAAAACTTTTTGGTCAAATTTGTTTAATTTTATTGTCATTGTTTTGTTTAAGTTCTTCCTAAGGAAGCTTTGAGCGTAAAAACTTGTTTATCAAATTTAGCTAATTTAATAACTAGATTGCCAAATAAACTAACCTCGCACTTTAACCCCACTTTACAAGCTTCGTGCTCAGAGGAAGAGCAGGAAGAGTTTAATAGAAAAGAAGCAAATTATTGATATATCATAAACACATTACGATCGGTTTTATTTTATTAGCTAAACCTCTCTTCTTCTTCTTCTTCTTAGCCATTATTCATCCATCTTTGGACATAGGCCTCTTCTAATTCTCGCCATCGATCTCTATCTCCAGCCAGTCGTTTCCAACATAATCTGTTGGATCATCATGTTCCATCTATTGTCTTTTTGTCTAATTGTGTGACCTGCAAAGCCCCATTTAAGTTTGGCCACTTTAGCTGTTACATCTTCCACCTTTGTTCGATCTCTTATCCAGGTGTTTCTCTTTTTGTCTGACAATTTTATTCCCAACATCGCCCTTTCCATGGCTCTTTCTGTTTTTGCCAGTTTTTCTATATTTGCTTTTGTGAATGTCCAGGTCTGACACCCGTATGTTAGGATTGGTAGGATACACTGGTTAAAAATTCGACTTCTTAGGTATTGTGGTATCTTGTGGTTCTTGAGGACCCATGACAATTTTCCGAAACCTCCCCATGCCAGCTTAGTTCTTCTAATGATTTCCGCAGTCTGATTTTCACTGTTTAGTTTGATGACTTGTCCCAAATATAGGTATTCTTTTACCGTTTCTAGAATGCAGCCGTCTACGTCTATATTCCTGATTTCCTCTGTATTTCTCATTACTTTAGTTTTTTTCATATTCATTTTTAGTCCAACTGCTTTAGATGCTGTTGCGAGTTGGTTAATCATGGTTTGAATTTCCTCAACCGTGTCAGCAATCAGGACGATATCGTCGGCAAATCTTAGGTGATTTAGTTTCTTGCCGTTTATGTTAATACCGTATTCCGACCAGTTCAGTGTTTTAAAAATATCTTCCATTGCCAACGTAAACAGTTTCGGGGACATTACATCGCCCTGTCTTACTCCTCTCATAATTGGGATGGAATTTGTGCTCTCTTCTGCTTGTATAGTTATCGTTGCATTTTTGTAGATGTTGTGTATCAAATTTCTATATCGCGAATCGATTCGACAGTTGTTCATTGCTCTTTCTACGGCCCACATCTCAACACTGTCGAATGCCTTTTCATAATCCACAAAAGCAAGATACAAGGGGAGATGGTATTCATTTGTTTTTTCTATTAGTGTCTTTATAGTTAAGAGGTGATCGGATGTACTGTACCCTTTGCGGAACCCGGCTTGTTCGACTGGTTGGTAGCTGTCCATTTTTGGTGTTAATCTGTTATTAATTATTTTCATAAAGAGCTTATATAGATGTGACAGCAGGGAAATAGGTCGATAGTTCTTTATGTTGCTCCTGTCTCCTTTTTTAAATAGTAATATGACGAGGCTGTTATTCCATCCTTTAGGAATTTTCCCGTTGTGCAGACAATCGTTAAATAAGTTTTTTAATATTGGTAATATAATGTCTTGACCTTCTTTCAACAACTCCGCTATTACCCCATCTGGTCCTGGAGATTTATTATTCTTTAGGTCTTTTAGAGCCTGCTCGACTTCAAATTCTTCAATGTCTGGTATTTCCTCTGATCCGATGTTTTCTAGTTTTTGTTGTAAATTTACTTTTGTATGCTCATCTGGACTTTGCTGTGAACTATATAGGTCTTTGTAGAAGTTTTCTATTATTTGGGTAATTTTATTTTTGTCTCTTTCTTCCATTCCGTTTTGATTTTTCATAGATATTATTTTCTGGTTGCCGAGCGTTGGTCTTAGGCATTTCATGTTTTTATTTCTTTCTATAACTTTTTCCGCTAGAGCTTCATTATATCTCTTTAGGTCTTCTTTGAGCTCTTTCTTTATGGTCTTATTGAGTTCTCTATATTCTGTCGTGTTAACCTTTCCTTGTCCTACTAGTGTTCTTCTTTGGGCCATTAGTTGTTTTGTTTCTTCGCTTATCTTTTCTTCTTTTGTTTTAGTCTTTTTAGCAATTTGCATTCCAGCTTCTAGAAGTTGTTTACTTATTTTCTCATTAAGTTCATCCATATTATTTTGATTGCTTTTACAATTTTTATCTATGTTTTCTTTTAATATTTTTCTAAATGTTTCTCCATTCATCCTTAATTTCTCAGTATCTATTTGTGTTCTTTTTTTGAACAACTTTTTTCTCTCGATTTTTTCATCTATGCAGATTTTGGATCTCACCATTCTATGGTCACTTCCTGTTGTACACCTGTTGATCACTGTTACATCTTTGAAAATTCGTTTGTTTGTAGTCAGGAAGTAATCGATTTCATTTTTAGTTTTCTAAACCTCACTAACAAGAATTAAACAAGAAAACCTGAACGTATACAATACACATCTAAATAATGCATTTTCCCATTTATAGGTTCACTTCATATTCATAGCCTACAACATAGGAAACTGGAAAATAAAATAATATTACTTTATGCAGAAAGTTTATAAAGCATGTCTTTTTTACAAGTGGGAAATTTACACAAACGAGCGAAGCGAGTGTTGTAAACCAACAAGTAATAAAAAAAGACGCTTTGTAAATGAGTTTCATACATAATTTGTTGCAACACCTCTTTGCTAATTAATAAAATTAGCTACATTTGTATGCATTATAAACTTCCAATAGCTGGCAAACACGTGCTTGTTAAGTGAACCTTCCAAAAAAACGCTGTTAGTCGATGTCAAATGCGAGGTTAGCAGTGTAGGTTTTTCGTCACTCTGGCACGAGCTCACGCAAAATCTAACCTCGAATTTGACATACACAGCGTCACAAACAATAGTTAGTTTTTATTTTATAGGTATATTCTTATTTCACACTTTTCACCTATTTTCGACATTAAAAAGTGTCAAATAACAATTACTTATCAATGACGTGTTGCAAAATAGTAATTTACGATACAAATGCGTAAAGCTAGTCGTTAGTCACGAGTGGGGAAGAGTTAAAACGAGAGTGAGCAAGCGTTTTAAGCCCCGCGAGTGACTACAGAAGCTTTGCGTATTTGTATCGTACAATATTTTAGCTACGATAGAATCTAGAAAACATGGCAAATATAAAAAAAATATTTAAATGTAAATTAGGATTACTAGCACACGGTCGCAATTTTCTTTAAAACACGTTGCTACTGACGACCTAAACTAATTAAAACAAACATGTTATTAAACAGTCGTTTTACAAACTTAAAACTACCCACTAAAGGTGAATTTTACACTGTCGTGTGTCGGCTCTAAGATGATACATACCTATAATCTAATGTAGTACTATTCCATTACATTGTACGACTTCTCGGAAGTACCGGCTATTAATGCCCGTACCTTCATTAATTTTTCAATTACGGCTGACCCGGATAGTTCCTACGGCGGCATTACTATAATTTCATCTCTCAATGGCTAATAAAGTTTAAAAAAATGTGTACTGTATTCCTTACGCAGCAGGCGAGTACCAAACACAACGGTACTCTTTAGGGGATTTGTTTCTAATTTAGACCAGCTCCGTGATAGAAAACATTTGCCAACTAACTGCTGTGGTTTTTATCAGAGTAAAATATTTTAATTATGCTTAGAACCTGGATTTAAGATCAATAGGTTGGTGATGAGTTAACGGTATAGGCGAAAATCCAAAGGCGCACTCAATATTGGCAAATGGGGTTTCAGTTTCTAGAAAAATTATTTCCTATGAATTATGCATTAACAAAGTGGTTTATCAATATATAAAGTTAACAAATCAAACAGAAAAATAACGTTAAAGTCGAATAATGACGCTAATGGCCTGGATATTAACATTGGCTTGACAATATCGTCAATAACCTCATGTAATTGCCAATAATGATAAAAATACCGTATAGTCCGGACCTTGTTGGTATTCCTAGGATAAAGGTATGGCAAGCTGTATCTGCAGGTTCTTAGTTTGTTTATGATGAGTGTTCCACGAGTTTGTGTTCAGTGGAGTTATTGCCACATGTAAAAATAAAAAAGGCACTAGCATATCACCTGGAAAATTTTGTCACGCAAGCTTATCGTGTAACAATAAAATGTATTAATGAGTAAACTAATACATTTTGAAGTGATATTAGCTTTTATTATTAGCCCCACTTAGAATACATTCATTTATGCCATGCTTTATGTTTGAGCTTTTATAATAATTAGTCAAACACTATTACCAACTTTCGTTTATAATGGCCTATGGTGCAAATATACAACGTTTTCTGGCTCAGTTTGTTTAATTTTAGATATAATTGACTCTTCTATCAGGTCATGCATAAATTATAATCCTTTAATCTTATTTTAACATTTAAATTTGACCTTTAAATACGGTGTGTGGGTAATACAAATCTCGACTTTATCTATTCTAAATTAAACGCATTTTTTTAACATCACTCTGCGAAACACTACTATATTTTAGCAACGATTCACAGGTAAATGATGGATTTGCTTAGCTTTCTATGAATAGTATCTTGCATTAATATTCACACGAGGTTGACCATCTTTTTGTAGGTTCCCATGTTCACATGGTCGAGCTACGGGTGGTCCCTGGAGATGCATGCATAGCTGCAACGGGGTTCGATGGTTGTAATCGTTGAAGTGACACTTCCTTCAGGCTCAACACAATCCGATAACCTTGTAGTTTACGGACATCCTATACGTCGGTACTCTCGCAGCTCCATGACTAAAAACGGTATCTGGGCTCCTTCAGTGTGGTATCCTGATGATAGATTCTACCTTTCCAAGTGCCTCAGACGCTTTGCTTATGCATCACGAAGATTAAATTGGCTGAATGTATTTACCATTTTTTATTTTTATTTAGTTGCGGCCCTGCTGCCATGCATGTATTCACTCAATAAAATGATAAATTAACACTTTTACTGGCAAAACTGTATTTATTATTCCCCAATTTGGGAAGTAGAAGTGTTTTGATTCCCTTTTGGGAAAAAATCACATTACTTAAGTTACATACTTGATTAATGTTAAACATTTCACTTTATTATTAAGACCTAACTGTTTGAATTATTTAATCACATTAAACATATATCAATAAGTACTATCATAAATTTCTAATTAGTAAATTTTGTAGGTCATAATTTAGTATCGTTGAAGTTTATTTTTAAATTTCAGCATTGTTCAGTATGCAATGGCCAATAACACAGGCGTTGCCGATTATTACAATTTCGCTTGGGGATAATTAACAACATTAACGTTAAAATATGGACTTGAACGTAAATTACCATAGTATAAGTCAATAACTACACTGCCCGGTCATAAGTATAAACGAGCTATTGGCGTCTTTTATGGTAATATATACAAACACAACCTGTAATGAACTGAGACTTCAACTGAGTGCATTTTAAGTAGAATCATGAATTACCAATGCTGCTCACTATTTCCAAATTACTGATTAATGATAGTGACCTTTTTTAAAGGTTGGGATATCTGTTGTGTTGCTGCATGAGACCTCCTATATCCGAACCAGTTAATCAACTTGTTTGCTAAATTCACCAATTCAGGTTTGAAACTAACATTTGCAGCTCTCAGGAACCGTCAGACGCAGGAAAAGATTTTACGAGAAGCTCCTCGGGACTTTACTACCGAACCATGCGACCCCAAATAAAGCGTGGTCACTTCACATAGAAACGAGCATTTCCCCGCCCACATCGGCAGCATTTTTACCAGAACATTCCCCAGGGTCGCATAATTCCATACAGACAAATGAGCATTTTATTAGGAAACATTTTTGATTTGAGGGGCGAGCTTCGTTCTTGGCGAAACGCGCAACAGTTATGAAAATAAGGCGTCCCGGGGCTCCAGAAACGCGAGAGCAGGATGTTATTCCTTACGATAACTGCGGGTTGCTGCTTCACTTTTGCCATTTGTTTTTTTCTAGCTTCCGCGGGATTATAATACAAGGAAAGTCACTCAGAGCGACTGCATATTTATGGCGAATGTGGGGCACAATGTCTTTTAAATTCCTGGCGCAGCACGCGTATCCTTTCGCAAGAAGTGTTCGAATGTAGATTATATGCTTGTAATTACATAAGCTAATCATTGTTTTTGTATAATCGTGCTGGCCGAATTGGGGCACTTTTTATGAGTCCCATGCTTACTAGATTAAAAGTTGTACTGGCCGCTGCAATTACTGTTATCAAAAAAGAATCCAACGTTAGAATTCTCGTTAACTAGACTTTTATTACTTTTTAATTACGCAAGTAGCCATTCGCTCACAATAAGTGGACGTTCTAGTAGCTACTATGTGGAAAAACTTGTGTACTGTGTAAAATACCAATTAGAGGTCTATGTTTATATTTAATGACTTGAATAAAAACCATACGTAATTAATATTGCAATATCAACAACTGCAATTATGAAGACATAGTAATTAATTCTAGTGTAAAGCATCTCCTTCAAGTAATGTTCCAAAAATTCAGAAATATTAATACGGAATCATATTTCGCCTCCAGAAGATGAAGTTCCGTTCAGCCGTCTTCTAACGCAAGGTTCTACAGTCTTGTACACCCCCCCCCCTCCCCCCCCGTAGGGAGGCTGCCTATGGATCCAGCGTTTATACACTCGTCGCGAGCCCTAGCTAGTTAGTTTCTTTTACAGAAGGTTGACAGACATCAAGCAAACCACACGTCCTGTTTGTGGCAGTGCGGCTTACGTGTTTAGAGATCGCTATCCGATAGCTGGCAGAAATAACGTTATGGTCGTAAAGATGTTTTTGTTGTAGAGCATTGCACTTTTAACAGTGCTTGAACCTTTGGGATTCCGCTTTCGCTATTTGAATTACCGTCGGACCTGATTTCCAACGGGTCAGAATCATGAATACTCTGAATCTTTTCGTTGGCTTTGGGTTTTTCTCAATGTTGGGTCATTTCCTACGTTTGGACAAACTTCTAGAGCCCCGGAGGGTATCCCAGGTCTGCTGTCAAACTCAGTGGGTCATACCATCATAATTTGATATAGCTATATCATTTGCATTTAGTTGGAATCACCTTTACTATAAGTGCAATTCATGCATGTATATCCTCCTTCGCTTCGCCTGAGATGGAATATTTACAATGCTTTGATCTGTAATTTCCATTTAGACTGTTTACGGACACAATTTTTGAGCCGTTTTCCGTTAGCGAAACTAAACGCTATTAAGGCACGCGGCTGACATATTAAATTTACCTTGCCTTAAACCAGGATTTCTCAACATGGGGATCGCGAGGAATCTATCAAGGGACCGCAAAGAGAGTCGCAAATGTTTTAATAACAATATTTTTACGACATAAATGAACACTTAAATACATAAAATATCTGACACAGGACCTATAATAGTTTTTTATGTACCAAGAGCGTAAGGAGTTTATTGCCGGCTGCGTTAAAATAAGAGCCCAAGGCGTAGTCGCGATCTCTAACACGACCACGGCCATAAACGCCAGTTATACACGAGATGCATAAATTTTATGTACGACTGGGCGTAATTGGTCACTGTTTACCATATTTTTAATGTGTCACTTTATGGCTTTAGTGTCTTGCGTGTTAGTTCGACAAGCAATGACATCATAAGTTGCCAAAATTTATAAAAATTATAAATCTGGTTAAGTATATTTGACAATATTTCGGCCTGAACATAACAGGTTATATGCGGTTACACATTGGTCTCTAATTTTAACGCAGCGGGCCATACACGCCTTCTTATGCTCGTGGTAAATAAATAACTATTTAGTAGGGACCGCAATACTCACAATTAAAACTAAAGTCATAATTTTTTTAAACTGTGGAATTCTACGTTGTCATTGCTTTTCAAACTGACAAACAAAACACTAAGCAGGCCGTAATGGTTATGTACCAAGCGCCTTATGAAGATGTTTATGCCTTTTCGAGGATGACAAGTTTACAAGCCCAAGGGCATCTGGACCAAAGGTTTATAAGTCGCCCGAAGGCTATCGACGTCAAGTAATACCCGTGGTGGATACAACGTTTTATTTTCTATTTTGAATACGCAAATAACTTGAAAAGCTTGCAGAGCCGTCCACAACGCCCTAGAACTTTATGAGCGGGCGTAATGATAACGCCCGCTTATTATGTCCACTCGTCAGGGCCTGAGAGCGCATAATGAGCGGGCGTTAGTATTACGCCTGCTCGTAACGCCCTAGAGTGTTATGATATAAGTCGCATCACAGATATAAACAAAAAATAATATATCAGTGGAAAATAAAGTACTTTATCTACGACCACTACTAAAAGTAGACCTTTTAGCACTAGTTTGTTTCACTAAAAGTGACGTTTTATAGTTTACGGTGGTTAAAGAAATCAGCTGTTTGCTTTTAGCTCTAGTGCTAAACGTGAAGTGAGGTTATAAAACTACAATTTCGAACTGAAAGTGAAGTTGTAAAGTTATTCTAGTTGCTTCTTGCGTTACAGGTAAAGTGTTTTTGAAATCATTAAAGCGTTATGTAATGAATACAGTCAGATGTGGAGTATTAATCATTACATTTCGTAACTGACCTTGACAGTACTGGCTTCGCAAACATTCGCCCGCGCATGGCCTACTGTTTATTATGACATAAATTAGAAGTGTCGTAGATACAAACCTTTGTTAAATCGATATTTATGGATTAATAACGGTAAAATTAAGGTCGTAGATAAAATATTGTAGGGAAGGCGTGCTAAAAGTCGTTTATGCACGAGACATGTTATGAAACTCAGCCTTCGGCTTCGTTTCATAATTTACATGTCTCGTGCATAAACGTCGACTTTTAGCACTGGTTGCATAAATAGCTATTATTTACTAGCAACATGATATTGTACATTTTCGTCATAGAAACAAAATATGAAAAGCTACTCATAACTCCCAAGGGACTTGTCAAATTATTTCTCACTCAAACTCATGGTAACAATGCAACTACAATTAACGTATTAGCAACCATACAACGAGGCAATCCTTGATGTTACTTACATATTCTAATTATAAATGTCATTATGACATTTTGAAATTTCATACTATTTTTACGAATATTCTAGTAGATAAAATATTGTATGCACCACGGGAGACATTCATGTTCTTTACCTTCGGTTGACTTACAGACCTCGGGCCAGAGGCCCTCGGTCTGTAACACATGTCAACCTCAGGGAAAAAACATATTCATATTTCCCTTAATGCATAAATATCTATTATGGCCCTTTAGTTGGAAAAACTAAGCATGAAAGATAATCATTGGCAATTGGCATTTCCTGCACTCAAAAACATTCGGGATAGTTTACTTTACTTCAGAGGTTTTAAGATGTGTTTTGGAGTTCCCTTTAGTGACGTCTACAAAACAGCTTCACCCCGAAAAGCGTGAATTGTTGCACTTGTCCGACTGATTCAGAATTTTCATACTATTTCAGATAAAACACTTGATGGCCACCCATCTAAGGTGTAAAACGATTATCTTTACCTTCACAAGTTCTAACGTTCGGTCGAATTTTTTTCGGGCTTTCCCTCGTTCGTTTTCAATTAGCCCTGATGCTCTACACGTTATCTTTGAAGAACTCTTAGTAAATTTCGAATGCTACAGGAGCGGTACATTAGTGTCCACCCTCGGTTGAGGTATACATCGCTTGCTGAAATCGACCAATTGAGATACCTACTGCATCGCTTGTCGGATAGCGTTTGTTATGGAGGTGACTTGTAGATTTTAAATTTATTTTAGGCTTATACCTAGTAAACAACTATCAGTTGTTTGCCAGTTTCGCTTGGTTGATTGTAATTTTATTGCTAGTAAACAACCATCAGTTGTTTACTTTGTGTATTCTCTGAATTTATAATGTAAGTGTCAAAAATAGTCACTGGTATACGTGCGCCACCTGCGCTAGGAACTCGCTTTTCCGTAATGTAACAAACTGTAGGATATATGTATCTACATCCGTTCGGACAAGTCTCGCCGTGCAGCGCTGATGCTCATTTTATTTAGGGCATTTTACTATTTCGCTAAATCGGTTCCAAGCGCCTTTATTTAATCAAATCCTTTTGTGTTCCTCGTATAGTATTTTATTACTGTATCTTTAATTGACTCCTAAATGTCTTTTGCATATAATGAATTTAGTGTTACTACATATTACTTTAAATTTTGATTTTCTTCAGTTGAACCACAGATGTATAGCACATTTAATTACATATTAGCACTATCAGTTGATCTGTTCTTTCGGGATCATCTTTCTGGGTCACTGCAAATTCAATAACTTTAGAAATCGTTGTAATTTCAAGTAAATGGTACATATTTAATAAGTTCACTATTTGTGCCGTCCGCGCATGTAGCTTTACAATTTTTAGTGCTTTCGAAAGCTCTATTTACTTCTTCAAATGTGAATGGATCTACTTTGCAACTATACATTTTTACGGTATACAATTTCATTTTCTTCTTCCATACGCCAAAGCCCCTTGTAACATTATAACTATTTGCGCGTTTCAATAACTCTGTATCCCTTGCCTGTAGTGCGTATTTTCATACTTAAAAGACATAGTCAACTTGTATTTTCTATGTTCTATTATTGTAAATTAGATTTAGCCAGTGTATTTCATATAATCAAATGTTCGTAGAGCCGGCTCTGTGCTCTGCAATAAACTGATTGTGAGGTAGATTCCGCATGTGCAGCGATAAACACACGTCCAAGAATGCCCGCGGGACGAAGGGAATTTTCAAACATCTTTCGTTGCAATTTTTCAAGTTCAACCTTTGCCGCAGGTTAGCTTCAGCGGAAAGCGCCCGTATTAGCGACTCCAACATTGTGCAAGATCAACTTCAGGAGAATGTGAAATAAATAGAAGCGGCGGGAAGCTTGCACTAAATAATGGGCGCATACCAGTAAACGTGCGGCAAGCCAGCGTTTACAGTTTAAGTAGATGGGACGAATTATTCACCGCGTACGAGGTGAGCATACAAATTTGCGAAGCTGTCCTAGTCGTTCATGTTGGAGATGCAACTTCAACAGTTCAGGAAGAGACTTATCGCAACCAGGAATTCGCCACCGTTGGATGTGGTGACTTTCCACGCATCACGCCATTCAAAGTTGGGATAACGCAAACCAGTGCTATTTTGGGGATCGAAAGATAATTCGATATAGGAAAGGTTTCCAGTTTAACGCGATAAGGTTTGCGTTCAGGTGCGAAAGAATGCGCTTCATAAACGAATCTTGTGGAAATCGCGTCTGATTCTACGATTGTCGGTTGTACGGCAGAGCTGGCTTTTAAAACATTTTGACGTGTTTTTCAAGACAATTAATTCAACAATATTTTCAATTTTGTTTTAATGTTATTTATGTACGTTTAAAATGCATACGAGTAGCCCCAAGCTATGTATATCCCATATCGCCGATATACTGTTTTTTAGGCGTTAATCATATTTTCTCTTATCGTCTTTTTGATTTTATATGCGTATTAAAGTCAGTTTCAGCCCGAGAACGCTACAGGAGTAGACCAGCTTCTTGTTTGGGCAAACAGTGATCGTTCATTGCCACGCATTGGGGTATTAGAAGAGTTTCACGTTCACTGAACTAGCTAATTGTACAATAGGGCAATTTATTATTCAAATATTAATAAGGTGTACGAGGCGTCTTGTTCAAATTTAAAGCATCCCCGTGAGAGGAAAAAACCTCATGTATTGTTACACTTTTTCGGTTTACAGGTTTAGATTCTTTATGAAATCAACGGCCATGTACATAGTGCTTAATTCGTGGTAGAGAAGAGTGCGTCACATACTATGGATATCGAGAAGTTGAAATGTTTTCGTTCTAGCTTCAATTAGTGAGCTCTTGTTAATCATAGTAGAGAAGACACCTGGCATGATACAGAACATGAGTAAAATTTACAAATTAATTGTTCCATATTGAATTGCCTACAGCCTTTTCAGTAAAATATTTTGACAAAAAAAGGGCGGCAAATCAAGTCAATCTAAGGTGGCCTTGCTATAATTGTAAATAAACGCAATTTGATCAGACTAATTGATTCATTTATTAAACACATCCACCGGCGCACTATATTTTTAATGCTAAACTAATATTGGGCGAAGATTATCAGCCCTCGTATCGACAGGATATTGATTGGGGAAACTGCACCCTCTTGGCCGCTGGAGCACTAATGGAAAACTTAATGGACGGAATTGGTCACGTCACGAGCGACTTAAACATCATTTTCGCAACGCGAATCCGAAGAATCGCATTTTAAACGGCGGGAAATTAGTAGCGAATTAGGCAAATCGTGCCGGAATCGCTTTACGGCGGGCCAAATATTCGTTTAAGTGGTTACGAAAACGCCGAATAAAAGCAAACGGGTTGCGAGATATTATTAAATGAAGCCATACGTCTGTCTGGCGTCGCAACGCCAGTCGTCGCGACGCTCCCAGCATTTGTATTCTGTTATATCGCCCGCAGGAGACGGCTGGCATGAGGACATTTACAATAAAATTCTCTGGGGCGAATTCCTGCAGCAGTCGCGAGGACGGGTTAATGCTGAGTTTAATCGCGGCCTGCTCCGATCCGCTCCACTGCTGATCGAACCTGAACTATTTTATAATAATAGTCGGCGTAACCGTCGATATCGCATCCGGTTACATTAATCACTCACAGATAAATAGAAATTTTCGCATGCAGACTCGCAGACGCCGCCGCCCACTGCGTGCCGTTGCGTGCAGCGCTCGGTAAAAAAATGAGCCCCATTACATTTTGAGCTGTTAATGCCATATTTAGTGATGGAGTGTAAACTGAAATTGGAGGAATGTATAGGGACGTGAATGTTATTTAGATTCCACGCGATAACCCCAAAATTGCTTTATTATCCCCAGTTTATCTAAGAGAAAATGCAAGTCTGCCAGCAGGACATTTACTTGAAAACTGTTCGTTGCACTTAAAAGCTAAGTATGGAAAAAAAGAGAGTTGACATAAAATGGATTACAACAGTCGCATCGCATATATTTTGTTATAATGCCGTTACGAGTGTTTACACTTTACACCACACGCAATCTCTTCTGTTGTACAATAGTTGATAATTCAAGGCCGGTTTTCCGTCCAACCGGTAGAAATAGCAATGTTGAAACGAAATAACAACTTTTCCCGACGATCCGTTGTGTATTGCTCTTCGAGCCCGTTATGATCTTTGGAGTAAGATTTCTCTAAGTGTTTGTACACAACCCCGATCCGCTCAGGATGCAACTTATTTGCCGCCATAGAAAGCTGGTTTGAGCTCGCTGTTTTATCACACCGACGTGCTACAGACTGTTCTGCAGGTGGCTCTTTGATTCCCAATGCACCATCGGAGGTCGTAATTTATTGCTACACATCGATTGGGACGTACGTAAACTGCAGCGGCTTAATCCTCATTATCATGTAATAGCCAGGTAGCGTCTCCAAAAAGTATGTAAACTGCAGCGGGTTCATGTTAATGACGGGCGCCGTGTAATTACCATGATCTAATGAGCACCTAATGATGGAATTCCATATTGTAAAAGTTATGGTATTCCATTTTGAAGATGTGTTAATAAATAGACGAACTGTTGCAAGAAATTCTCACTATTCATTCAGCAACGAAACCGAACATTCCTACGGGTTTTTTTTTATCCGGGGGGTTTTTAGTCCGGCGGTTTTTTATCCGGGGGGTTTTTAGTACGGGGGTTTTTTGTCCGGGGGTCTTATGTCCGGGGTTTTTTGTCCATGGTTGTTTGTTCTAGATTCATCTGGGCATCACCCTCAGCAGAGATGTGTCGAACGACTAATGCATGCGAGTCGTTCCACACTCATTTCAATAAAAACTTCGGCACTTCCCATCCAAATCTGAACATCTTTTTTCAAACTCTCTCGGAGTATCAGATCGAAACTTACGTCATAATGAGGAGCATCGACTGCAAGAAAAAAGTGAACCGCAAAACGTTGAATAAACAACAGTTTTTAGAAGTCCGTTTGTCCGCGTACAAAAAATGGATCTATAAATAGACCGAGTTTCTTGCAGTGAGTATGCCATCACTTTATTTGGCGATTAAAAAACATTTTAAAAAAACAAATATCGAAAACATGCATGTTATTTTTCTAAAAAAGTAGTGGAAATAAGCTTTTCCAACACCGTGAATATATATTTAATATGTATATTTCCTCAGTCCCAAGCCTGAATAAAGTGTTAGAGGAAATGATGTGATTAGTTGTCGATTAATGTTAATGTTAATTTTATGACCCCGCTGCAGTTTACATACGTCCCAAAAACTACCTGAACAGTGCCCGCTGCAGTTTACGTACCCTCACTAATGATCCGCTGCAGTTTACGAACGCCGATCGATTGACGTTCTTTAATTACCTTAATTACTACATTGACTTAATGTGTTGTGATCCATTCCAAGGCGAAACTTTATTCTTGATTACTGACTTGCTTTATTATTTATTGCAACCCCCATTATCTTAACTAACTTTCCCTCTTTACGGTGCTTGTATTCTACATTACTTTTGCTTCCCGTTCCGTTTATCGTTTATTACTAATGACTTATTAGTAAATTACGTTATTAATACTTCGAGAACACTTATAAAGTGCTGACCATTGACCGATCTTCTGAATGTTGTCATCTTTGGTTTTCCAGGCAATGGGCAGTCACCTATGTCGATATTCGTGATGGTTCGTAAGCTGTTGCCACAAATTTAGCTTAACTTTTAGTGGTGCGATTGATATGTAAACAATGTAAACAATGTATAGTTATCGTATTTTTCTTGTTGTCACCCCAATACAAATTGTTCTTTACATACGAAGAGTTCTGTCGCTTCTGTCCTTTCTTTTACAGCCAATTTCTTCTATATGTCGACTATCTCGGGAAATTTGAGGAGATAGTTACTTGAAGTTACGAGCCTCACTGTGTTGTTCATAACGGTTAACTTACTTGTTTGTCTTACCTATTCATTGAATTGAAATTATTTTTTCATAGTAAAATTAGGTTATTAAGACGCATTTCCAAGATTGTACAACTAATGGCGATAAGACACACAACGAAATTTAATGTTATATGGTGTCTCTCTTACAGATTTATATAATAGAATGAGAGATGTGGGGTAACCCAATGGCGAGACATCAACAGCGATGGCAGAGTTGGAATGTTCACTTCCTACATTCTCCACAATTTCAAATTAAATTACATGTTTGACATGACTGACTAACATCAAATTATGGTCGAGCCTTCTAATAATAGAACGATACCAATCACGCTGGACACAAACAACCATTAATTGATGAGAAGTTTTATTGCTCACTGTCACTTCCTGCCTGGTAGCTGATTGATTTCCGGCGGACAGGATAACAAAAACAGAATTCCCGCAGCTAAAAATAATTTGCAGTTATGGAACACTCCAAGTGAGAGACAAGTTAGACGAGAGTACTTCTTGGGAGAACGCTGCATGGAAGCCGTAACGCGAATGCATTTTTGTCGCCAGAAGACAAAGACTATTCAGTCGCAGCAGCGCAAAAAGGCTTCACCACGGCGAGGAATGCGGAAATCAATCGTTTTGCTCCCTTTTTATTGCTGTTTACATTTCACTACACAAGAATGCACCGGTGCCGACGAAAATGGGTTTATCTCTACTCCTTCGCCTTCTCGTGGCAGGAAAGAGCTGCAGTTCCGAAATGCATACTAATTGCACGCAACCTCGGCATCGCCAACCATTTAATTTCGAGAACGAAAGAAAAATTTACCCAAATTATGTAAAGGAATAAATTATGCTAATCAAAACAGAAATTGTAGCAACAATCGTAATCTTCGAATTATACTGTAGCAGGCCATGAGATTAGCCTAATAATTCCTATGGAATGTTGGGGGCGAAAACAAAGTAGCACACAATTCGTATAGCCTAACAGCAGTAAATCATTTTCTCTATAGCGTACCAGGTTTGCTACGAAATCGTCTCTAAAAATGACAAAGCGTGATGCGTAGCAATTAATACTGGATTTCTCGTCGAACAAAAGAATCGATTTTGGTAGTTACATGGTTAACGTTACATTGTAATTTAAAACAATCGTAAAAAGTACAATTTAAAAAATAAATCAATTATGTTACACCGCATCCCGAATTACCTACTAATTCAATCAACACTAATATCCCAAGTGCATTAAAATAGCCGATTAAATTTTTCATTTTCTGTCAGAATGTTTTGCTAAGAAATTTCTCAACTAAATTTACCGCTCAACAAGAATCCTGAGTGTGTAGCACGAAGAATTTTGTGGCTGCGAAAAATTTACCAGATATATTTCTTCAAAGCAAAACATTCCGACAGAAAATCGTCAAAATTTATTGTGGCTAGTTTACATGCACTCGGGATGTTCGGCGTGATTATTTCCTGAATAAATAGATAAAATTCAGTTGAAGAAGCAGCTTTAATAATCATGTTAAAATTATTCACAAAGGATTAAATTTTGATAAATGTCTAACACGGTAAAATTTTGACGTTTGAATTTTTTCATTATTAAACTGACAGAAACCATGGTGATTACACATTATTATGGATACGAATGAAATAATCGACAGTAATATTCCAAGTTCATTAAAATAGTCGATTAAATTTTGACGTTTTCTGCCAAAATGTTTTGCTCAGTGAATTTCCAGTTCAACAAAAATCCCGAATGCGTAACACGAGGGATTTTGGGACGAAAAATTTACGATATATTTCTTCCGAGCAGTCGAAATCGTCAAAATTTAATCAGGGTAATTTACATGCACGCAGAATATTCGATATGATTATTTCCTCAGTGAATAGATACAATTCGCTTGCAAAAGCATATTTGATAATAAGTAAAGTTCCAGCATTTCATTCTTTGATAATGATGTCAAAATTATTCAGAAGCGATTAAATTCTGCCACATTTTTACCTGCGGTTAAATTTTGACATTTGAATTTTTATCGCTATGAAACTGGCAGCAACCATGGTAATTATGCATAATTACGAATATTAAGGAAATAACCAGAAGAAATAGTTTACAGTCGCAGAGAGGCTGTAGTGAAAACACTAACCAAAAGGAAACTAATACAAAGATCGCAGCTGCCCGTGAAATTTAAAGAGACGATGTGTCGTTATCGCTTGTTAAGTTAGTTGCAGTTAACGCATGCAGAGGAGGGGAATCAGTTCCTTAGACTGGTACCCGGCCTCGAGACAGAAAGTGACTCCTAGAGCCAGCGTTTTTACATGCCTGCTAGCGTTAGTCAGGCTAGTTATTTCTGAGAGGTTGCTCAGAGTCCACAACGCATAGTGTATAGTACGTGGTGCATAGTAGTTGCGAAGCATATTCGTACCGGTTAGGTACATCTTGACGTAGTCGTCGTATTTAAGGCTCACATGTTGAAGTTCCATACCCATCTACGATTTTTTCATATCGATTTCAAATCGGTTATAGATCAAAGGAACACCCAACAACGTCTCGTTATCTACCGTTTTTGCCAACGCCCTGTGCATCGAGGCCACCTTAGGAAGCACTTCTAGTTTCTTACGTGGAGAATTCCTGCAAAATTCTCTTGGTGATCCTATTGATACAAGCTATACGCCACATTCTGCGTAAACACCTCGTTTCGAATGCTTGGTAACTTCTGTAGATGTTTATTCTAGGAAGTCCAAGCTTGTACTACCTAAATTAAAATGGAGGACTCGTAAAAACGAAGGGCCCACACCATTCGTTCAATGTTTACTTATTTTTTAAAATTTATTTATTATTATCTCTACAGGTAAAAAACCTTATAACAGAGATTACAAAAATTTAGAGAAACATATATTGCGCTACTAGAAAACATAATACTGAATTACAAAAGGTAACAGATAATTAAATACATCAGTATATACAGTTCGAGTACCAGAAGACTAAAAAAATCGAAACACCAGAAAAAAACCTGTAAACCAAAACCACCAAAAAACCAGGGGGATCAGGAACCAATAACTAAATATTTAATAAACTTATCAATAACCGTAATATTTGTTTATAATTTTTGAAAAGAGAGCATAGGGTAATGAGCTGACCACAAAGCCATTTCTTCAATTTCACAAAAAAATTTACTCGAGTTTTTACTTCCATTATTTGATCTCTTGTTTGTTCCATCTAAGTCCCGCGGTATTGGCTTTGAGTGTAATTATCATCCATTACACATCCTCATATTCATACAACAGTGGTATAGGAAATTTACCCCAAAAAGAGCATCTCGTGTTCCAAGGCCTACCTGGAAACTGGGTATTGTTTATACCTGTTTTCAATTGTTTATAAATTCTATTATGCATCATCTTTAAGAACAGTTTTAACGTATAGCTCATAAACACAAGTATTCGATAGTCTGAACACTATTCCGAGTCAATTTTCCTGAGGCTTATGGATATTGTTTTGGGATTATACACCAGTATCAGATGGTATTAAAGATGTCTAAGAGAGCATCAGTCACTTCATCGTCAGAAAGTTTGATAAATTCTACTGCTATCTGATCGGAGCCTACAGCTTTACCCGGCTTCATGTTTTCCACATTCTCGTTTTAATCTTTTTAGATGTTCTTCGTCTGCATCTAAAACATTACTTGATGCTCTACTGTCATGGAAGAGTTCTTAGACGTAGTTCTCCGTCTCTCTAACTTATCATGTCTATCAGAACTCCTCTTCCTTGTTCCTTTTACCTCGCTATATCTATGTATCTATGATATTTTCATGCATGTGTAAATTGTCAAATTTCATGTCCAGTAACTTTATTTCGGTACATTCTTCGGAAATATGTTATCCTTTTGCTACCTCAATTTTATTAATTCTTTCCTTCACTAGATATAAAATTTCCTCCCCAAGGCTTATTCTTTGTTCTTTTACTTATTAGTGGTTTTTTTGGCTGTAGTAGTTGACAAGACTTATTGTATCCGGTTCCATTTTTCAAGAACATTTACTTCCTCCTTTTGCACATTATTGTTTTTTATTTGTTCATTTAATTTAAGTCTTGTTAAAGTATAAGGTCTATGTAGTTGTTTCGACACCT
Organism: Agriotes lineatus; assembly: GCA_940337035.1. Taxonomy (NCBI): domain Eukaryota; kingdom Metazoa; phylum Arthropoda; class Insecta; order Coleoptera; family Elateridae; genus Agriotes; species Agriotes lineatus. The sequence goes on along the minus strand of OW679194.1, from coordinate 29,119,037 downwards.
TATTACCGGGAGAAATAAAGGGGGTGGTGGAATATTACTTACGTGATAGCTCAATAGCTCAATGCAGCATTCAAAGCACCAATTGCCTCACTCAGCCAATGCTCAGATGAGTCACTACCAATCGTTAATTAGGGGTCGCCGGTCAGCTCGTAGCCGAAGACGGCCGTGGGTTCATTAAATGGAGGTACGGCGCCACCAATTTAAAGGTAACAAAAAGTTCCGAACCCCCTAATTTGTAAAACTTAATAATTCGGCGCAAAACTGGAGTCAAACAATCAAGTGCAGGGGAGATAAATGCGTTTTATTTACTCGTAAAGCCGGGCACGCATATAAGATACATACATATAAAAATTAAGGGCCGACGTAAATGCATATAAATACCCCAAGGATCCTTGTTTACAGAACAGATTGGCCAATTAAAAACAACAAATCATAAAAATGGGGAAAATCCTGGAAGATTCCAAGGAGTGATCAATTTAAGTTCGTGAATTGCAATCGAGAGAGAGCCCCCAGGAATTTCTATAGAATCCTACAAGAAACAATTAAACTCGCATATCGTAGCTAAAAGTGAACAGCTTACAATGAGGTGAGGCCTCGTATTTAACATATTAAAAATTCGTGAATTGAATAAGGCGTCTTTCTCGGACGACGGCAATAGTTCGTACAAGAATTTTCCGAATGACGCGTATCACTGCGAAATCAGTGCCTAAAACATTAATAATTCGCGCTAGTATATCGCGCTAGTCCCAATTTCGATGTAAATTACTGACGGCAGTTCTTTATCGATGGAACGCACGCACACACGTGTAACAAGGTTCACTCGCTAGTAGCACGGAAGCACAGATAATCAAACGGCAATTGTTACCTTCAACTGGTTTCGAGACCGTCCTGACGTTGACGTTCCACAGGGACGGACTTCCGTGAATTTGATGGCTGAACCAGGAATCGGTATCACGCAAGCTGCGCGCGCCGAGATAAGCGCTATCAGAAAGCTCGCAGGATAAGCATCGTGCAGCAAGCCGAGTTAGTCGAATCTTATTTGGGGCCCATAACGTGGTGGGGAACTAAATTCCCCAGATGTCGTACTCGGAAAGTTTTGGCGTTAACAAATCTGCCCCAGGCAGTATCTCTATATTTATACTCAAGAGAAATGTCGATACACGCACAAATCCCCTATAACAAAGGGTAAGAAGTGCCTAGACATCAATAGGACACCTTTGCCAAAATCGAAAATCGCCACAAACTCCCAAGGACCTTCTTCGATCAAACGCCGGAACAAGATGCCCGCGTCGCAAGCGCTCAACAAGGTGGGGACGCAAAACCGATGCATCGACGGCGTATCAGCGATGCGCGATACCCGGACGCAATTTGAAAATATGTCGAAAATACAGTAAAGCGAAAATTGACGGTAACTGCCTTACTATTTTTCTGCTCAGGTTAGTGTAATTTACCATAATTTTCTACTTCTCTATCGAATTTACTTTATACGTAAACATATACGCCCATATCCCACCGAAGCAAGTCGCGTGCATCTTTTTTTGTTACGTGTTTCGAACGAGTTTGTTTGTAAATAACTGTCTTCTCTAAACTACTCTTGCTTCAGCTGCATATACTTTTAAAAAGTTTATTTTCAATCAGACCAAAAGTTTCTGTAGATTTAAAACTCTAAGCGCAACGCATATCTGGCTTAATCATCAATGTCGTTTAATTATAGATTGTTCAGTTTGTTTTTATCGTGAGTTTCTTTTAAATTTGACTTATTCAACTTAACGTCATTTCAGGATAGGTAAGCTACACTTGCGTATTATTTTGTATCTTTTATGTAACACATGGTGAGTGCATTTATGCTACATTACGATTGCATCGTTGCTACATTAGATTAAATGTTTTATTAAAAACCTAACGGTAGTGTTACTGTCTAATCAAGCCTACTAAACTGCCCTTGTTTTTCAACTTAACCTTCTCAATTATCATCGCCTAGGAAATATCAAGATGAAGTCGGGAATACTTATACGAAAGCTGAATTCTGGCCTGTTGATAGAACATTTCAAGAGATACATTTTCCCAAAGTTTCCCGCTCCTCTCTGTGATTCTCCCTCATTGCTCCTACGAACTTCACGTTCGCAGACTTTAATTAAGAATCTGCTTTATATCACCGTAACCAATGGCCGGAACGATGTCTATTTTTTGTTTTTATCCTAAAAGTATTTGCTAAAAACAAATTTCTCTTAAGTGTAATAAAATCGGAAAAACCGTATTTTTCTTTGAGAATTGAAAGTTTTGTTTTATCTTCAGCATATTTGCATACTCTAAGTTGCAAACAAGCTAGAGCATTAAAACCTCGAGTATCACAACAAATACGCAGTTTTCTTTAGCGTTCATGAAAATGACGATATAATTATAGGTATTAGCGCAAAATTGAATAGAAACATTTTATAATACATCTTTTAAGGATTCCAGCAAAAAAGTTTGCATTAATACGATTTTTGGTTATGGAGATATAAGGTAGTTTTTAAAATTCTGCAAAATTTAGGGAGCACAAAGGGGAGGGGCGTAAACTTTTGGGAAAATTCCTCTTGTAGTAGTCTAAAACTTGCCAAAATTCAGCTTTCCCCTAATTATTCCCGACATTTCTAAAATATAGAAATTTACATAGTTAGAAATAGTTTTCAATTGGGCGCTTTGAAACCGCCTCTAGCCCACACACAGGATGAATGTGAAACGCACATTCAAAACAGTTACTTTACACACAGAAACGGTTTCGGTCGTATATTGTAGCTTGATTAGCAAACCAATTAAAACTCGAAATAGCTTCTATCCCAAGGACTGCAAACAAGCGCAAGTTTCTTCGGTTCTACAAGTTCTAAAGAACGTCAACGTCAAAGATACTCGAGGCAACAGGGGCGCTGTTTAAATTTTAAACTTGAACAGTTAATTGTTCTTAGACACGTTTATTTGACAAATGAAACGTTGCGAACTGCGGCAATGTCAACTTGAGTGCTGATGAGCGTTCAACGAAGTCGAGATGGCACCTCACCGAGTACAACTAGGGGAACCCAAGAACTGTTATAAAACGTTTTGTATCGGAAGTTGTGGCTTTACCTAACTAACCGTGAAGAAAGAGGCGGCAATCAAACAGTTGTACGAATTTACGGTTTGTACACACCGCCTCCAATCCGTGGTATAGCTTTGATGATCGAGATATTGGAAGATGCTACGTTATGGGGTACTCTATAATCATATCGAAATGTGGAATTCAACATTTTGGGGTGTAAAGATTCTCACTATATTACTACAAATATCCATATATGTCTGGGTACGTTTTTTATAATTGCGACTACATTTTTTTATTAAGCTGATGGAAGGGATATAAGGAGTAACCATCAGAGTAGGTAATAAAAGTTCTGTAAATTTAAGAACATTTAAAAAATATTTTTGAAAACACAAGTTTATGCGGACTTAGGTCCAAGATACGCCCGTCGTGTCTTATGTTTGGGCGTAGCCTTGTTCAGAGACCAATTTTTCGAGAAGAACGTCGTTAATATTGTATCCCAATATCCAATAATCGCCTGGCTCAATAATACATATTTTTATACTTGTAAAATCTTAGATATATTTCAGTTTTACATGTTTCTGAAACACTGTAGCGATGAGCAATGAAGAAAGAGAATATCTCTAAATATTGCTTCGAGCTTTCTTTGCAATTTTCTCAAAATATCGGCACTTCTTTTTTGTATCTTTTTCCATGCGAAATTAATAAAATTCTACCATAATCATAGTCACTTCCTTGTCAATTTGGTTTCACTTGCAACTCAAAAAATTATTTTGTTAATTAACCGACAAATAAATATAAAATAAATGATTATGTGTGGACTGTATAAAAGATAACCTAACGGAACGATGATTTCATAATTGCAAAATAGGAAAGAATCGATTCCACTTACACCCAAATACTTCTTCGGAAACGGCCAAACTATGAGCAAAGTGGGCAGGAAGGATTCGACACTTAGGGATAAAGACATTTTACAGCAGCTAGGGAAAAATGTGTCTATTTACGGTTTTGCAAATGGCAATTATATTTAACATTGATATTAATTAAATTTGGCCACCTAGGTGGTTGAGTGGGTTAGTAAGCTGCTTAGTAACCAGGTAGACATGGGTCAAATCTGGCTGTAACCAAGAATTTTCTCGGAGCGGAAATGGATTTGAACTCATGAGTTAAGTTAGCTTTAATTTAGATGTAGGATGGTTGAGTGTATGGTATGTTTGGATGAGAGAGAGCGTAGTGTAAGTCGCGAGCGGCTCATTACCTCCGTTACACTTCCTGCGAGGTAGAATGGTCCTAGACACCGATAGATAAGAGAGGCTATAGATAATGATGATGAAAAAAAAATATAATTAAATTTATAAATATAACACTCTTTCGTATTGTTTCCTTTGACAACCATTGAACTCAGTAGTCGATCATATCGGAACATTCAGATTTAATATTCTCTACAGCTTCTTCGTGGAGTTTTAATTATTAACATTTTTTTAGTAGTTTGTCACTCTGCAATATATTTCTTTTTCAACAATAACAATACTTCTGAACCAATACACGCAATCGTATAATTAATTATAGAGCCCGAACACACCTGCAACTATAACACTGACACTCAGCACTGCAAGATCAGAACAAACTTGCAACGATTCCCTAAGTACGTGGTTCTCAATTTTTTTCTCGTGTCCCTTTTAAAAGTCGACCATATCAGTGTGGTCCCCCTCAAAGTTATGTTCATTATTGTGTCCAGCATCAGCAGTATATTCAGAAGGTATGTCTAGGCCTTAGTCCAAAGAAACATGATCTTACTTTAGGGTGAATTGTGTTTATATGGTTCAAGTCCCTCTATAAGGAATCATTTTTCGGGATGACAGTGGCCCCCGCAATTAATAAAATTTCTCTGTGGCCTCCACAGATCCTTCGTCGCCCTCTGGGGGGCCATGCGGATCCCATTGAGAACCACTGCCCTAAATCACCTTATTCCCTTCCCTATGACATCAGTGGCGTAGATGTCACGCATTGTAAAAATATGGCCATATTGATTTCTGTATTGATCTCAGTTTAAAAGTAATTTTCTGTTTACTAAATTGTATGTTCTCCACAAAATGACATTTATTTACACGATTTTTTAAATAAAAATTGGCATTCAAGCTGGTGGCTTCTTAAATGACGTTTTAAAGTTTGATTTAGGACAGTGACTGGCAGAAAAATATTTATTTACCTAGGAATCAAGTTCCCACTAAAACTACTGGAAAAAACAATAAGATAATAACAATAACAATAAATTACTTAGATCTGGATTTAATAATTTCTTGGGCTTATCTTAACAATGCCTTACGATTGTTGATTCCGGCACTTCTACATATAATCAAACGGTAAAAGCGAAGTGCACGCATTGAAATAGCGGCACAAAATAGAAGTATTTACATCCTCTGTGACACCTGGTGCAATAAAACGACGAAAAACTGGCAAAACAAAATACCGATCGCTTCTGTTCTATTTTACTGGTGGAAAGGAATGTCGACCATTTCCTGTGCACTTGCACAATTTGTTCAGTAGATTTATACGTCTGCAATACTTTAAGGTGGCATTAAATTACAATGCTGGATGATTTACTTCGAGAGCTCTAGGAAAAACTTGCTATAAAAATGTTGACTCGCATCTGCTCCTATAGGTTTTATTTTTTATTTGGACTACTTTCATCTACTTTTGTAGTGCAAATTTCCAAAGTGTCAAAAAAAGATACACAATCAACACCCAGTAGGATGCAGATTCATTACAATAGTTTCAAAGATTGTTTTGTATTCAGGCATTGTTCTTTCAATACAAGCCATGTAATACACTCGTATCCAAACAATAATATCTACGATTACAATTAAATCTATTTCATTCCGATTTACAATCAATAATGTTTGTGATATGCCCACAGACTAAAGCGACTGATGCAATTACCTTGCAATAAAACATCTAACAGCCTTGGGTATAAATAACAAAATTGGGACAGTTATTAATATTCAATTGGAAGGATGATTCACCTGATTGTATTATGTGATACTCCTGTTGATGTTACATATGACGTGGCGTTACCTAAAAAAGATTCCTGGCAGGTTTAATTATCTGCACAGTAGGTCGATCTTGCTGAAGGAAACCAATTATTAAGAACAAACTACAACAAAAATGCGTTAATTATTGATCTAAACTACCTTAAGCACAGAAACTGTTTCACCTGCTCCTGCTTTATAATTTTAAAGGACAATTATCACGTTGCTTACACTCTAAGGGCGATTACAAAAGTTAATGCAACGCAAAACAGTAAACCAGGATTTGTTACTACCAGAAATAAAAAAAATAATAAATTGCTGGCTGGTGCTACATCAGGCAAACTGATCGATTCTGATGGCATTCAAGGTTCCACAATTGAATCAATACGAGTACAAATCTGCAAGTCAAATCTATAATGCGATTATGATGTCAGTTTACAGATGCTCTCAAACAGAACGTACAAAATACAAATAAGGAGAAAAAAGCATTTTTCTCCTTATCCGAATTATACATTTAAACAAAAAATTAAAGTGAGATACTCGATTCAGTTCATTAGATTTTATTAGCCTGTAAAATTTGGCAATTTTTTCACTGTGCTAACTGTTACCAGTCCATATGAAAATAATTAAATCTCGAAATATTGGAATATGTTTTTGTCTGTAACGGAGTGAAGAATGCATTTTACGTTCGGTGGTTGTCTCTTCCGTCAAAATTCTTCAGGATCTGTCACTGGTAGCGGCTATCCCTGAGATATTGTGTCATATTTACCGAATTAAATGGATAGCATTTAGTACAGAAATTACTAGCCCCTGCGATAAGTTGAACATCAAATAGCTAATAACAAACTAAACCAGGTTATACTACGCATTCATAGGAATCTCGGTTCATAAATCATTCCTGAGATTTTAAAACCACTAGTGGGGTGCCCCATGGATCGTACTTGTACTATTATGTAATATTCTTTTTATATACAGTTAAGTGAAGTCATGAATCTTTTAAAATGTTGGAAAATATTACTGTTGCTACCGAATGATTTAAGCTTTCTAGAAATTTCAACTAATATGGATATGGCATACGAGTTAAAACAATTGAGTTCCGGGATTAAGTGCCGAACTTTAAAAAAATATATATACATACTGCTCCACAAATGAACTGGACCATTTGCATATATTGGTGCAATTTAAAAAAATATTTTCCAAAAGGACAGTCATGACATTTTTGGTAATCTTTCAGGATTGTGTCACTATAGAAAGCATTTCTTTTCATAATTTGGTTTAAATAAAACTCAGTCCATTAATAAAATATCATTTGAAAATTTTGAATTTTGTCCAAATGTTGATAGCACATTGAACACAAAGTATGCCAAATCGTTGCCAAAAAAATTTTAAACGTTCGTAGGAGACTCAAAAAGCTATTAATTTCCTTTTTTCCTTCTTCTTATTTTAGTGAAAAATAGTTTTTTTTTCATTTTTTAAATTTTATTAATATGATTTTGTTAATGCTTCGGTTGACATTTGAGGACAGTAATTAATATGCTTAATGTAAGTATACTATAAAACAAAAACTTTTATATATATATATATATATTATAACGTAATGTAACAAATACAATTTTTATTGGTGGTCCAGTTCATTTGTGGAGCAGTATAGTATAAAATACTGCTGAAGCCTGTGGTTTGAAAACAACACAAATTTGTTAAAACGTATTTCGACAGCCACGCTGTCATCATCGGTAGCTACGCAAACTTACACAGCGAAAAGGCAACGATGTACTCGTGACCAAATCACAAATCACTTCCATCTGTAGTCCCACTAGGCTAAACAACGGTTCGGCCTCCTGGAGAGTGCGTAATGACGAGCGTTGAGAGGTTCTACCTGGACGAGCTGTTGCGGAGGCGAAGAACTTGGTAAAGAAATAGCTTCAGGGCGACCAAGGGTTCGCCTGCCGAGGCTGCTGGACAGAACTGTTGCGAAGGCGGAGTTTGGTTGGCTTTTTGACGAAAAATAAGCTTCTCTGTGCGAACTAGGGGATTCGACTGCAGAGATTTGATGACACAGCTTTTAGGCGAACGAGTTGGTTCGACTTGCAAAGCTTGTCAGCCCAAAGCTCTTAGGCGGCGAACGAGTAGGCTCGACCTGCAGACATTTTCTGCCTCTTGCTGCTGATCTTCGGGGTATATAAACACGCTTCGGGCGATATTTTCAACGGCCAACGTCGCAATGAGGATCAATACGTTATTTTCAACGAGTGGTTTCGCAGTGGGAATTAATTTGCTGTTTTTATTAAATATTTCTCTTAATTTTTTCAAGAGTTCGCAGGAATTACTTGATCGGCATCATGTTGTAGCAAATCTAAATCCGCGCAGTTTGATACCAAACTCGACCCCATTGGCTGGCGTGAAAGTACAGTTGATAAATTTATGTTATCTATGAAATTTTGCCGTTGATCAGTTATAGACTGCATTGCGTAATTCAACAGTTAAGTTTACTTCCAAAAGCCGACAGTATAACGGCTCGTTTCCAAAACGTCGCATGTAACCAGCGCTGTTTTTGTTCTTGATGAGCGGAGAATTTAAAATTTGTATTAATTCTTTGTTCAGTTTAAAATGTGGACGTCAGGACGGTTGTCTCAACAGGCATTTCCTCGGTTAAAGTTGAAGCTGAAAGATCGATATTTCCAACATTTCCTATACTGTAAACCACTTTTGCTATTATAGTCTAGTTCCGGAAACTGAACTATTTTACATCGTATGTATTGCATTATTGCATTGCGTAAAACTAAGTTGTGTCATCCCCGTAGTAGCTTATATGTAAACAAATGAAATGTAATACCAATTAAAACGTATTCCGTTAAGAATGGGGATCGGTAAACTAAATAAGTGAAGAATGGTTATATAAAAGCAAAACCATTAACTTTTTAAATAAGCAATAATATCAGTATTGGCAAACCTTAACTGGGTTCTGGAAATATTTGCTCGGACATATTGCAGAAGGACAAAATTTCTCCTTATAACTAGATATGTTGATTAGATTTTTAGAAATTATTCATAGTTTTCCGGCACGTCATAAATCATTGTGTTACGATCAAATGAAAAAACTTCATCCAAATTTATTTATATATCTTTATAGCTGACGCGAATTGTAAACTAAATTGCAAATTCCTTCTAATTCTAGAAAACTAGAAAATAATACAGAGCTATATCGTTTTGTCGGTAACAATCGCATGGCCCTGAAATATAATTGGACTCGTTGGAGCAACACTTTAAAAGTGGCACAAACAACACACAGTAAACAAACATTTTTTATATGTTTTCCTGTATCCCAGGAAATTTGCAGCAACAATAGGAATTTACATAACAAATCAACAAAACCGAATTGGGCTCGTTGCAAAACTGACAATTAGCACAAAATTCACTACAGCTCAATGCTTTTTTCGTTACGGCAAGCCGTAACCTTACGTAACTAGTAAGGCTACACACCGACGCAGATACCCATTTGCGGTTACTGTTCCTCCAGCGTTTGGAGACTCGACTTGCACCGCAATACGCCAGGCACGCCGGATGGAACCCGATCCGAGGTTCGTCCAACTGGAAGTGTTACGTATTCATTACAGTAGCTAATGTAGATACGCCAATGGAGATGTATAAGCTTAATCTTTCATTGTGGGATCGACAGGAGTTCTCTCTCCACTTAAATAATAAAACATATTAAATAGTATAGGGGGGTTGCCAGGGTTGGCAAAAACCGGGTTTTTTCAGAAATTATCTGCCCGCTGGGTTTTTTCGGGTTTTATTGGGTTTTTTCGGGTTTTAGATAAATTCACTGTTTTTTGGATTTGGGTATCCTATGTAAAAATCTGAATGAATATTAATTTTTATTTTTAGGTAAGAGGTAGATACTTGTTAATTTGTATTTTACCTATCAATATGTAAATAAGCATTCTTTAAACCTGTAAATCATGTAAATGGGGTTATATGTATACTTAAATAATAGATTATGCAATGAGGGCGAGAAATGCGTTATTTTAATGAGGTCCAATTTCTGACTCTCGGGCTTGGCCCTCGAGTCAGAAATTGCACTGAAGCAAAATAGCATTCTCTCCGAGTTGCATATACTATTTTTTTCACGTTGCAGGAAGATTTAAAACGAAAAACCCGTTTTGTTAAACGTCATTTATTGACATTTTAGTTACATTTTAAAATTAGTAGCCTATAGTAAATTTTAAAGTTGGTGACACTGTAAGTCATTATTACAAGAGCTCACAATTATGTCAAATTCGAGGTTATCAGGTTAGGTTTTGCGTCAGTTTTGACACAAACTGACGCAAAACATAACCTGCAAACCTCTAATTTGACATAATTGTTGTGTCAGTCATAATGAAAACGCCCTAGGGATTTTTTTTCTTATTTAGTAGTTTTACTTCTGTCACAATTTTGATGCTATAGAAACCGACTTCTACTCCCGGTAGTGGAAAAAGTAGGTTTATTAAATTATGTTTTATAGTAAGGGGTTTCCACTGTCCATTGATTTTGAGCGGCTTCCATCAAGGGGATTCCCTCATCACGCAACTTTCTTTTACTGCCTGTAAAATGTTATTTTGTGACTTTTTCAAAATCAATATTTCCTACAAAACTTTTGACAAAAAGTTATAGTTAATGCGCTAATATTAAAACAGTTTGTAAAAATTATTATTCCCATTATTTTTGTGAAAATTTAATTTTGCGATTTTTCAAAAATTATACGTCTTACAAAAACTTCTTTAACAAAAGTTATAGATAACTACGTAATATAAACAAAATTTTTAATAGTATATTCCATACCTAGGTGGAAAGCGGTTCATTACTGTAGAGAGATTAAGTAGCAAACTGAGATGCGAAACGTTGAGATTCACTTTATCTCGAGACAGGAATGACACGTTTCACCGTAGTATGTAATGTATGTATACTATTTTATTCACGACCACTTTATTGTAAACAGGAATTGTAAAAATGGATTTGACAATTTTTCAAAACTGCCGTAAAGGTAATAATACAATGCGGATAAAATCTGTTGCCATGACAGCGGCTGGGAAATATCTACATCCCACCCGCTGCCATGGTAATATATATATATATATATATATATATATATTCCTATTATTAATTTTTGAGCCCAAGGAAATCTTGGTAAAAATGCAAAATTCAAAAACTATTTTCTATAAAATAATAAATACTTGCCTAATGTATGATCCTGTTCTATAAAATTTAATTTTTGTTATACAATTATAAAATTTCCCCACAAAACGGAAAAAAGCAAGAGTGAAGAGCCTCTTCCGGTTGCCTAATTTTAACCAAAAATCAATAGGCCCTCTGAATTTATATTAGAAACGATGGTATACATTTTCAGGCCAATCCATTGCATGACATACAGACTCACAGACTGACAGACATCACTTCGAATACTGCAAAAATTACTAGTTTGAAAAAAATTATGAAATTGTTATTAATGGAAGATTTTGTACCACTTTCAGCTTTACAATACTTTTTTGTCAATTTTTGAAAAAACCCAGATTTAGTCTAAAACTCGCGGGTGTTTTCAGGTGTGTTTTACAAAATCATGCCAACCCTGGGGGTTGCACGTCAGCATAATAGACTGTTCTTAATTTTCAATGCCAAGAATTTAACAAATTTAATTAAATTTCAAATATACTGAATTTCAAAATGCTACCGTTCATTGCCCACTAGGAAACACGTATAAAAACTGCCAGAGTTTTTATACGTTAATTCCGACAAAATGGAATTTTTAAAAACAAACATTAAAACGCAAATGAGCGTGCCATAAAAGCGCATTTTTGTAGTAGCGACTGAAGCAACAGTTCCGAGTGAAGGTGGTTTAGGAATAGTTGCAAAAGAGGAAGTATGCAAATTCGCAACGAACTGGCGAAAAAGAACGGTTCTAGTGCTGTACATGCCAGAATCGCAAGAATGACCAGCTTTAATTCCATTCAACAGTTTGTACAGAACAAATTAATACATGACAAACAGTTGCTGATATACTAATGGGAAAAGAATCCGCGATTTAATTTAATACATAAACACCTACAATATATCCACATATTACACCCGAACTAAATTTTTAATTATTTTCTATTGCTAACGGACCCAACTATTTCAACGAAACCACACTTTCACTCGCCGCTTTTCCTGTGCGGAATAAGAAAGAGCTGTTGTAAGGACTTTTTATCCTTTGCCGTCTTCTTCTTCTCAGACACTAACTAATTACACTCATTTTCCATAACTCAGTTCCTTCACAGCTACATTCGACTAGATGTATATTGGAGCCAATTAGGGATACGAGCGACGAGCATGCAGTGCTAAATAATTACGTTAGGGACGAGACCAGCACTCTTTTGCTAAATAGTGCTACAAGATAGCAAAAGCATCAATCACATTTGTTCCTAGCAGTAGCGGAGTAGGGAGCTGAGGAGCCATGGCTCTACCTACCATAACAAAACAGTCATTCAAGGATTATTTATTTTGAAAGAAACTTTTTTGTACTTATTTTCAATATTCTTCTCATTGCAACGCACGAGTGATTTTTATTTCATGAATATGTACTGTACTTCTCAGCTTTTCGCCAATTTCTATACTGCAGCAAGTGCACAGCTGCAAGGAGTATGTAAAACATATTATTTTAATATTCAATAGGAGCCGAAAAGCGAAGGCTCAAGCCGTAACCCATTAATTACTGCCCAGATTTTTTTTCCCGATTTTGTATTTCATCTTTTGATTTTGCTCCAAAGACAAGAAAATTTTATTTAACAAAAATTGTTTTCTCTCCTAGTTTATTTTTTCATTGCGTATGTTCTATCATACGGTTGGCACTTAGGTGTATACAGAAGTAACAATTTATTTTAAATGAAAACTTTATGGCGAACAAATTAACAAAAATTAAACTATTTCACATGGTATAGTCGTGAGCGGATGGCCCCGCGAGCAAAAAACTCGCCTTTCAGGCGGCTGGCCCGGGTTCGAATCCCGGCGGACTCAAGAAGGATTTTAAAAATCGTACGCTACCCGGCTACTACGCTAACACCTGTGGTAGTCGTTAACCCCGAAACAAGGGAACTTTCGGCGGGAAAATCTAGCCCCCTATCCGGCCTAAGGGCAAAGAGGACTCATAGAACCACTTTGTGGTTAAAACAGGCGACTGGCCTTATAATAAGAGGAAGAAGAAGATGGTATAGTCGAAAATTACTATCAGGATGGGGCTATAGGACGTTTGATTGGTTTCTTAGCTAACGAATGTCCCTTGGTGTCATACCTTATTTCAATAAAATCGTTTGCAGCTGATTTAGGTTTCGGCTAGTGTTAGCAATTGTGGGGCTAGGGGGGAAGGTTTAAAATGGCTTCTTGTCAGTATAAATGGTACACATTTAGCACGCTGCCATCGAGGCAAAATCTCAAGAGCGACCAGTACCTTTTTTTAATTTTATTCCAGAACAAAGTGCTTTATGCCACCCATTCATTTATTATACATATTTATCACTCTTGGTTGCTCCAGAGACAGACTTTTTTTTTGTTTTGCCCCAACGTTTGCATAATTTCTAAGCCACTATCAGAACTGGTTTCCTTTTGCATGCTTGTGTAGTCGTTGTTTTCCCCGATTGGGTGTCTTCCCCTTTTTAGATACAGCCACTATTTCCATTTTCTGGGGCAGTGCTTTTCTTCTTACATCTCTATAATACTACTCAGTAATATTTCACCGTCGCTAGCTGCATAATCTTGATCACTGTCTTGAGATGGCAACAGCATATTCTGCAAATAATTAGCATTCTCGACGTCTTCAAAATGTTCATCCTCAGAATCTTGTCGTAGTTGTTATCAGCATTGTTGTTAGCATCCCCACTGCAAGGACATCGATCCCTTTTCAGGCGGTTTGAGGCATTAAGACCTAACGGTTGCCGGATTGAGGAATCGTAGTAAAGACGGTTGGAGTTGCCGTGGTCTGAGCCCAATATTTTTGGCCCAAAACCAGAGACTCGAACCTCTGAACAACCTCCACTACTTCTAGATCTAGAGATTTAGAGTGATTTAAAAGTTTACCAGCATCTTTCGGATCTGATGGGTTGTAATACTTTTTAGTTATTGAATGGAACATTTTATAGTCTTAGTTTCCGAGCGTATGATATATATAAATGACTTTTATGCCATTGTTGCTTTTAATATAAAACCTGCTATAGTACGTGTAACGAACATATCATCAGACAATCTTGGAGTAGGGAGAAATTTTGATTTTCCAATTAAATCTCTATATTATACATGAATACCTTACTTGTTGTTGATGTTGCCAAATTACACAATGCCTGTTTACCAAAAAACAATATTCAAGAACATAAAAGCGATTGTAAATACAAACACATTACAAAATCATCCGTGGCAGAGCATACGTTTAGAAATGGGCACACCTTAGAATTTGAGCACGCCATTGTACTTGCCAGAATACCTCACTACTTGCCACGACTGATACGTGAAGCCATAGAAATAGAAAAACATCCAAATAATATAAACAGGGAAGACACGCTCCACAGATTCAAACTGCGCTGCACTTTAACGACTAATCAGCGTTACGTCGTTCCGAACGGCTGGCACAGAGAACTATAAATAACTCCACACCGAGCCTCAGTTGTTAGAGCAACTTTCAATTTGTGATGCAAGCTGCAATGTTTTGCGAAACGCTGGTCAATATGGGAACACAAACGGCAACAAGAACAAATCTGACTGCGTATCCTTGTTCTCAAGGTACTCAAACAACACGAGCCACCAAAGAGCATGGCCATAGCGTGATCCTTGCTCGAGTTCAGAAGGTGCAAAACACATTAAGCCAGAGAATGCTGGGCTTCTATCTACAAAGACTACGCGGTTTAAGCCGAAATTCTATTTTAACAAGAATAAAGGCAATTGCGTAGTCTTCATAATCATTTCGATAACCTCATTGCATTTGTTAAGAGTTTTTAGAAATTTTGAATTGTTGATAGCATAATCATAATTTTATAATAATATTTCGTTTAATTCTAATTTCCACACATTTTGTAATAAATTTATGGGCGCATTTCACTATGATTTTATAGAAATTCTTATCACTTTCAATATAACTTCAAAATATATAATTTGTGAGCATTTTAATATAATTTCATAGTACTTCAAAATAATGTTCCACTAATTCATATTAAATTTTATTAAATCATAGGCTTTCGTAATACATTTTATTAGAGGATTGCGCGATAATTTAATCACACACTTTCTTAAATTTCTAATATTTCGTAACAATTATGACCACTTCATATCATGTTGTGATGATTTCAATGCATTTCTTGTTAATGGCATACAATTTCAGTGTTTCATAACAGTTTCCGAAAACTTTAAAAGTGTATCAAGATAATTAATTTCATGGGAGTTTATGATGTCTCAATAAGTTTATTTATGGTAGTCAGTAATTATTTTAATAATTCTACGGCAATAAGCAAGTTCATAGTAGCTCAAGATATTTCAGAATTACATTATATCAAAATATTTTATGATTTTAATAAGTTTATAATAAACAATGTTAACTATAAATCAATTTTTTTACTTGCATACCATTCCGCAAAGTAACATGAGAATAATTTCATAATCAATTCTACATATAAGCTCACAGCATATCATAATAATAATCAGTCAAAGCATTACTTGGTAATTTCATAGCATCTCAAGCTATTTCTATACAACTTCATTACAATACGCGGGGCACTGCTAAAGTTTGCGAAAAATGTAAAACAAAACACAAATTACGTTATGTAAATCGCTTTATTGCTTCTCAAAATATTCCCCTTTAAAATCTATACACTTGCATCCGATGAAACCAATCTGCAAAACACTTTTTTCGACGACTGACATCGAAAGTAGATTTTTCTCACTGTCATTTGACAACAGAAAGTTGACATTTGCCGCTGAGCGTGCGTTTTCATCACTTTGCCGCTCGCCGAGCGTTTTGGGTTTCCGCGTGAACAAAATAGGTAGCCACGTCCGAATGTTTCCTTGAGAATGCCCGTCATTTGTTGAAATAATCGCGTCACATGTCTAATAGACTGCGCGAGGAATGTTAACTTGATTGTCAATTAATATTTGCAATAAAATGAAATATGGTATTTTCCATTAATAATATGCTCAGTCGTCGAAAAAATAGTATGTATATTTCGCGCTAAAAGTGCGCTTGCCGCTTTTGCATGATTGCTGGTTTCGGCTTTGCCTCAACCAGCAATATTCACGCGGAAGCGGCAAGAATGCACTTTCAGCTCTTAACATACAATATACTATTTCCACTCTGAGCGAGGTACCTCCAAAACAAGTGATTTAAATGCTTCAAGACCTCTTCAGGCGAAGAAAAACGCTCGCCGCGCATTTTATTTTTGATGTATCCAAATAAGAAGAAGTCATAGGGCGCTAAATCGGGCGAATATGGGCAATGAGTCATTAATTGGATGTTGGTCAAAAACTCGACAGTTCGTCGTGCTGTGTGAGCGCTTGCATTGTCAAGATGAACAATGATTCGCCGGTTGTAAACGGTAGTTTTGGATGGTGCTTCATCCCCAAATAAAGAACTAAGATTTTCCACACATTGCTGCGGTGTTCAACCGTATCGAAAATCATAAAAAATCATCACTGGAAAATCACGATTCGAAATTTCCATTTTTCACACAATTATTACTCTGTTAAATTTTGTTGAAACGAAACTGCTCGGTTTGATATCGAACTGTAAACTGAATTATAGATAATAAACGTCAAATTTTACGAATATGACAATTGCAGAACGCAAGGAGTACTCGATTCCGCGAGCTTTAGCAGTGTACCTCGTATCACAGTAATTTGGTAGTTTTAGTTAGTGTATATTCAAGAATGATAATTGTAAACCTTTTTTATTATTATGCCATCAATTTCTCTACTTGTGCATCAATAAACAAGGTAACATCAGAATGATTTCATAATCAATTCGATAAGCTCACAGCATATCCTGATAACTTTGCAATTAGCCAAGAAGCATTCCTTGATAATTTCATAGCGCTTAATAATAGCTTCACAATACTTTCATGGCATCTCAAGCCATATTTATTATACAATTTCATTATAATAGCAAAATATCGTGTGTGTTGCAAAAAAAACTCATTTAGGGTAGCTAGGCCTTGGAAAGAAAGATAAAAAATTTAGTCATGTCCTAACTTAAGTATGTAGATGAATGTCACATTAAATTTTGTTTTTCAAAACATTTTTCACTGTGACAGGCGAGTTTCCACTGCAGTATACAACAACAACGAGTGCAATATTCATAAGGCTCAATAAAAATTGTTTTTCTAAGTGTTTCGTATATTTTTAGGGAAATAATTCAAGGTCAAGATGTAATTTAGTACTCTCTGACTTGGTAGTTCATTTGCATGAATGGGTATATCTCAAGTTACGGCAAACTTCAATTTGATCATGGCATGCTGCGAATGAGTTTTTCTTAACACACGATAATTTGATAGTCTCAATAAGTTTATAATCAACAATGATAATTTCACAATCAATTCGATAAGGTCACATCATATCGTGATAATTTCGCAATCCATCAAAGCTTTTCTTGGCAATTTTATAGCGTTTCATGCTAGCTTCACGCTACTTTCATAGCATCTCGAGCTATTTTTATACAATTACATTATAATATCAAAGTAATTTGATAGTTTCAATAAGTTTATAAGAGACAATGATAATTGTAAGTCGACTTCTCTACTTTACTACCATTAAGGAAGATAACGTCATAATAATTTCATAATCTATTAGATAAGCTTAAAGCATATCATGATAATTTCGCAAAGCATTTCTGGATACTAATTTTAATCTAATTTCGTAATGTAAGGTAATTTCACAGCCTTGCACGACAATTTTGTAGTATTAATTTTAATATAAAAGTAATTTAATAGCGTTTATAATAGCTTCAATAAGTTTCTAATAAATAATGACAGTTTGAACTTAGTTTCCATAATTGTAGACCATTGCTTAATCATTTCTGATTAATAATTTCAATGTAATTTCATAACGCTTTACTTTAAAACTTCAAGGTAATTTCATAGCCTTTCAAGATAATTTCATAGTATTTCAGTATAATACCACAGTAATGTGTATTTCATTATAATACCAAAGTAATTTTATAGCGTTATACTAGATTCAATAAGTCTCTTTCTATGTAATTTCATAGTGTTTAATAACAATTTCAAGATGTATTCATAGCGCCCCATAATAACTTCGAGATCATTTCAGAGCATGTCATTATAACATCAAAGTAAATTGATAGTATTCATAATAGTTTCAATAAAGTTATAATAAAATAGTGATCATTTTAGCTTAATTTCCATAATTCTATACCACTACCTAATGATTTCAATTTCAATTACCATCATAATTACACACATTTGATATTCAGTGCATAATTTCGCAATCTTGTGAATAGTTTCTCACTAATAATCAACGACGACAACTTTGACTTAATCTCCCCAATCCCCGAAATCACAACGGAACCCCTCCGCAATCCACGCAATTGCTTCGCAATCTCTCCGCAATCCACGAAATTTCTCCGAAATCCATAAAATACCTCCGCCTGCTCTGGTCTAAAAAGATCGTAAAGGTATTACAGGCGGTGGGAAAGTATAACCTCTGCTACCGGATGGTTCCCACTTTCAAAATTGTGATAATAAATATATTTTTGCTAACTGCGTCGCATTTTTGTCCTTCAACTGGATCCATTAAATTTTCAAAAACATATTTTGATTGGTCTTCACAATTTTTTTTTAAATTATGATATATGATAATATTTACTAGGGATGTCGTACCCGGTCTGAAATCAAACCCGGGTATCCGAAAACAGTACCCGGGTACCCTCGGGTACCCGAAATATATAACAAAAATGCAGAGCAGGATTAAGGACATGTGAGGCCCAGGGCTAAATTTGTTTTGAGGCCCCATTCCCATTTATGCAACGGGTACTAAGGGATCTAAATGATTAGAAACCGCACTAGATTATAACCTTCGAATCTTTTCGAGGCCCCCGAAATTCGGTGGCCCGGGGCTGCAGCCCCCTTAGCCCCCCCTTAATCGGCTCTGCAAAAATGTTAGCGTACATCGGAACATCTGAGGTACTAGCTACCATTTCTTTACGCCGCTAGTTGTAAATTGAACTAAATTGAAATAGTACCTACTCCCTAATTCAAACTGCAAGTCGCCTGTTATTTGTAAATATTATCACACATCCAAGTGCTATCAAATTCAAGTACGTGACTTTTTATTCGAAATTCGTAGCAGCATCAAAATTACACAGAGGATGTTTATGTTACTCATCCCATACTGATGCGTACTGGTACCATTGACGGGTTGAATATTTCCGTGAAGCGAATTTATTATATAAAACAAGAAACATGTGGTATGGGATGGGGCGATTCTGGTTATTACTCCATGGTTATGTTTTTCTAGAGCTTATTCCTATTGTTTTTAAGTTTTTATCATCTTCTCCGAAAAGGGCCGACTTTCTATAATTACATAATTTACTAGTCGGGTACCCGGGTCCTGAAAATATACCCGGGTTCACTATTACCCGGGTCGACCCGGGTACCCGGGTACCCGCCGACATCCCTAATATTTACACTTCTTTAGGCACAGATAAAATGAATTTTGGAGCAATTATTAAAATGTTATCTACTTGTGTAACAGACCTGTTTTAAAAAATTATATATCCATAGCTACTGCTCGATTTCTAGTTATATCAAGAGATATTTTAGACTCATTCCTTGACCAATTATTAACTATTGAAAAGAGTATACATACTTAATTTTGTATGTATGTATGTATGCATTATCGGTAACCTCATTTTACCTTGCGGTATAGAGGTTGGTATTTATTCGCTTGCGTCTGGTGGTGCAATGCTCAACTAGCCCCGAATTCGGATTATAAAGTTGGAGCGTCCCTTTGGTGCTTGCGCCATTGTGTGAGGTGTGTGTGGCATGGTGGATAATTTTCATTTTTAATGAATTTACTGCAAAAACGTAGCCGTTTTCAATTATCATTACTGTTTCTTTAAGTATGTGCCAAGGTACCTACATCCTAATCGGTTACTATAGTAACTATTACATACTAAGAACCAGTTCGTTTTACTTCACTCATTTAAAAGACGAAGTAATGTAATCGCGAAAAAATCACCTTCCGAGATTTCTTCAGATCTTCCCGTTTCAAAGTCTCTAGATGACGAAAAACAGGTTTTCTCAATTCCGTTTGTCTGCCTGTTGGCGGCATAATTCAAAAACTATTTGTTGGGAGGATGACGATATTTTGCATCCAGACTATGTCTGCCTGGCATGAAATCGAGAAAATTTCTGACAAATATAGTATATAGGGCGAGCACCTTAAAAAAATCAATTTTGTGTATTTTTGCGTAAACTGAGAACTGAGAAACAGATAAAAGTTATAATTTGCACATAGGTTAGGCTTTACACTTGACAAAAATAAGACCTAACAGATACAGGGTAATGTCGCAAGAGTCAAAACGTTTCAACAATAAAACTGTTCTGTTAAATACAGCCGCGCGTCGCACACGTACCAGTGGGGCTGCATGGCTCACTGCAGTATATCGATGCGGCTACAATCGCATACGCAGATGATGTAGATCGAATCCCACCGCCGGTAATTTTTTTAAATTGATAATTGATGTAATTCGCATAACCAAGTGTTTCGTTTTATTGTATCAGAATTATTGGGCTCGTTACGATATTTTTAGCCTTATTTTCCTTTGATTTTTAAAATTGTTTAAAGTCACTTGCGTGGGACATTCAGAGTAAAACAATTCATGCAACGTCCCTTCCATGACGATTCGTCGGCCCGCTTTTCACTTTGTTTTATTTTCAAATTGATTTAGTTTGAATTACCGAGTGATTCCTTTTATTCTTGCAGTATTATTAGAAATGTTAAGATACTTTTACCCTCAGTTGCCTTTAATTTTTCAAAATATTTAGTGTCACAACTTCCACCTCTTTTGCTTGCAGCTAGTAATATACAAGTAAGAGTAAGATACAAGTAATAATTTGCACATATCTCAGGCTTTATCATTGGCGAAAATGAAACCTAACAGATACAGGTTAAACATCAGAAATGAGACAGAATAATCTAGTATCTTTATAAAGCACCAGAAACTCATGGAATTTGAATGCGCCTATGGCTCAGCTAATCTAGCGGCGGAGAAGAAACTCCTGTCATATATTCGCCTGGGTGAGCGGAATTCAAATCCCAGCGGACTACATTTTTCTAAATTTGCAAATTGATTTAATTCGCGGGAGGGAAGTTCCGTATAAACCTCTACAGAATTGTTATAGTTTATATCTAGTAGTATATTAATATACGTACAGAGACCTGTTACCCGATATTTTGTACTAAAATGTTGTATCAACAATGAATAAATAGTTAACTAAATACATTTTTTACTACCGCATTTTGCCAGATTATCTTACCAATCCCCACACTGATTAATTCTTTTTTAAGTCTGCATGGTTTTACAACTACTTATTTATGTCCCCATATTTCCGACACTATTTTAGGTTATTTAATCTTTAAAACGGTTGCGGAAATCATCCAGCAGCCTCCCGAAATAGTTGGAAATCACTCGCATGCTTTCGAAATCCCCGCATTCTATGGGAATCCCCCGCAATCTTTTGAAATTCTCCGCAATCAGTGGAAATCCCTAGAAATCCATTAAATTTCGCAAACTTGTCACATTTTTTCCTTAGTGGTTAACCCCTCGTAATATCCCGATAATATTATAATCACTTCATATAAGCCGACAGCATATCGCGATTATTTTACAAACTTTTCAAAACTGTTCTCATTACTTTCAATCGAATATCGGTGTTTCTACATAACCTCAAGATAATTTCATAACATTTCACAATATCATAGAATTTCGTAATGGTTCCAAAATTTTTTAATAATTTTCTTGTGTCTCATCAAAGTAATTGGGATATTGTTCATAATAGTTACAATAAGTTTATAATAAACAATAAATGTAAATAATAAATGTAAATAAATTCCATTATTGGATATAATAGACTATTCAACACTATAACATATAAGCCAATCACATTGCAGACATTTACTTTTTTCAACCAATAACAGCAGTATATCACTGAATATTGGGCACCATGCAAAATATTCACAAAACAATGTACGTACTCAAAAAATAAATAGCCTTGTTGCGAAGTATCGCTTAGCAACGATGTTCTGTCCTTAGTGATATCGCTAGGTTACGTACAACAAACTGTGGGGCTTGTTTTAAAAATTTTAAAATGCTGTGTTTTGGAAGTATTCCGCTGAATTTAATTGAGAATGAATAACTATATTAATTGTTGGATTATTTTTCAATAAAGTTAATCGTTATGTATTAATATTGTTAAATAGTCGTCCCAAATACCACTCGAAGTGGATATATATTTTTTAAATATTTTGCCATTTCCATAGAAATTATTGCAAATTTCACTCAACAAAATCACATTTAAATGTCACTCGCCTTCGGCTCGTGCCATTTTTGATGTGATTTTGTATCGTGAAATTTAAACGCAATAATTTACATGGAAACGACAAAATATTTGTCAAAAATATATCCACTGCTTGTGGCATTACCCTTGAGTATATAATACTAGATATTTAATAATTTCAAGATAACATTTCATAATTGCAAATTGCAATAGTTGCAGGAGAACTGCTACAGTAATTTTAGAAGTAATTGATGCCGATCGTATCGAAAGTAGCATATCCATAATTAAATAATATCCCACGAAAATTACTTCGTAAAAATCAAAAACTTCAAACCCCTCTTTGTTTCTACCTGGTATTAAATTACACAACTCGATAGTATTTCCCCAATACGTCCCACTAATGATTATGCCGAAATCAATAGCAAATGCAGGGCTTACTCGCTAGGACTAAATTATAAACCTGAATTATTGACAAGGCCCAAAAACTTTGCATTGGTAAAATATATAATACCTATCTGACTTCTTCCACCAAACTTCAACGCGGAAATCGACGTTTTCGTAATGCGCTCTAAACTTTGTTTTGACAAGAAAATCTGTGCAACAACTTTGGGTCTAATGCTCACAAGACATGTTTGTTAGTTTTAAGTAACTCGAACCAACCGGCCAACTTAACTTTTCGATTCAACATTCCAGTGTGATAGTTCCAAAAAGAAAGCTATCCCGGTTAGTTGATGCCCTGGGCTTGCAACAGGCAGCTGTAAATCACTGCTCAATTTTCGGCCTGATTTATGGAGTTGCATTTCCATAGCGCGTAATGTAGGTGACTGCCACTAACTGTTTCTTTACCGAGAGGCGCTAATTATAATTTCAGTGGGAAGGCACATGATTAGATAATTTCTTATCCTCGGGAAGAATGACGCAGTAGTGAAAACACACCGATTGAACACGATTCGGATATGGAATACCCTTGGGATAATGCCGAATTTAACACACAAAGCTATTAAACGTTCCTTAAATCTCACCTTTTCTGGGTGCGTAAGCACAAGAAGAATTCAGTTTTGAGATACGAAAACATGGCAGAAATGCGGTGTCACTTTAAATACTTAATGGTCTTTTGACAATAATTCATTAATGTTTTCTAATTGTGTTCGAATTTAACTTCATCGTGTTTCATCAAAATTGCATGTAATTTAATTACCCCCGCCATACGTTATAACATTAATATGTTAGTAAATACATATTGGCCGGACTCTATAGCTCAGTGGTTAAGCATTCTGGTTACTGATCTAAGGGTCGAGAGTTCTATCCCCGAACCTGGTGAGATTTTTCAAAAATAAAAAAATGCTGATGAAAACTTCCACAGAATGATGGCGGAAGTGATGTAAAGCCATGGGCCCCATGTTACTACGATGTGTAGCATGTAAAAGATTCCTTGCTATAACTTGGAACTCCTTAGTATTGGCAAAATTCTAACTAGGATTAAGGTACCTGGTACTCTGCATGCCTAGACCTTGTCCACTGGGTTGGCAGATAGGGCCTATGAAGGCCTACTTGCTTGACATCAGTCTCCCCACAAATACTACTAACTAACTACTAAGTACATATTAATAGTACCTGATAACATCAATCCATAGCGTAGTATCACTTCATTAGGATTTTATAAAACTCACATGATTTCAATAAAAAGTTCATATAATTGTCAATTTCCTAACAAGTAGTTCCAGCAATTTTATCAAACATATTTTAAAATACACCGCCGCTCATTTGAAGTGGATCAGTAAAGACACTAGATTCGACGGTTACCTAACTTTTTCATAGAAAAAATTTAGTTCGTATTATTGATAGTAAGCGAATTAACTTTTGTTTTAAAAGTATTAAGTAGCCACACGTCATTTTGAAGAAACATCACTTTGAATAATTACGCGATAAGGCAACAATCCATAACTTGTAAAGTAGCTTGAACATTTTGGTGTGTTTTGCGTGTTGTTTGATAAACATTGTACAATTATTAATTAGTACTGCTTTAAACAATGCCACTACGTCAATTAAACTTTAATCCAAGTTATGCATTGTTGACTTATTGCGTTGCTATGCAAAAGTTAGAACAGTTTATGATAATTTCAAAACACTTCAAAAGCTTTTAATATTTAATAGGGTTTCATTATAATTCTGGGAACATTTCCTAAAATGTTCCAAGTAATGTTTTACAATGATTAGACTTATAGTACTCGACAATATACAGGGTGATTTATAACGGGCGGACCAAACTTCAACAGTTTGTTGGGGAGGTCATTTTGAGCAAAAAATGTTATATGGACATAGGTCGTATTCCATTTAGTTACCTAACTACAAGAGATCAAAGTTTTATTAAGGGGTGGGTCAAGGTAAAACCGCTCAAAGTAGCCAATGTTTCAAGCATCATATCTACTACGTATGTCGGCCAATCATATCAAATTGTTTTTTGTATGATAGCCTCTAGTTTTATCATCATAGTAACTTCAAATAATCTTGTCCACACTTCATCTTAGACTGCAACTGCCATTTTCATTCAACAGAACTCCATAGAAATCATGATAATTTAACAAGACCTCATTTAATTTAATACTGATTTTGTATCATTATACAGATTATTTGCAGCTACTAGGTGCACATGGTAACTAGATAAAGAGGTTTGCTTGTTTTAACATTTTTACCGGTTTCAGGATATTAAGCCTTTGTTTACATATACAAAAGTGGGCTGGTAACTAGATCATAACTTATCTGTAGGGTAATGGAATATTACCCTACATGGCAACCATAACCATATAGCAACCGATAAACTATTGAACATATCACGGATATTATGATCATAACAGCCTCAGATGTTTTAAAATCCTCGCTCTACGAGCTCGGATTTCAAAACATCTGCGGCAGTTATGATACTCATAACATTCCTAGATATGTTAATAGCTATAAACCGTATTTCTATCTAGTTATCGTGTATATCTAGTACCTGCAGACAATCTGTATAATATTTTCATACTTTTACGATAAGCAAAGGATTTATTTCTTAAAGCTTCGTAAAAATTTCACATAATTTTAAAAAATTTCTTACTATTTTATAATTGTAATTTATACGATTAATTCACCAGCAGTTCAAGGCACATAATTACACACCTGAATTCATAACAAAGTTTTCTAACATTTTACTTGGATTTTCATGATAGGTATAGTTTCTTATCACTTCATAATGATATCAAAGGGTTTATATCCGAATACCTAATAATTATTTCATATAATTTAACTTACCGTCCGTTACCGTCATACAATATAATAATCACAATAAATCTACAATATTTCACCAGAATATTAGAGTAATAACACATCAATTCAAAATAATACGATAATAACAATAAAATGTGATAAGAGTTCTTACAATTTCATAATTGTTTAGCATTTCATAATGATTTTTTAATGATTTCATAATTATGTCATAGTTTCACAATAATTATTTCGTATATTTTCAGATTGATTTCGCATCATTATATAATAAAGATATAATAATGTTATAGTTTCACAATAAATTTGTATCAATGGATTCACTACCTAATACGGCATACAAGTTTTACATAATTTTACGTACTTTGATGCAATTTCATAACTAATATAAATTTACTACACTTATTACGTCACACGTTTGACCACTGGTGGTGTAATGAACTACCATTACACTACTAGTGGTGTAATGGCTTCATTAATTAACTGAAATAGTGTCAAATGAATGACATTTGCCCACGCTCGTGACGTACTCTATGTACCATCCTACCGAACAAACCTGCGCAAGTACTCTCCTATTGTCAGAATGTTCATTTGTACTAATAGGTTAATTGCAGATTCTGATGCTAATATATTTAATACCTACACCTTTCATTAAATTTAAAACTGTTCTTAAAAATTACTGTTACCAGCATTTTTTACATAATTAACAACTAAAATGGAGGGATCACTTGGATATCTCGTTATCCTGGCTATATATATTTTTTTTTATTTGTCTTTTATGTATACTAAAATTTTCTTGTTGTTATTTTGTTTTGTAATATACAGTGTGGTCCATTAAGTGTGCAACAAATGGGACATTTTTTTTTATTAGTTGTAAAACCGAAATTTAAATACCGCCAAAAGTTAGTGCATGTTCGATAACCATATCAGATGCCCTTAGAATGTCTTCAAGTCAAACAATATACAGGGCAGGACAAAAAATATGAAATTCGTTCAAGAATAAAGTTACCTTATTTTAAAAAATATAGCAAAATTTTATTGAGAAAAGTTGTTTAGAATCAAAAGCTATGTTCAAATACAAAGTCACGGCCTCCTATTCGAATTTTGATTCTTTTTTTTGTAAAATTTTGTATTATCCCCGTATGATACATAGTTTTATTATTCTGATTTTATTAAGAGTTTTTCATATGTAAATTATTATTAGTAAAGCATTTGCCTTGTTAAGAAGAATATTTGCGAAATTCTAAAGTTCTGTTAAATATCGTTGCAACAAACATGAAGTGGACGCTTACCTAAAAAAATATAAATCCAAGTAAATTTTACAAATACGCTTCAAGTTGCTAAAAGTTATTTAAAAGGGATGTGGTTGTGGCTACTTTAAATACATATAAAATCAAAATAATAAAAATATGTATCATACGGGGGTAATACAAAATTTTCCAAAAAAGAATCAAAATTTGAATAGGAGGCCGTGACTTTGTATTTGAGCATAACTTTTAATTCTAAACAACTTTTCTCAATAAAATTTTGCTATATTTTTTGAAATAAGGTAACTTTGTTCTTGAACGAATTTCATATTTTTTGTCCTGCCCTGTATATTGTTTGAATTGAAGCCATTCTAAGGGCATGTGATATGGTTATCGAACATGCACTAACTTTTGGCAATATTTAAATTTCGATTGTACAACTAATAAAAAAATTTCCCATTTGTTGCACACTTAATGGACCACACTGTATATGGGAACGCTGACAGTATTATTGAGCGCGTGCCCGTTCTGTCAGTTTATTATAAATACATTAAATAAATAAAGTTAGTATACTTGTGCGCTTACACACACGTATATTTAAGATGCTCTTATTCCACTTGTATAGTAAATAACTATTATACCATCTAATAATCAGAATAAATCTACGATAATTCATAACCATATTATAGTAATTACCCTGCAATTCAAAATAATACAATAATAACAATTAAACGTGATAATAGTTCTAACAATTTCATGATAACTGTTTTGCATTTCATAATGATTCTCTATGATTTCATAATAATGTCATAGCTTCACGATTATTTAGTATCGTTTCGCAATGATTTCGTATCATTCATAAACATTTCATATAATTTTAAATACTTTTGTAGAATTTCATTATCATTTCATCATGTCATATTTTCACGACAATTTCTTCTCACTTCATAACGACATCAAGTGGTTTACTTTCGAATACTTCATAATTTTTTAACACAGTTTAAAATACTTTCATACAATCTAATAATCACAATAAATGTATGAGAAATTCGCCATATTGGAGTAGCTATATGCACATCAATTCAAAATAATACGATAACAACAATTACACGTGATAATAGTTCTTACAAATTGATGATAATTGTTTAGCATTTCATAATGATTCTTTCAGATTTCATAATCATGTCATAGTTTCATGATCATTTCGTAGCAAAGATTTACTTGGTAATGCTTCATAAAAATTTCACATAATTTTCAATACTTTCATACAATTACATAATTGCAATAAGTCTACCATAATTCCTCAGCATTTCAGGGTAATTACATATTAAGTCATACATATTGTTTATCAGTTCACAGTGATTTCGTATCATTTCATCACGTCATCTTTTTCGATAATATATAATTATCGAGGAGTTTAGTTCCAAATACTTTATAACTATTTCACATAATTTTAAATACTTTTATGCAATTTCATAATAATCTAAGATAATTCAGTAGCATTTCAAAGTAATTACACAGATGATAATAATACTATAATAACAATTGAATATAATAATAATAATAATAAATGAACTTTATTAGCTTAAGCTATTTGAATACAGTGTACAAAAAACAAACTTAATTTTAATTAAATATTAAATAGGATATTTTTATGCTTAATCGAATACCAAAATAATTAACATTTATAACTTACCATTAGAAAATAACATAAATTAACATAAAATACCGATAACTTAACTAACATTTTCTTTTACAAATTTTCCACAAACCATTCTAAACTCGGATACATTTTGAATACTTTTTATATTTGGCGGTAGGCTGTTATATAATGTAAATCCTTTTCCTATATAAGATTTATACAAGCTGTTATTTTTAAAAGTTTCTATATATACATTATTACAGTTTCTAGTAAAATGGCCATGTATGTCGCTGACATATTTAATATTGGTTTGTAAGTAATTTGGCAATTTGCCGTTTAAAACCTTATGTATGAACACAAGAGTATTACAAGCTATTCTTTGTTTAACGCTCATTAATTCTAAGGTGTTTAACATATCTCGAACAGGAGTGTGCCAATTACATTTTAAAATTGCCCTCATTGCTCGATTTTGTATTTTTTGTAGTTGTTGTATATCACAGTCATATAGAGTGAATAAAAGTGAAGAGCAATATTCGAAATGTGGTGCAATAATAGATTTATAAATTTTTAGTTTGCTGAAACTACTTAAATACTTTGTTGTCCTGTTTATATAATTTACCTTTTTTGCATTTTTCTTCAGTAAGTAATTTACATGACTCTTAAAAGATAACATATCATCAATAACAAATCCGAGATATTTAATTTCCTTAACTTGTTCGACTTGTTGTGTATCTACATTTACTTTAGGGATCACCTTGTTACTTAACTTATTTAAGAGTGCTCTATTGCCGAGTATTATAAATTTTGTTTTATCGATGTTTAGTTTTAATTTACATGCACATAACCAGTTTGATATATTTTTCAGATCTTCATTTAATAAGTTTATCATATCTTCCAAATTTTTTCCACTAATATATAACATACAATCATCTGCAAATAAATGAAGTTTACAATATTGAATATGTAATTCCAAGTCGTTTATAAATAGCACGAATAAAATAACTCCTAACACACTACCCTGTGGAATTCCATGTTCATTTAAAAGAACATTTGATGTGCTTGTTCCTACCCTAACCACTTGACTTCTATTTTGTAGATACGAAGAAAACCATTGTAACACAGTGCCATTAAAACCCAGACGTTTAAGTTTTAATAAACACAGTTTTCTATTTACAGTTTCAAAAGCACGACGTAAATCTAAAAACACTGCCACAGAATACTTATCATCCAACATTTGTTGTTTCCAGTCCATAATCACAAATTGGAGCGCGGTTTCACATGAATGATTTTCCCTAAAACCAGATTGATGCACTGTAATAATATTATTTTTATTGCAATAATTTAAAACCTGTTCCTTCACTACAATTTCTAAAACTTTTTCGTAAACCGGGAGCATGTTTATGGGCCGATAATCACTGCACTTAGTACTGTTTTTAATTTTTTGTACCGGAACAATTGTTGATTTTTTCCAATCTTCAGGGAATACTCCTTTTTTTAATGATAAATTAATAACGTCCAAAAATAAATTTCCAATCACACTATTTATCATTTTAAGTGTGTTTACTGTGACTCCCTCGTCCGTTCCTGCTTTATTTGATAGGCTTTTGACCACCTGATTTAATTTATTCATACTAATTTCTTGGAAATTTTCAAAGTTTTGTTCAGGAACAACCATTTTTTCTAATATTTCATTAAAATTATCCATCGTAGGTATACTCTGTGCTATTTCAGATATACTGTCAATAAAATAAGAATTTAATGTATTTGCTATGTCCAAGTTGTTTGATATTAATTGATTTCCAGCCACAACTTTTATTTGCGAATTTGACGATTTGCAGTCTACTAGATTTTTTATGTTTCTCCACATTAATTTTGAGTTGCTTTTGTTTGCATCAATTTGATTAAAATAGTAATTTTCTTTAGCTAATCTTATTTTACCTACTATTTTATTACGACTAGTTTTATAACTATTCCATATCTCACTGCTTCCTGTATCTTTGGCTAAACGGAATAATGTATCACGCTTCTTTATTTCATCCAGTATTTCAGTTGTTATCCATTTCCTAGGGAAGTTGTTTGTTTTCTTGTGGATTTTAAATGGACAAAATTTATCAAGGCCTTCTAGAATAATTTGTACAAAATCAGTGCTAACTTGGTTTATGTCTGAGCATGTTCCATCCCAATAATGATCAAACAACCAGTTTCTGAACTCGTCTGTATGCAAATTACGATAACATCTGATTTTTAGCATTTCAATATTATTTTTTGGGGTTTGTTTCCCCATCACTACCTTTAATATGTTGTGATCTGTTATTTTATTTATACATGTATTTGAATGTTTTATACTATAGTTGTTAGATATGATATAATCAATTAGAGTTGCACTTTCATGTGTTAAACGTGTTTTTTCAGTAACCAGTTGTCTTAAGCCCAAGTTTGTTAGTATTTTCTTAACTTTGCGACCATAATAAGTATTACTGTCATAATCAATATTAAAATCTCCGATGATCAGCAAGGTATTGTTTTCCATTAGGTTTTCTATACATTCTTCCAAGCAGCTTAAGAACACTCCATGCGCAGCATTTGGGGAATGATACACCACTAATATCGTATACTTCTCGTCGTTTACTTTAAGAGAAATTCCTATCATCCAACAGTTTTTTTGAATTACATGGTTTAATACTTTCGTAAATGTTAATTCAGATTTCACATAAACTATGACTCCTCCTGTAAATCTACTCTCTGATAAACAAATGCAATATTTGTAACCATCTATATCAATTTCCTTGTCCATTATATCATCCGTTACACGTACTTCACTTAGACAAATAATTAATGGGTTATTTTCGTATATATAAACTTCTAATGCACTTTTATTAGCCAATAAACTTTGAATATTGGTATACATTATAAAATTATCATTTACAACTCGCAATGTACTTTTTATCTCGCCACATGACATATTTTTTAGTTTTTTGACACTATAGTGGGTATACCTCTAATGTATTTTATCACTAAATTCACTTCACCCCCATCTAGACGCCTTTTTAATTCGTCTTGCTCCTTTTTGTATAGTTCCTGTTCCATCTTTGTTTATCCGATTGCAATTTGTATTTAGTAACTTTTTGTTTATTTTTCAGTATATTCAGCGCCATGCTCCTGTCCTTTAGTATTACTTTCAAGGGTCTTATAATTCCATCTCGCTTTTTGCCAATACGAAATACTTTCAAGTCGGGATTATTTAGTTTCATTACTGGTGAAAATGCATTAATTATTTCATTTTTGTCGTGATCAATTCGAATATCGACATTTGCATCCTGCGACTCCGTAACTTTGTACACAATAACATTTTTACCCTCTTTCTTGACGATCATGAACTTCACGCATTATAGTTTCAATTTCACTAACATGGCCCATATTTCTGCTTTTGGTGTCTGCTCCTTTTTGATAATATTCATATCCGCTTGCAGCTGTTGTACAACATTTTTTAAATCCATCAACATTTTGCGAATATCGCAGTTTTCACAAATATGTGACAATAGATCCTACAAGTTCCGAGGGGTTAACCACTAAGGAAAAAATGTGACAAGATTGCGAAATTTAATGGATTTCTAGGGATTTCCAGCGATTGCGGAGAATTCCCTAAGATTGCGCGGGATTTCCAAAGATTGCGGGGGATTGCCAAAGATTGCGGAGATTTCCAACGAATGCGAAAGATTTCCAACGATTGCGTGAGACTGCTGGATGATTTTCGCAACCATTTTGAAGATTAAAAAAAACAAAGTAGTGTCGAAAATATGGGGACATAAATAAGTAGCTGTATAGTCATACTGATTTAAAAAAGAATTAATCAGTGTCGGGATTATAAAGATAATCTGACAAAATGCGACAGTAAAAAATTTATTTAGTCGAAGTATCTATTCATTATTGATATAACATTTTAATAAAATAATATCACGTAACAGGTCTTTCTACGTAAGTATATGAATATACTATTAAATATAAACAATAAAAAACAAAATCTTTCTTAGTATCTAATAGTTACTATACTAACGGATTAGCATGTAGGTACTTTGGCACATACTTAAAAAACAGTAATGTCTCCTGCACCCAAAAAACATGTTTTTGCTCATTAGTCTGCGTGTCTGTGTGCCTGTTTTATTACATTAAAAATGTAATAAAAATGTAAAGTTTGGAAAAAATCGTTAGAACCGTTTTGAAAAACAAGAATAAACATCGTACTTCCGGTTATGCGATTTTCTTCAAAAGCTAGCTGTCGCATCTAGATAGTACACAAAACTTATATATGAAGTTCCAACGCCATACCTCTCTTCGTTTTTGAGATATTCTGTTCACAGACAGACAGACGGGCGGACGAACGGACGGACACACAGACCAATGAGCAAAAACATGTTTTTTGGGTTCAGGGGACTCTAAACCGTGAAGATCTGTTGAAAACTCAATTTCGAATTTTTGGGGTGAATCCAATACTTCTTTATCGTAAAAAGAAGTAAAACCCGTCTGCAAAACTTAACAGTGTGTTATTTACTGAATGGTTAGTTGTACGTAAAAAACCTGTATTATCTTTTTTTGTAGAGAATTTCCTAGCCTCCATTTTTTGTAATAACTAAAAATGCCATACGACCCATATAAAGCGAGATATTTGCGAAAAACTAATTTCTGTGACCTTTGACCTTGAATAACTCAAAACGCAAGCGCGATATCGATGGGAACTTTTGAGACATTATTTGTAACTAGCAACCCAGTGAGACAAATGTCTCATTTAAAAAAACAAAAAAGACCGTTTTTCAAATAGAACGCGTATTAAATAAAAACTGTACCCAGACCTGGAAGGTGTCAAAGTGGTACGCCGCATCGGAACATTCTGGAAGCTGTCAAAGTGGTTGCCTAACCGATCGAGGTTTTAAGGCGCAGAGGGTCGCAGCTCCGTTTGGCTGCTGAAACAGCGTACTGACACTTCCGGTTTTCGAGAAATCACGTGATTTCTCGAAAACCGGAAGTGTCACGTGACTGAAATTCGGTTCCTGACCTGACATGACCATTCCAAACATATAACTTTCATAACTTTTTTCTCTATCTCTTACGGTTTGGCTGCTGAAACAGCGTCCCGGACAGACAGTCTATTAGATAAAGGATGTCAAAATAAAGGTGTATGCAAAATTTCAGCTCACTTGGATTTTTTTGGCAGATGCTGCGGTTTTCCGTCTAATGTAACTGGACTATTGTATATGCAGTGTAAATTGCAAAAATGTCAAAATACAAACTAGTGGACTACTGCAAACCTGTCATAGCTATACATCCAACCAGTTTTACTGAATGTCAAACAGCTTCAAACATGCAATGTTCTGTGCCCGTGTTAGGTGTGTTTTTGAATATATTAAAGAAATTAAAGATGAAATTAAATAGCACCTACCCTTACCTGCTATTTGTTTGTATGCGTATGCACTGTTTTATTGTAGTCTGTTGCACGTAATTTTGACAGCACACCAAAACGTTCCGTCTGTAAACTGATAATTACGCGGTTGGCAGGTGCCGGCGATCAGGTTTCAGGGTGACTACCCAGTCAGCATGCGCACACCGGCCATTTCCACCACCTATAACACGTTTACGATGTTTTTAGGCTAAAGCACGCGGTGGGATTTTGTGGATTTCGGAGCGATTGCGAAGCGATTGCGTGGATTGCAGAGAGATTGCGTAGATTGCGGAGAGATTGCGGGATTGCGGTGAGATTGCGAAGGATTTCCGTTGTGATTTCGGGGATTGCGGATGAATTTGTGACAAGATTGCGGGAAGTGGTTAACCCCTCGACAAGTTCATGATAATTGGTTAGAATACTTATCACAATAGTAATATTATATCTTCATAATTATTGGAGTTAATTGTTAAAAACGTTTGTCGTTTATATAATGCAATAATCACAATAAATCTAGGTACTGCAATAATAGTATAACAACTAAATGCCATGACGAAGATTAAGAATTAAATTTCATAATAATTATGTTGCAGTTCGCAATGATTTTGGATCGTTTCATAATATCCTAGTTTCTGATAATTTCTTATTACTTCACGATGATGTCAAAAGTCAAAAGCTTTACTTCGTAATTAAGTCATTATAAAATTTTGATAGAATTTGCTAATAATTGTAATTATACCATAATTTCTTATAATTTGATATGTCATAATTTAATTATTATTGTGTATCACTTCATAATAACATTAAAGAGTTTACTTCCGAATTCTTCATAATTATTTAATAGTTATTTACTATACAAGTGGGATAACAGCATCATTAATATACGTGTGTGTAAGCACACCAAGTATATTAATGATGCATTATCACACATGTATTGTACAAAATTTTATCTACGACTGCCTAAAATTGAGAAAAGTGCATTAAGACAAATGTCAGATATGTCATTTTCAAAAATATTTTAGTAGGCAAATGTCATTGTCATTCATTTGACACTATTTCAGTTACGTAATGAAGTCATTACACAACTCAGTTGCGTAATAAAACCATTACATAACTGAGTAGCTTCATTACCTAACTGAAATAGTGTCAAATGAGTGACGTAATGAGTTACTTATCCCACCGGAGTAGATAAACTCCTTTACTTTCCTACAATTTCGTAATAATTAAAATAAGTTTACGATAATTTAACGGCATAACAATGTAATCAATTTATAATAATAATATAATAACAACTATAATTTCAAGATAGATGTTCAGCATTTTAAAATGATTTCGAAGTATTTCATAACACCTAATGTCATAGTTTCATGATAATTTGGTATGCCTTCAGAATGATATGAAAGCGTTTTCTTTCGAATAACTACTCCATAATTATTCACATAATTTTAAATACTTCCAGGCAATTGCATAACAACTGTTTATTATTTCACAACGACATCATATTATCTGATAATGTTATTCATTTTATAATAATGTCAGAGATTCCTGATAATTTCGTATAACATTGCGAAAAATTTTACTCCAATTTAAAAGCTCCAGAGCAGAAGTCATTGGTAAGAAAGTAGCCAAAGAGGAAAAAAATATAATTTCGTAGTAGTTTACTTATCTGCTAAGATGAATTTTTAACATTTCAAGTATGGAATGTAGAAAATGGTTTTGTTCTTTAATTCCTATGATTTACAAAGAATTATGCTATATGTAATGGGCCAGCGGAACCCTTACCGATACTGTTTATTTTCATGCTTAAATGTGGAAGCCAAGTTGTATTTTGTATGTTCTATTATTAGAATTAATATTGTATTTTATGTAAACAAATGCTCGCAAAGCCGGTCGGTCCTGCGATGGACGTGTATTGTAAATTTTGCTTTTCGCGAGTGTAGCAATAAACGTACGTGGGATGCTGGGATTTTCAACTCATGCAAATTTAACAAAATAGGCAGCATTTTCCGAGTGTACATGTAAGTACACCCATTGTGCTATATTTCAGGGATGTCGGCGGGTACCCTGGTACCCGGGCCACCCGGGTAATAGTCAACCCGGGTCTATTTTCAGGACCCGGTTACCCGACTAGTAAATTATGTAATTTCCAGAAAGTCATCCTTTTTCGGAGATGATAAAAACTTAAGAACAATAGGAATAAGCTCTAGAAAAACATAACCATGCAGTAATAATAAGATTCGCCCCATCCCATACCACATAATGTTGTTTCTTGTTTCATATATCCAATAAATCCACTTCACGGAAATATTCAAACCGTCAACAGTGCCATTAAATCGCGTCAGTTTGGGATGAAGTAACGTAAACATCCTCTGTCTGCTGTTGATGCTGCTACCAATTTCGGATAAAAAGTCACATACTTGAATTTGATAGCACATGGAAGTGTGAAGTGCAATAATAAAGAAAAATATGTATAGGTAGTTAATGTTTTCCATCTTCAAATGATTTTTTTTTATTTCAAAAAATTTTATGTACAAAGCCGAAAAGGGTTAGTCCTCTAAACGGCAGTAGGTTAGGTTTATTATAATTAACCTAACTGAATAAACTGAAAATTCATTTTCCATCTTGAGGTTGAGTGTAAATTGAGAGAAATGGTAGCTACCTCAGATGTAAGCTAACATTTTTGTTATATATTTCGGGTACCCGAGAGTACCCGGGTACTGTTTTCGGGTACGCGGGTTTGATTTTAGACCGGGTACGACATCCCTACTATATTTAAAGGCTTATTTGAAGCGTCAATTTTGAGAGACGCTAATTCAACTGTTCTTACGAGGCCTGTACGCGATCAGGTGTTCCCAGCATAATGTCCGCCAGGAGCGGATGATGCAATCGAGGTGTGCCGTTTCCAAGGGTATGCAGCAGTCAGTTCCAGGTAAAATGTTTGCAAAGCGTGATAAGGTTGCGTCTAACTGCAAGCTTTTACAAACGCGCAGGAATGTGTTTTCAGCGACTCAAATAAGTAACGGCTTCAAGCACTTTTAACATTCCAGTTTTGTTTTATCTTTAAAAGATAATTATTTCAATGCAATTTTTGGTGATGTTTTACGTTGTTCATGTATGTTTACAATACGTTTGCGAGTGGCCTAATCTATATCGCACGTAGGTGAGAACTTAATTATATTTTCTTTTATTTCTTTTGTATTTTTATGCGTGGTTTTTGTGTTTTATGTTTTCATATGTGTTTTGACGTCAACAGATGATGTAAAGAATTCGGCTTTTTTGTGCATTGTTTAAAGTTAAGTTTTAGTCCGACCAACACTATACCGGTATTTTTTTACCCATCCGTGGATACATTAAATTTGAACAAGACGTCTCGTACACTTTAATATTTAAATAACTATTGGCCCGTTTTATCTCTTAGCTAGCTCAGTGATCATGAAACTCTCATAATATCTCAGTTAGTCGCTTATGCAAGATCACTATCTGCCAAAACAGAAATCTGGTTCTCCCTTATTAGTCCAAGAGCCAGCAACGGATTTCTTACAGTATTTTTAACGAGCGTGTAACTGCTATGGAAGGTCCCTTTGAATATACTGAGTAAGGAGACCGAAGTCTGGCAAGCCTGTGGTGGTGGTTTTAGCCCCATTGCGTCCTTGAAACGTGGAAAAAATATAGTGTCAAAACTGACACAAAACCTATGAATAATATGTTGGTAACACTGCAAGTCGATGTCAAATTCGTTGTTAGCAGGTTAGGTTTTGCGTAAGTCTGTGTCAAATCTGACGGAAAACTTAACCTGCTAACCTCGAATTTGACATAGACTTACATACAGTGCCACCAACATATTATTCATACGTTTGAATTTTCACAGTCCACTGAGGATCAGTTTTTTGGATCTCTTGATATTTTACTGGTAATGGTTAAGTTTATTATGCAACTTTATGCGAATCTGGGGTAAACTTACTACCCGCGAAGGCGTCTGTAATTTTTTTTTACTTACATAAGATATCATATCTTTACCTTTAACATAGTAAAGCGCCCGACTTGTTATTATACTTTTTATTTATTATTTTTTGCCATCCTTCAAGAACATAAGGGGGCTAAAACCACCACCGCAGGCTTGCTAGACTTCGGGTTTCCTTCTCAGTATATTCAAAGGGACCTTCCATAACAGTTATAAGCTTGTTAAAAATATTGTAAGAAATCCGAAGAAATCCGTTGCTGTCTCTTGGAGTAATAAGAGAGAACCAGATTTCTGTTTTGGCAGATAGTGATCTTGCAAGCGACTAACTGAGATATTATGAGAGTTTCATGATCACTGAGCTAGCTAAGAGATAAAACGGGCCAATTGTTATTTAAATATTAAAGCGTACGAGATGTTTTGTTCAAATTTAATGTATCCACGGATGGGTAAAAAAATACCGCATTTCATATTCTACTTAAAAATCTAAAACAATTTCAGAAATCATATCTTTACAATGTAAAAACCTATTTCACCTCCAACTTTTTATTAATGTTATCCCACTTTTTCTCTCTCAAAAAATATTTTCTTGGGGTCAGCATCGACTGAATGTTGGTACCTTAAAACTTATTTGAAGATAGAAACTGTTACAAGCAATCGACTGATGATATTTCCACGTTTTCAGAATTTTTAAAATTCTAACAAGGACACTTAAAGAAACATTATTTTTAGACTGTCATTTAATACCTAAATATGATTGTTACGTCGGAGGATGATTCAAAAAGCAGATGACATGGCTGGGATTAACAAGGTTTTAAATTTCAAGGAAACAGTAAAAACAAGTGTTCATTAAAACGTCTAGCGTCAAAATTTTAACCGATTTTAACTGATGTCAAAGTGCTTTTAAAGGTACTGAAGAAGCAAATACAATAAAGATAAACTACGTAGTATTTCATTTCGATTGATTTTCATAGCAATTAAATAACATAAAATTTAATAGCGGCATTTACAGACGCTTTAGTGGAAATTACCATAGGCGAGTTTAAAAGAGAATGGCAAGGCACACTACCAGAGAATTGAAACACTAATGCAACTCTTGTTTGGGTCACTATCTACGTAAACTAAGGAACGACTTTCCCCAGTAATTCTTGCTGCTCAAAAGGTTAAAAGGTCTACTGCACGCTAAATTTATTTCTAAGCATACGTGTTTCTATTCTTTGTAAATAAAAACGCTGATTTAAAACAGCACCCGTATATTTTGAAACTTACTTGTTGATAACGGGCTTTTCAATATAAAGTATGAGTGAGCACGTTGTCACGCAAGTCTAATAACTAATGAAATAAGAGGTGCTTGGCTATTCATTACGTGTAGAGATTGCCGATTTGGTTTGTTTTCGTTAGTGTTTTCATATTCAATCATTTTGTGTCAGGAACGAGAAACTGTGTGCCCATGACTCTCGACCTTTGAGAGCAGTTGAGAAAGTGTTTTCGTTTTGTCCTAGCAAACGAAAACTGCAGTGGAAACTGTCTTTATGCAGTTTAAATTTACACAATTTTAAGTGGCTTAAGTACTAGTCAGCTTTAGAAAGTGAAAGAGATTCATTACGAATTTGTAATGGGTAAGTAAATATTCTGATAAATCCCAAAGATAAATATGCCCATTGCTAATCACGTTATCGCAGAGTAACATTCAACATGAAAAGAGGGGTCTACATACTCAAAAGTTATCTATATTTCCCCGCTACTTAATTTATGGAATTATGTATAAAAAATTATCCACCCATATCATAATACATACATCTGTAACCGTTCGCAAAGGGCCGTGTTTACATTCAGCAGCACAACCAACTCCACAGCATTAACCTGCCGATAAACTCATCGTGCATCTACTAGCAGGCCGTGATAACAAAACACGAACTAACGAAACGGATTAACACGGTTAACAGTTAATAGTCCTTGTGCTCCGTTTACCGTACAAGCAGGAAACCTTTACAGCCAAATTAGGCCTTTTAAGAAATACCGGGGAACTCCTCAGCGAGGAAGTGACGAAAAATACAGCTGTTGACGTCTAAATTAGTTAGCCGTGTTCAGTTATTTCCATCGTCTGTTTTTAGGCAGATGCGCTCTTTTGTTTTCAACGCCTGTTTTTAGCCGCTCGCTATTGTCACGGCACAATATGATGTGGAATTGCAGCTTGTAGATGTTCCGGAGGCATTTTACAGTGTTTATAATTGGAACCATAACAAACACCGCAGGTGTTTTGTTTGTTTACATTCAGATTTAGGCATTGAATTTTTACTCTTATTTTCTTAGCATGTGACACCATGTCGCAGTAACTAGAACTACCTACAGCTGGTAGCAGATGCGTTCTTTTGTTTCTATCGATTGTTTATAGTTGCTTGTTATTGTTATGTCACCCGATGTTGTTCTGGTTGCATTATAAATAAAAGTATTTCTACATTTTTGCTATTTGACCAAACTTTGGTGTTTAGTTGCTTTCGTCGAGTTTTTTAGTCGTTTATTTTTACCATGACACAATATGTTGTAGTAGCTGCAGTTTGAACAACTTGTAGTAGATGCTTTCTTTTGTTTTAGGCGCTTGTTTATTATCACACCACATTACGTTACAGCAACTGGAGTGTAAACTACAGCTTGTGGAGTGTTTCTACGGAATTTTGGAGGTGTTAAAGTGTGATTTAAAGGCCTGCACGAGCTAGACGACGTGATTTGCAGCGAATTCCGAACCCGGCAGACCGTTAACTGGAATTGGGTGGACACTGGGTCCAGCCCGGCTGCAGTTACCTGGCCTACCTGGGGTCCCGTGGCCTTACAGACAAAGGTAGCGCACGAGGGTGCATTCCTGGGACGTGGACCTACCTTCTATGCAAACAACGTGGTCTCGGATCTGCTGGGCAACGCCGACAAGTCCATCGGGCAGCAGGTCAATCAAGTCGTAGATCGCGTAAATGGAAGGATGCACGCTCTCGAACCGCTGGATCTCCTGCGGATGGCCAGGGAGTTGTTCAGGTAGGGCTGGAGGTGGGCTCGCGAGTTCATCTTTGGTGGGCCGCAGGCACTGTCACAAACCGAACATTTCGGACGCACTCACTGTTTGCTAAAGCATCCGCTCCGAGGGACAGAAATCCAAAAGGCACTACGCGGCACGCTGGGCGAACGTTCTGCACTTACCCGAGCACGGCACGGAATTTGACACTTCGCAGCATAAAACACACACCGCGATGAGGTTAGGACTGCACATCTTAACACTCCCACCAGCCGTTCTCCATTTCGA
Source organism: Agriotes lineatus (assembly GCA_940337035.1). NCBI lineage: Eukaryota > Metazoa > Arthropoda > Insecta > Coleoptera > Elateridae > Agriotes > Agriotes lineatus. Next base: position 29,077,566 of record OW679194.1, on the reverse strand, counting down.
ACTGAATGACTTCGGCGACGTGACGGCGGCGTGCTACAGAACTACTGCGAGCGCGGACAGGGACCTTTATAAAGGCAGGTGCGGGAGTCTACTAAATTGTAGTGTCTGTCTAATTGGCCGTCAGATGTCACTGAAAAATTTAAATTGTGAAAAAGCAAACTACTGCTAAACCACGGTGTATTGCTAAACTATAATAATGTTGGTAGGTGAAATTATAGATAACTTTGTTTGAAAACAAACATTGGAACATACATTTTTTTATTTCTAAGGTCGTATATTAGCTGTTTGAATTAACTTCTTTTTTATAGAATGACATTACGACAATATCACGTTTTCGACCATGTTGCACAATACTCCTACAAGTCCTGCCAGGAAATAAATATGGAAAGGTTAAATCATTCTTTAATCCGTCGTTTTTAACTAGTGCATTGGTTTTACTAAAAGCAAAAGCGTATGATCAGATAACAATGAAAATGACTTCATGCAAATATATAACAACTTGGATATTAAGTAAGATAGGCAACCCATTATACAGACGCGACACGCAACAAAACAACTAAAAAAGCGGATACATTTAAGTTATAATTTCCGTTGATCGTTTATTTATGGGTTTTATTATGAATGTATAGAGAATCGTATATTAATGAATCACTTTTTTTTTTATTAATGAACGATTTTTAAAAATCTGATTATGTTGGTGGCATTGTAAGTCTATGTCAAATTCAAGATTAGCAGGTTAGGTTTTGCGTCAGTTTGTGTCAAAACTGACGCAAAACCTAACCTGTAGCCAAGTTTATGGCGAATACTGTTGCTTTATAGTATATAAAACAAATCATATATAACTAATAACGTAATAACTAAAGAACTCATCAAATAACAAAACTAATTTTTTAGGTCCAATCCCGGAAGTTGTTTTTTACTTAATGACAATGGCCGTGAAAGCCTCCGAAATCAGTAATGATACAAATGGTGTCACTGTAAGTCTATGTCAAATTCGAGGTTAGCAGGTTAGGTTTTGCGTCAGTTTGTGTCAAAACGGAGGCTTTCACGGCCATTGTCATTAAGTAAAAAACAACTTCCGGGATTGGACCTAAAAAATTAGTTTTGTTATTTGATGAGTTCTTTAGTTATTACGTTATTAGTTATATATGATTTGTTTTATATACTATAAAGCAACAGTATTCGCCATAAACTTGGCTACAATGGTTACATACACCATACACCATACACCATACAACACTCATACATCATACATTCATACACATACATACTTTAATATAGTAACTGTTGTTACTGATTTCTGCAACATGAAGAGTAATCAGTCTGAAATTGACAAACAAAGAAAATGTTAAATAGACTTTTTAGCTAGACTAATAATACTTTTAAGGAAAACTCAATTCAATAATAAAAAAATAGTGTAAATCCATTTCCCATTGTTTTTTATTTCAACTGTGATTTTATTAAATAGTATTTGTGGGCGGAACAAATTTTAATTAACTTCTTAGTTTGGGTTTTAATGCTTTTTTTGTTTATTTCATACTATAAAATTTTTAAAACAGATTTATTGACGTCATATTTTATGTTTTCTGAACACATAAATAAGTATCTACTTTCTGATTGAAATCTTTAAAAGGATTCAAACCTTTTAAAAAGGTTTAAATAGTTTGAAAATATTTCAATCTTTCCTAAAATGATTTCAATTGTAAAAATGATCTAAATCATTTGTCAAAATGAAAAGTATCTATGATCTTTGATTTAAATCTTTTTTAAAATGATCTTAAACAGCTCTGGTATTGATATTCCATTTTTTCCAATAAACACGGACAAAATAGGCTGCGCGTGGAAGTTGAGCAATGTATATCTCAAACCACGAAAATTTATAAGTGCAACTTCTGATTTGTTTATTCTGTAGTTTTACTATCACAATACGGTGAATGAATGGTCAAAACTAGTTTCAACAAGGCACTTTCGTCAATACTAACATGTGAGCAAATGAAAACGAAATCAAGCTTGGCTTTGAAAATTTTAAGTCATGTGCTCTATTACTTCGGATGTTTTAAATTTAAATATGATAGTTATTATAATAGTAGAAGTGTCAAGTTGTTTAAATTATCAAATTTTAAATTGCACATGTTTAATCAAGAACAAAAGGGTTTTATAATCGAAATGATTGATGTAGTAGATGTAACACTGTTTAAATGTTGTTTTTTATGTTAATTTTCAAATAAAATTTTGACATGACAAACGGTGACAGTTATGTAATAGTTTAGGTTATCTATGTGTACTTCATTCTAGAACATCCACATAATGTTAATTAATAATCGACGTATGTTTAAATTTTCAAAGCCAAGCTTGATTTCATTTTCGTTTGCTCACATGTTAGTTTTAACTAGTCAAACCTAGAATTACCTGTATTTTGTTAATTAAAGCCTAACCGAATGTAACTTAACCAGCTTTTGTCAGTTAGCATTAGTTTTCATTAAAAATATGCAGGTAATTCTTTTTCTGACTAGTTAAACCTAGTATTGACGAAAGCGCTTTGTTGGAACTAGTTTTAACTAAATTCGGGTTTTAACTGACATATGCACTGCAAATTTGTAGAACAACATTTTTAGGTGTCCTACATAACAATTTAAGAATTGTTACTGGCGACGAAAAGGATAATGCACTTTAAAATAGCAAAACATAAAAGCGAGGGAGAAAATCGTCTCAATATTATGTATGTTACAGCTTTAATTAAATGAAATTTAGAAAAATTAAGCTACTAAGACAATATTTACAGTGGTACGGACCTCTTGCACCCGGCTTATTTGCGCCCACCGCCATGTTCGGCCCATTTACGCCCCAGAAAAATATCAATAGTAATTAAGGTGTCATTTGCACCCATGCTTGCAACTCATTAATCATCAGGACAGTTGGCCGACTAGTGAGGCGGACTAGACTTCTACCAAGGCGGTCTATATTGTTCCAGGCCATGACACTGGGCCTATGAAGTGACCTTTGGAATGGCCTACCACAATCTGGTAACAATGCTGCACCAACCTTTAACAAAAATTGCTAGTTTTAGTCACTAAATGAGCAATCTGTCAGTGCACTATCCCTGTCATTGTGATTCATGCCAGTTCAAAAAAAAAATCTATACAATCACTGCTATTTACATCACAGGGAGTCACTTCACCGCAATATTCGATTTAAAAACAATTCCTAATGGGTAGGTACCTCATTTTCCATTGCAAGTAAATTGTTACTAATTTTTACTTCACCTAATTTCTTCAAAATAACTTGCCTGGCAGCTAGTGATATTGCAGTTAGAACAAGTCTCATCTTATTACCCTTTATATCTGCTCCTTTAAAGTGCTTTTCACACACAACACTAGCCTTTCCAATCCGCCAGTGTTCTAAATGCAAAATGTCCTTCCATCTTTGTGCCACTATTCTATTAGATGGAAACTTGAACACGCCAACATATGGAGCAACTGATGAAGCTTAAGTTGACTTGCAGCCTGGTACGTAACACTTCAAAGGCATTGTTGGAACTTATATGAACTGCATTGTCAAAATAGTTTTTAATGTCAAATATATTTCAAACAAACAAAACTTAGTGTGTCTTGGAATGGCTTACCACACATCTGGCAACAGAGCCAGTGTCATGGCCTGGAACAATATAGACCGCCTTGCTTCTATGCGTTTCTGTTGATACTTCAATTTTTGTGTTTATATGAGATTTATTTTAAAACTTTAATCAGAGTTGTTACACCGCTGTCAAATTTATTGATTAATAATTCATATTATTATACAGATTAGTGCTTTTAATTAGAGTGCAGTGACACCTAGTCCGTTATGGCTGAAGAGGGACGTAAGGTCCTTATAGCAGCTCACCCCCAGTTGGGGGAATTGAAATGATCCTGAACCTTTACCGTTACCAGAATTAATTCTAACTAATAATTAGCTTTACAAAAATTAAACACACCTTGTAAGTAGTGTAGTTAGACGGGTGCTGGACCACTTCGCATGTCACCCGAGCGAGGTCACGGGCAAGGTCACGGGCCTAGCCGGGGTCAAGGTCGTTGACCTTCCAAGGTCAAGGTCATTGGTCTCACCGAGGTCACGTGCCACTTCCGGTTCCCACGAAATATTTTTGGGGCTAAAAGTGTAATTTTGAAATTTTTACAAGTTTGCCACGATGAATTTTGGGGCTAAAAGTCTAATTTTGAAATTTTTACAAGATTACCACCATGAATTTTGGGCCTAAATGTCTAATTTTGAAATTTTACAAGATTTCTACGCTTATCCCAGGCTCAACAGGATGCGAGTCATCGTCTGAGAATGCAAAACTAGTTGAAACTTGCAAATGCAGGATGTTGTTGTCTACCAATTGAACAATGACGCCCATTGTTTGAGAAATCTGCACGATTGCAAAAAATAATTGGACAATGAAGTCTTTGTTGTCTGGAGGAATTTTTGCTGACCTCCATTATCAGATAAACCGGATGTTATTGTCTAGAGCTTCAGACTTGTGCAGACATGTTTGAAAATGTGCAAGACTGGTAAAAATTGAACAATAAAACCCATTGTTTGAGAAAAATCTGCACAACTGCTAAATTGAATGGAGCCTTTGTTCGGAAATTTTTGCTGACGCAGTTAATGGGCTCCATTATCAGCTGCGACGATGAATAAATAGATCGGCTCGTCTGCCTGCAAGGGTTAGTATTACAACTTCACGCACGTGAACATGTTTGCAATAGATAGCGTTACCGAATTAAGTTCGAATTCAATAAAAACAATCAAAGACGCGATAGGGATTGTAAAATATAGTGATGAGGCTGACAAATGGATTAAACATGTAAATAAAACCATTTTAATTGTTAGTCGATTTATATCCGTAAGCATAGTTTTAAAAATGAATCTCCATTCAGACTAGAGGCAAATTTAAGTTTATTAAGGGGCAACGGCAATTATTAAAAAATTTAAAAGCAAAATTAGCAAAGAAGGGGGCGGGTGTAGGGAGTGGTCAGCAGCAGCAAAAGAACAAGCTAGTATGGGAAGATGTAGAATCGTGTTTCAATAGCAGAATAAGAACAGGTATAATTGTAAATTTAGGCTACAAGGAACCTCAAGAATTTTTTGCAAAAGCATACAGAAGTTTCTCAATAAAAGTAAAACAAATTATAAAAGATAACTTAATGCTTAAAGCTAATGTAATATTTAGTGCATATTTTATAAAACCTAGTAGTGGCGAGATTTAAAAACGTTTGCTACTAAAAATGAAAAAATTGATTCTGGTACTAATTTAAAACAGTGGTATGAGATTAATGTGGAGAATAAGCTGTTGGCGAAATTATAAGATTTTCAAGAACGTGATTCAGGTTGGAGTTTGCTTGAGATATTATATTTAAAAGTAAATTTAAATCATTACACGCCATTAACGGTAGGTAGATATATTGAGTTACCTCAAGATATTAAAAATAAAGAGGCTCTAGTTAAGGTAAAAAATGATGATGAATATTGTTTTTTTGTGGTCGGTAGTGTCAGCATTATATCCTGCAAATACGCATTCTGATATACTATCTTCATATCCACATTTCAATGAAGTTTTAAATTATTCGGGACTAGAATTTCCAATGAAATTAAAAGATATATCAACATTTGAAACTATGAATGATTTACGTATAAATGTATATACGCTAGAAAGAAATTTGGTAAAAATGCAGTACTGCATATATATTGTTATGTTTAGTGATAGCTCGAATTTTAAACTAGTCATATAATTTATGTAGTGACTATTTTACTTTGAGATTGTCCTTAATTAATGCAATACACCATGTTAGTAAACCTATAATTACTTTCAAATCAATTATTTCAATTAAGTACTCTTATTCAGGGTGGTTTGTCAAATCTAGATCTCTATTAGTTGAAGTTTAAATTGTTATTTTTAATTTTGACTATTTAATGACATGAAATGTCAACTTGACTTCTACATTTACCCAAACCAAGTATTGACAAATCTATTTTTACATTCACATAACTATCAATTAACTCACCAAAGTAAGTACTGTTTTGTATTTTACTCTTTCTTATATTGTTCGTTATTCAAAATGCTTTGATATTAATTACTAACACAAACCTTATCACTTCTTCAGCTCACACTGCCAATATTTAAATACTACTGCTCCTATCCTCAAGAGATCCCGATGTTCACCTTATGCAACATCGACAGCTTATTCCTGCCAACCAACTCCAAACGTACGCAGAATCCGGTATTGCTCCCCTCATTAAACGTCACCTTCACGCCCATAGACTCATGGTAAGTTTCAGCTTTATAAATGAATCTGTTCTTATCTTGTTTATCCGTTAGATAGTCCTCTGCACTCAGCAACCCCCACAGAAGCTGCCCAACTCCAGCTGGCACTCCTACTAACCTCCTTCTAGATGAATGACCTCACTTCCATACAACCACCAATGTAACCAATAAATATTTAATTATGTGTCACCTTCACCAATAAATCCAATTTCCTCCAATCCGGTAGTTCTCTGGTTCTTTCTATTTAATTCACTGTATTAGACAATCTCTTCACTGATTGTTTAGTTTTAATAAATTATTATTTCATTTTCATTTCTGCACCTCGTAGATTTGTTAATAACCTTTATATTTGTATACTACCAAATAACTATACAAATAAGGCATAATTTCTTACTTTTATTGATCAAAATTAAACATTTCAAGATTATTTGTACATTTTTTCATGAGTTTGTTTTTACAACTGACTAAACAAAATTTTCATTTCTATTAGATACAGTTCTTCTTGCCCTCTTATAAATTTTAAATATTCTATTATTACATGCTATCAATTCTTATTATCTTATTATTGTGCTTAACTCTACCTGTGAACCATCTTACTTTATACTGTGGGCATTTGGAATATAATTCCCAGCTGTGAAGCCACAAAACTTCCTCAAGCAGTAGCGGGCGACCGGTGGTCGTCCCGCGAATTAATTATAAAAACAGCTCAACAATGAATACCCCACTGGCTGCACCAAAGATAATCTATCAAGGCTCCAAAACCATTCCGATGGAGATTAACGACTCTCATAGTACAAGTAACAAGCGAACACTGACCTCGCCTGATAATACCGTAAATAAGAAATATCTATTCCAAACAGATGAACTTATTGCAGCTAACAAATACTATGTACTCGATAAAAACGCCCAAGAATCGACTGTAAATAAACAAAACAGTACGGATACAGTGACTAATCCTGTAAATGTTGCAACTAACAATCAACAAATACCCCCGATATTCCTACACAACGCTCGCAATTATCAAGCAGTGATAAGTGATATTAAACAAGTGATAAAAAACAGCAATTTCACTATCATCAACAAAGGAGAACATCTGAGAATAAATTTAAAAAATATATAAACGACTATAGGTTATTAACAAAATACTATGATAACGATAAAAACATCCGATATCATACTTATCGAAACCCAGATAAGCCTACTGAGTCTGTAATAATAAGAGGCTTGCCCACACAAATCACGGAAAAAAATTGAAGGAGAGCTGAAGGAAAGAAAAAGATCTGTAATTAAAGTTACACGACTATTAAACAAGGACAAAAAACCAATGCCACTATATGCAGTAGAAATAAACAAAGATCAACAATACAACGACATCTTCAAAATAGACAACCTGCTGTATTGTATTGTTAAAATTGAACCAAGACGTAAATCAAGAGACACGCCACAGTGCGCTCGCTGTCAGCTAATGGGCACACAAAAAACTACTGCCACTTCCAACCCAGATGTGTCAAATGTCTGGGAATGCACCTCTACAAAGACTGCACGAAAACCCGTAAAGAAAAGCCACAATGCGTCAGCTGTCAAGGCAACCACCCAGCAAACTACAGATGATGTGAGTACATTAAAAAATTTAAGAAAACAATAGCTCGTAAAACAAATCAACCAATATTTAACAATAGTACATATCAAAACAATACAAGCCAGAGATTTGCCACAACTTTTAATACAGCATAAACAAACACTAGCTACCGCGACATCACAGCTAACAGAATGAGCGCAAATAACGTGGAAGCAGCTCCACAGACTAACATAGTTTCACAACTGCTACAAGCCCTCTTAGTTATTATCACTCCATACATGGATCAGATCAAATCTTTCATATTAAACTTAATCCCATCCGTATTTAACAATGGCTCTAACAAGTAATCAGCATCAAGGCGTACAAGGCCTAGTTATCACAAATTGGAACGCCAATGGATTACTTGCTCAAAGAACACTAGTAAGTCAGTTTTTAATACGACATAAAATAGACGTAATGTGTATAACTGAAACTCACTTAAATAACAACACAAAAATACGCTTCACTGGATATAACATGCACCACAAGGATCGTAATACCACACATGCATTGGGGGAGTAGCAATTATAGTTAAGAAAAACCTATCAGCCTGCCCAGTTGAAATAGCACAACTACAAAATTTAGAAGCAGCATCAATAAACCTAGAATTGAAAGACGAACAAAATATAATTATATCTAGCGTTTACAAGCAACCAACCGACAAATACTTGAAGAAGATATAGCTGCCTTATTTAACACAAATAAACCTACTATAGCCGTTGGAGATTTTAACTGTAAAAAACACACTCTGGGGATGTAGAAAAACTAACCCTAATGGAACAATGCTGTACTCCTACTTAAGTAAACATGCCATTCAAGTTTCAGCATCAAATGAATTCACCTATTTCCCTGCTAGAAACGATCATCAGCCAGACATTTTAGATATAGTTCTGCACAAGAAAACTAATACCCCTATATACCAGACGACCTTAACTGAATTGGATTCAGACCATTTGCCCGTAATAGTTACATATGACCGCGCAGCTGAACATACGGAACAATACCCACGACTTATAAATGGTAAAGTTGATTGGCTACTATTCCGGGAACACCTAAGCATAACTTTGCCCTGCCCTACGACTCCTAGCCACAAAAAATGACATTGACACTGCAATCAACACTTTGAATAAATCCATTACACAATCTATTCAAATTTCAACAACGGTCCAACGCCGAAGGCGAAGCTTAGATTATCTCACTGCACCGCAACGAATATTAAATTTAATAAAACAAAAACACGCTCTAAGAAGAACCGGGCAAGTAACTAGAGACCCAGCTATTAGGCAACAACTAAACAAGATTATTAGAGTAGTACGGCAAGAGCTAGAATAAAATCGTATCAGTTCCTATAAAAATAACATCGAGGAACTGGAACCACGAGACTATTCAATGTGGCTAGCAACGAAGCGACTTTTAAAACAGCCACAAATCTCCGCTAGTCTGTCCAAAAACGGCACAGTATACTCTTCAGATGAAGAAAAATGTGAACTATTAGCAAACCATCTGGAAACAACATTCACAACTAGTAACGACGATGTGGACGACGAAGCATTTAACCAAGATGTCCAATTGCAATTAAACCAACATGCACCATTGGTTCCAGGAATTATTAAACCCACCAGCCCTAGAGAAATTAAGAAATACATAAAGCGCTTACCAAAAAAAAAAAAAATCACCAGGGCATGACCAAATCCCTAACATAATATTAAAAAACACCCCAGATAAAGTATACGCTTACTTATCATCCACTTTCAACGCATGTTTATACACAAGCTATTTTCCTGATACATGGACACTAGCACACATAACAATGATTCATAAGCAAGGAAAAAATCCTAAGGACCCTGCAGGATATCGTCCTATCAGTCTACTGCCTACCTTATCTAAAAACTTGGAAAAAATCATTCATGGTCGTTTAACAAAATTCTTGAACCAGAATAATATACTCCCACCTTTCCAGTATGGCTTCAGACAAAAACACTCGACGGTACAACAACTATCACGAATTACAGAATTGATAAAAAAAGGATTTGATAATAAATTGCACATAACGGCGGTGTTCCTTGACATAGCGCAAGCCTTTGACAAGGTGTGGACAAACGGGCTACTTTACAAGCTGTTAAAAATAAAATTACCAAATTATTTGTTTTTAATAATTAAATCTTTCTCACTGATAGAAAATTCGTTGTCAGAGCAAATGCAAAGCTTTCAACAATAAAAAGTATAAACGCAGGTGTACCCCAAGGTTCAATACTGGGGCCAACACTTTTTAACATCTATGTGCATGATCTTCCAGAACTGGGCAATAACACTACAGCAATGTACGGCGATGACACTGCACTCATAACTTAAAATGACGACATCAATATTTCCGTACAATCGCCTACAAGAAAGCACAAATGTCATTAATGAATGGTTACACAAGTGGCGCATAAAGTTAAATCCCGGTAAATGTGAAGCGAAGATATTTACGTTACGTCGACCAAACACTCCGGCAAACATAGTGATCGATGCCCGCGAAATACCATGGAACCCCTCAGACAGTGCAATAAGGTACTTGGGCGTACTCCTAGACAGGAGGCTAACATGGGGTATACATATAAACCGAAAACTGAACGAGGCACACGTAAGATATTCAATGCTGTACCCAATAATGAACAAAAATTATTCACTAGCATGAATGTGGAATTCTAATATATACTGCAATTATAAGACCTATACTTATTTACGCGTGCACTATATGGGGAACAGCATCAAAAACTCACCTAAATAAAGTTCAGCGATTTCAAAATAAAGTGTTACGTACAATTCTAAACGCACCATGGTACGTAAGAAATACCCAAATACACTGTGAAACAGGGCTCTCAACAATACGTGAACAAATATCCAAAACAGCGAAAAAATATTTTAACAATATTAACAGAGTACCCCCAGCGCCACATTACACGAAGTAGGTAAGAAACATATCTATAGGAGACTGAAACGAAAGCTAGCACAAGACCTTTACCTATCACCAACATCGACAGAAGAAAGTGATAATTAAAATGCCACAAAAAGTTAACAATGTAAGTGAATCACAAGTTCTAGTTATCAATTAATTGAAGTGACGGAGACGCTTTTAAAAGTGGATCTCATTAGAGTGATTAAAGAAGTGCTTGAACTCAGCTGTGAATAGCAACTGATTGCTGAACCGGCTAAATAACTTTTAAAAAAAAATCTTATTATTATAAGAAATACATTTGTCAATTGTAACCTTGGCATAAAACTTATTAAAATTAACTGCAACCATCAAAATTTAATATTCAATTGCTATTTATACCTCAAATTACCTTACTCATTGTCTTAATTCATTTTATCAATCTTATTGAATTTTACATCCAATCTTTATTAAACCCTTTAGAATTTGATTATAATTAACCTTGCAAATTTATCATTTCTATCATCCATATTTTAAAACTACCTTTTGCATATCATAACAATATATTAGTAAAAATATTCAAATTAATAAAGATGCTATACATTTATTAATGATATCCAACGATGAGGGGCAGTTCCATTTCTGCTGGATAAAAAATTTATCTAGATTGGTTACAACTCAAATGCATAAGAGAAAATCTCAAACTTTAGTATGTGATACTTGTTTAAATCATTTTGTAACTAAAGAATCACATTTAAGACATATTAGAAATTGTAATAGTGTAAATGAAACTAAAATTAGAATGCCTGAAGAAGGTACAACAATAGAATTTAAAGACTATAAATATCAGGAAAAAGTACCATTTTCAATCTACGCAGACGTGGAGTGTGTTTTAGAGAAAGAACAGAATGTTATTTCCGAAAATGCGAGGATTTATCAAAAACATGTTCCATTAAGTATTGCATAATATTTAAAATGTTCATATGATAATAGTTTATCTCGATTTAATATATATCGTGGTGCCGACTGTATGGAATGGTTTGTAAAAGAATTACAATCTATAGCTTATCAAGTAATAGTTATTTAAGTCACAAGGAATGTAGGGACCTATTAACATTTGAGGTAGGCAAGTACAAGCCAAGACGAAGTCGCGGCTTGTTGCCTGCCCAAAATTGGAGCAAAATATCATATAGTTAAGAAAGGGGGGTTGGGCTGCTATTCGACTACTCTGTTTCAACTACCATCTCAATGTCACCCCATATAGCCTTACAGGCTACACTAGCAGGTAAGCAGACTGTTAGACAGCTAAACCTTGACTTCCTCTAAAATATTATGGAAGATCGCTTGCCTAACCTAAAGAAGATTCCATATATACCGTATACTACTCCGTATCATGTCTTATTGTAACAAGGCTTAGTTTAATAAATAATTTAACTTATGAATCGCTTTTTTATATGTCACGAATGCAGTGTAGCCTATATGTACAGTTCATTCACGTCAGATATAAATTTTCAAACATGGAATTTGCTGGTATCAATGTATGTTTTAGTAGCACTTTTCAAATTATTGACATGGCAATATGTTAAACTTAAAATAAATAAAATCTATTTTTTCCTAAAATTTATCAGCAAGATTTGTGCTAAATCTTTTGTCACAGTTATTGTAGCTCTTTCATATATAATGCAACCAGTGGGTTCTTGACTATCAAATAATCATTTCTGTTTACAGGAGATATATTGTTTGGCAATCACGCGAGTTCGAAGGAAGTGTGATTGCCTAAAACAATATATCGTGTTGAAACAGAAATGATTTGATAATCAAGAAGACACAAGTTGCATTCAGCTAGATTATTTAGCTAGATTTCAGTTTATTTATGAATATTAAAAGTACAGTTAGTGTGGTTGCTATGACGAATGTACTTTCAGCAGATAACACGATGTTTGTGAAAGTATTTGACAATCAATTATTAGTGAAGAAGGTATATGATTATCACCGTTGCTATGTAACTACATTGTCAAAATTAGTACATGCGTAACTATGAATTTTTACCGTTTTTCATTGGTAATGTTATAGGAGCGGTATAATCAGTAGTAATACTATAAGTAGTTAAATATTATCGGGTTATATGTCGGTAACTTGTTGCACAATAATAAAAGAGTGTCAGTTTGACAGGTTAAAGAGTCCTACCGCGCAGCAGGAGAATTATTCTGTCAAACTTACACGATTTGTTATTGTGCAGGAAGTTTGAGACGTATAACCTGTTCGAAGTTCGCATTGTATTCGATTTGATTACTTTTCGAGTAAATTTCTATATTAGAAACAAATAAATATTTTATTGTCAGCTCGATGTGTTTGTATTAACCTAGCTGAAGGTCATGAAAACAAGATCAAGTTGACAAAAGTTATATATTGCGTCGCCTAGTGAAGTTACTCTAGTATAATCGATTTTGTATAATCGAAATTATACAAGATAACTTAACTAAATTCAGCCTTCTGATTGGTTGAGGTCGCTACGAAAAAAAATAATCAATATAATATCTAGGTGTTATTTTGTAATCTGACAAATTTCAGCACAATAACCTAACCTATTTCGAATATTTTTGACACTAGCAATTTTTTAGAGGCAGTTGTACTAAAGGTATATACAGGTTGCCTAAAATTGTACGGAACATGGCAATTCCATAAGTTGGAAAAGCTTCAAATATTATTTACCATAAGGGTAGTCGGAAAATCCAATAATTACTTTAGTAGCTAGGCAACAAGTAGGTACAGTAGTAACCTTTTTTGCCTAGCTACCAAAGTAATTATTGTATTTTCTATTTCTGTTCCTCTTGTGGCAAATAGTATTTGAACCTTGTCCAACTCATGGAATTGCCATGTTCAGTATAATTTTAGGCAACCTGTATACAGCCATAACAGGTGACTTTAATTTTAATTTTGACATTGACAATTGATATCTAAAGTGAATAACCTATAAGATTGCCTTATAGGAATAATGTTTGTCTTCAAACGTCAGTAAAATGGTTTTTTTATTTTATTACTGGATTCATATTGTTATATACAGTGTGTCCCCGGATAGGTGAAACGACTCTTGTAAAATGTAAAAAATTCTCGATTTAAATTTTTATTTTTTGGGGTTCAGCCCTGCTTGGTTAAAGGCAAATTTATAACAATTTTAGTTTTGAAAAATCAAGTATGCCTTGGAAATTTTTAGAAAACCTATTTTTCTGTAGAGGTCGACAGAAAAACTTTTCAGCGATGTCACATAAGTAAATGAACATAACATTTGTTTCTAGTAACATAATATACTCTAATTGTACGTGTTATAAATTTAAGTTTCTGGGTTTATTTTAACTGTAACGGACCCCGTGTAGCTTTTTTATATTATTATTTTAACTTTTGGATGACTTTGAATTTTACGAGCGTAGTGTTATTTGCGCGATGTTAATTTTTATGTACCCTCTGAGCTCTGATTGTATTTAATTAAAAATTAAATATTTATGCATGTTTATGCGTATATAATAATACAGAAATATATTGTACGTTTGTTATTGTTTGTAGCTATTTTAGATTTTCTCGCAAAGCACTATAGGAAATGGGCTGTAAACTAGTTTCTACATAGAATTATGTAGATAATATCGATTGTTTGAGCTGATAAACATAGTTAAACGTCTCTATATTTGACAACACCTTATACGTAGATTCTGAAAGCATTAAGATCTTATCTATTAATTGATGACTAACATAATTTTTAATTATATTAGGTACAAGTATTATGTTATTTATAAGCTAGAACTTGTTCTGTGAATACATAGACGCCACAAAAACCTGTATTGTTGCATAATTTGTTTTCATTATTATTTTTCGAGAACTTAGTAGATTTTGAATAAGGTTTATAAAAACTTTCCACGTTGTACTGACATCAAATTAGTTTAATCATAAAATTTGTAAACAGCAGCTACCTATTTAAAGCTTATTTATTAACAAAAATAAATTTAGCTTAGAAACACTGTCAATTTTTTTTTTAATTTTTCTGAACAACTATTTGCATCATAGAGCATAGAGGATAAGTCATAATGAGGCGTAAAAATTTAAACAGAGCTTCTTTTAACCAAAGCTTCGTTAGGCCAAAGCAAAGCAATTAACCTAATACATTTTAGTGCCAATATGTTTCCTTAAAAATATACAGGATGTTAATGAAAAAAAAAATTGCACAGTAAAAATTTGAATTTTTAAAATCAAGTAGCTTAATTTTAATAGTTAATTTTGAAGCAATATCAAGACAGCGGCTGTCAGAAACAGTCATTAATTGATACTATTGATAGACTCTGTTATATTGTTTACAAGAACGATTTTCTTTAGAAATGGGTGATTTTACTCCAAGATATATAGCAGACATCGTTTTCGTGTATAGGTTTTGCATCAGAAGCTCCTTAGCAGCTGTTAGGGATTTTTTTTTTCTCTAGTTTATTAGCAATCAGAATTACAAATATATGTAAACATATGGAATTCTATGAGCTAATGTGTGGACTATGACAAAGTACGACATGCAAAGGATGACACCCAGCGGTGCTGCCTTAAATAATATATATATATACATATGACATAGGTAGTGTTTTAATTTTAAGTCTAAATTAGATGACTAAATCTGCTGGCCATTTTCTTTTCAGACGTCTTCGATAAGTATTATCTAGCAGGGGCTCAATACTTGGATTTGGGTGAACTTGTAGCCTCCTGATATGGGTGCTGGCGTATTGGGTTATTACATCTTTGACATACGGCATCTGGAGATCTTCGTGCAGGGTACGATTAGATACGTACCACGGAGCATTGGTTAAAATACGTAAAGCCTTGGACTGGAATCGCTGCAGGATGTCAACGTTAGACGAACTGGAGCATCCCCACAATTCGATCCCATATGTCCAGATGGGTTTGATAATCGTTTTGTATATTAATATTTTGTTTTCGATTGAAAGACTAGACTTTCTGCCAATAAACCAGTAGAGTCTTTTAAGCCGTAGGTCCATTTCTTTCCGTTTTTTTGTGATGTGAGTTCTCCAAGTGAGCCTTCTATCCATATGCATACCCAGATATTTAGCTTCATTGGCCTGTGGTATTACGATGTTATTTAGTAGTACTGGTGGACAGTTTTGTCTACGTGTCGTGAATGTGACTTGGGTGGACTTGGTTTCGTTAACCTTTATGCGCCACTTCTCCAGCCAGGTGGTTATTGTGTCTAGGTGTTCTTGAACATTCCGACTTGCGGTTAATGGATTTTCATCACAGGAGAGGATAACTGTGTCATCCGCAAAGGTGCCTGTTACTGTTTTAGCTGACGTAGGCAGATCGGCAGTGTAGACCAGATAGAGGAGAGGCCCAAGAACACTACCCTGAGGTACTCCAGCACTAATCTGCTTTATTTCAGAAACTTCATCGCCGAGCTTTACTTGGAAATAGCGATTGGAGAGGTAGGATCTGAAGAGAAGGTAGTATTGGTGGGGAAAGGATTCTTTAATTTCGAACAATAGACCCTGATACCAGACTCTGTCAAACGCCTGCTTGACGTCTAGAAGAACTGCACAACAATAGTTTTTGTCTTCCAAAGCTCTATTTATCACATTGACGACTCTATGACATTGTTGTATTGTAGAATGGTCACGTCTGAAGCCGAATTGATGCTGTGGTATTACATTTTCCAAGAATGATTCTGTGATTATCCTTCTGAGAATCAGTTTTTCAAGCAGTTTAGATATTATTGACAGTAGACTAATTGGCCTGTACGACGAAACTTCATTAGGTGCCTTACCTGGTTTTAATATCATTACTATTTCGGCAAATTTGAGTTGAGAAGGCCAGTACGTTAGGCGAAGTATTGCGTTGAATAACATAGTTAAAAATGTGATACCTTTTTTGGGCATCTCTTTAAGTACCTTGCCGGTTATAAGGTCGTAGCCCGGTGCCTTGTTATTATTTAGGAATTTAATTTCAGTGCGTATTTCAGCAGTCGAAAAGGCTTGAATCGGCGGAGATAGTTGTAGCGGAGCTGCTAGGTACTCTTCAACTTCAGGATTAGCGTTATTCGTGTGTGGCGTAAAGACTTCTGCTAGATGGTGAGCAAATGCTTCAGCTTTTTCGCTACCCGATCTGGCCCATTGTCCTTGCTGGTTTCTTATCGGCGGGACAGGTTCCAGCGGTTTTTTGAAACACTTTGCAGCTCTCCAGAGGGAGTGGTCGTCTCTTGTAATACCGCTAAGATATGTCTCAAATTGTTGATTGCGAACTTCTTTCAGTTTCCTTTTCAGGCGGTTATTTAGATGGTTATAGTTTCGTTTGTCCAGGATATTGTGTGTGCGATGCCATATAGCCCGGGCTTTGCGTTTTTCAGCTATCAGCTTTCTCAGCTCAAGAGGAATATTTACTGAGTCTGGGCTTCTACGTGCAGGAATTGAAGTGGCGTGCCATCCCGCTTCCTGTATTGTTTTAATGAACTTATCCGTGGCAACCTCTAGATCTTCTGGTCGTTTTAGCTTAGTATTTAGCTCCAGATTAAGTTCGATATACTCTTTAAAGGAGTCCCAGTCGGTATTTTTGTTGCAAATTGCAGGAGCGCTTTCTCTGAATATTACTGTAGTACTAATTGTAACAATAACAGGAGTATGATCTGACGAAAGATCGTAGCTGGGAACAGTATTTACATAGTTATTTGAAATGCCATTTGTAACGAAAAAGTCCAGTAGGTCCGGAATTTTATCTGTGTCACTTGGCCAGTATGTTGGAGAGCCAGATGAAAGATAGGAGTAGTTTCTTTCATTAATTACGGTGAGTAGCTGTCTACCTCTTGGAGTTATTAGTCTAGATCCCCAGTGTGTATGCTTCGCATTGAAATCCCCTCCTGCAAGGAATCTGGGTCCTAGCGTATCAAAATAAGGTAGTAGTTTTTCTTTAGTGAAACTATGACGCGGGGGACAGTAAATTGCAGATACAGTTAATGGAGCAGGTAGGCTATTAATCTGTATAGTTGTAGCCTGAAGAAATTCATCTTCATATTTTGGCAGTTCATGATGGATTATTGTTTTTTTCACTATGACAGCAGATCCTCCGCGAGCAGCACCACTTGGGTATTCGGTGTGATAAGTTTCATAGTACGGAATCTTAAAATATGTTCTTGTTGTGAAATGAGTTTCAGAGACAAGGATAATGTCAATTTTATTTTGGTTTAAGAATGTTACGATTTCATCTCTATGTTGGACTAGGCCATTGGCATTCCATAATGCTATTCTTAGCGACTTAGCCATTATGATTTTATTTTATTAATGACTGTGGTTAACATGGACAAGATCATACCATTTTGTTGTAGCAGCTGTTGAAATATATTTTTGAATTCATCAAGGAATTTGTTTAGTGTTGTTTCAAGGCTTGTAGATGAGCTTTGTGGAGTATTTGTGGGAAATATTTGCGGTGTAGGGTTGGCTTTGAGAGCGTCAGCATATCTTGGGTGTTGATAGATTGGAGTCATACTATTTTGATTATTAGTTGGTTTAATTTTTTTCTGTAGGTCTTGATAAATCCTGCAACCCTTATAATTTGCAGGATGCGGACCTCCGCATAGTGCACAAGAGGCAGGCGTATCTCTGTTTTTTTTTCATGTTTTAGTATCATGAGCACCTCCAGATTTAACACATGCGAATGAACGATGACAGTACGTTTTTGTATGATTGTATGATTGACACCTTGTACACTGTACAGGTTCTACTTTTTTGCGTGGGGGCTCAACTTTGATAGACATATTTTGTAGGAATTTGAGATGATATATTTCTTTATTATTTTCTGCCGGCTCTAGATCTACGAAGAATAAGGGTAAAGGGTCCTTTGTTATTCTACCTTTTATATTATGCACATTTCTAGTTTTGAAACCAAGTTGATCTAGTTCTTTTCTAATTTCTTCCACTGGCACTGTGGGGTGTAGGTGTCTTATTACTACGCGATATGCTCTCTGTTGCTTAAATTGGAACGTATGATGTTTAATATCTTTTTCTTGTAGGTGCTTACTTAATTTTCGGTAGGCTTCCGGTGTTTTGACATTAATTTTTACCTCTTTGTTAGCCATTGTTTTAGACTCATAGTCTTTTGCTGATAATACCGCGCTTAAATTTTTAACCATGTCAGGGTAGCATTTGACACCCTGAATAAATATTGGAGGAGGCTTTGGGATATTTACCTCCGGTGTTTCAGCTGCATTTTCGTTCTCCTTTGTGTCCTGACTTAGGAGAGGGGAAAATCTATTTGTTTGACTAGGAGTAGTCTTCGCGGATGATGTTCCTACTTGTGTGTTAGTTATTACGTGCTTTTTGGATTGTATTTGAGTCGCCCGCTTGCGTTTTATTCTGCGCACTTCTTGCCAGCTGTTTTCCATATTGGTGGTGTCTTCCTCAGAGTCAGAAAAGACTTCCATGTCGGTGTCATTTTGTTTTTGCGAGGTTATTGAGGGTGCTAGTGATGGTAATGGGGGAAATTGGTATTGGTAATTAAAGGCAGCGGCAGGGGGATTTGGTAATATCTGTGCGTTATTTGAGAGTTGCGGCTGTTGATAAGGTACGTTAACAGGTTGATGTTGTTGATAAAAGACATTATTTGGGTAAAAGTTAGGCATTGGATTGAAAGTAAAGCCCGGCATTGTGCCTTGATAACCCGGGCCGGCGCCAGGGCCTGTGCCGGCCGGTTGCATGATATAAATTCCGCAAAATGTATGTATTTAATAATGTTAGACAGTTTACTTATCTTGGGGTCTGTTGACCGATGACTTGCGAGCTTATCAATTGCACTCGAGCACTTAGCGTAGCGGACACAACCTTGCGCTAGGAAACTCAAACGAGTACTCGCTGTTAGGGAATACCACCGCAAATTCAATAACAGAATTCCCAATCATCAGATCTTTACTTCAGCCTTTCGAAGACTGGGTGAGGTTTATTCCACCAGCCCAAGTCTAAATACAACAGACTTTCAAATAGTTAATGGCTGTTTACGACAGACGCTGTCTTGATATTGTTTCAAAATTAATATTGACTATCAAAATCAGGATTAAAAAAATCAAATTTATATTTTCCAAATAACTATAGAAATATTTGTTTTTCATTAACACCCAGTATCTTTTTAAGGGAAAATTTTGGTACTACGGTGTATTAGGTTTGTTGGGGAGCTTCCCAGTTTTCCGCTATGTTTGGTAACGTCTGGTTGCTAGCTCGAATTGAACTGTAGTGGACTGTATGGATTTATTCTTCACTAAATTATACACTCGTTGAAAGCAAAGTAGGTAATTTATTTGCAATAAATTAACACACAAACATTTGAACATTTAAACAAAGGATTAGCGTTTCTCGGAGTGGACTGCTCGCGTCCAGTCTCGTTGACTGACGGAGGGTAAGTGGTGACGGCAGGCGCGCTCCAAGAAGTGCTGAAATGCGCATAGTACAACGCACAACTACAAGCGAAGCGGCAAAATTTATGAAACACTTAACATACCGCCCGCCTTGGAAAGGGTAACCTTTCAAATAACAACAGTACAAATTTGACATGTAACAGCTAGAGTAAGACATGTAACTAAAATCGACATATACAAAGCATAATAATACATAGATCTTAAGGTAATACAAGAAAACCCGAACAATGGAAAGCCAAAAGCTTCATGAAACACTGCGCAAGACGCTAACGTACTAGTTCACAACACCAGGTAGCGGGCACAATTTGGCGAAGGATCGCTTTACGATCCCTGACACAGTTTTCACTGACGCCACACGCGTAACGCCGTCAAGGCTAGGGTGCAGCTCGGCGACCCGGCCTAACCTCCACTTCAAAGGGGAAAGATTGTCATCCTTGATGAGGACCATGGAACCAGGCTGGAGGTTCGAAAAGTGTGTGCGCCATTTGGTGCGCTGTTGGAGTTCTGAGATGTACTCCTTACTCCATTTTTTCCATACATTCTGGTGGAACTGTTGTATTCTTTGGTATCTAGACAGCCGAGACTCGGCTATCTCAGTAACGTTGGGATCAGGCAGTGACACCAAAGGACGACCGATCAGAAAATGAGCAGGAGTCAAAGGCTGAAGGTCGTTTGGATCAGCGGACAAAGGAGACAGGGGTCGGGAGTTTAAGGTCGCTTCCACCTGTGCTAGCAAAGTGCAAAATTCATCGTAATTTAGACTAGCGTTACCTATAACGCGCCGTATGTGATGTTTGGAGGATTTAATTCCGGCCTCCCACAATCCGCCAAAGTGGGTATAAAATGCCAAGCTACTCCGTCGTTCGCGACTGATTCGGAAATAGAAAGGCCTTGTTCCGCAAGAAAATTGCCTAATTCGATTAATTCAGAATTAGCGCCGACAAAGTTAGTTCCATTGTCTGAATAGACATGGAGCGGTTTGCCTCGACGAGCTACAAACCGGCGAAAATCCATTAAGAAGGTTTCAGTAGAAAGGTCAGCGACCAATTCAAGGTGTACTGCTTTTGTGACAAAACAAACGAATAGACAAAGGTAGGACTCCACTAATTTAGAACTACGTCCCTTGCGATCCTTTATCATGAACGGTCCACCATAATCAATACCAGTTGTATGAAATGGGGGCGATGATTGAATACGAGAGGCTGGCAGATCTCCCATTATGGGTTCAGTTAGCTTAGGAGAAAATCTAAAACACCGCAAGCATTGATGAACCACTTGCTTGACTATATTTCTGCCAGAGGCAATCCAATATCGTTCTCTGAGATTAGCTAACAGCATTTGAGGTCCGGCATGGAGAAGCCGAAGGTGCTCATGTGAGACTAGGAGTTTGGCGAATGGATGTTTGCCAGAAATCACTAGAGGAAACTTCTTGTCAAAAGGTAATTGAGAGTTGTGGAGCCTACCACCAACTCTTAGCAGTCCCTTGGAATCCAGATAGGGGTTCAAGGATATCAAAGCAGAAGATTGTTTCACAGACTTGTTCTGTGACAACAGTCGTCAGGAAATGACTCGCGTTGTGAAACCTTTGCAAGCCTTACAAGGGATGATTGCAATTCATCTCTCGAAAGGGGCCCAGAAAGACGATCAGCTTTGAGGGTCAGCGCATTGTTATAAAACGAAAGCAATAAGCTGTAACTCGTTTTAGTCGAGCCAAACTTGAATACTGATTGAACGGAAATGGTTCAACAGAAAAACTCTGAACTTCTTTTTTGAATTCTGGAAGCTCAGCAAGAACATGTTGGAAGTAGGCCAAGATGCCTCACCTTCGCTTAGCCAGGTGGGACCATGCCACCAAAGGCTTAATTCTTTTAAGACTAAAGGAGGGATTCTCCTAGTGAGAAGATCAGCAGGATTCGAAGCGGTAGGGACATGCCTCCACGTGGCATCAGAAGTGAGTTGCTGAACATCTGCAACTCTGTTGCACACAAAAGTTTTAAGAAGATTTGGACTGGTTTTCAACCATCCTAGCACTATTGTGGAATCTGTCCACAAACCAATTCTAGATATGGGCAAATCAAGTGCCTTTATGACTTGCACGGAAAGTTTACTTAAAAGAACAGCTCCGCAGAGCTCGAGCTTCGGAATTGTGAAGGGCTTTAAAGGGGCTACCTTAGCCTTGGAACAGAGAAGGTGAACTTGTACTTCCCCTTCCTGATTCTTGGAACGTAGGTATATCGACGAACCGTAACCATTGTTGGAGGCGTCGCAGAAACCATGGAGTTCTATCTCAACCACGCGCCGACAGAGGACGTGACGAGGAATTGTTAAGTCATTGAGCATGAGAAGATCACTGCGATATGTAAACCATTTTTCTTGTATGGCGTTGGGAACGGGTTCATCCCAATTCAACTTTTCCATCCAAAGTTGTTGCAAAAGAACCTTGGCACCCATGGTGCATGGACTTAGCAGACCCAGCGGGTCAAATATCTGTGATATTTTAGACAAGATGCTACGCTTGGTAGCCTTACTACTTGTAGAATTTGAAATATTGAACATCAGATGATCGCTTTTGAAGGACCAAATCAAACCAAGGGTGCTTGTGTGCTCATGTGCACTGAAATCAAGAACACCAGGATGCAAATCGAGATCTGGGATTCCATCGAGAACTTCTGGAGAATTAGAAATCCACTTTCTAAGTTTGAAACAGCCTGAATCAAGAATCTGATTCAAGTTTGAACAGAGAATACGCGCTTTCTCAGGAGTGTCGGCGCCTGTCAGAAGTCGTCGACGTAGAAGTCCTCCTTTATAATTCGAGAGACTTCGGGATTTGAAGCTGCACATTCGATGCCCAATTGGGTCAAACATCGAATGGCTAGAAAAGACGCTGAAGCGGTGCCATACGTAACTGTATTCAGATCGTATGACAGAAGAGGCTCAGTTGGAGAGGACCGCCACAGGATTCTCTGAAGGTGCCTATGGTTAGGATTCACCATAACCTGACGATACATCTTCTCAATGTCGGCTGATATAGCGAACAAATGCTTGCGAAAGCGAACAAGAATGGAAAATAAGTCTTGTTGCATGGTGGGCTAACCATCTGAATACTGTTCAGAGATTGCCCGGAAGTGGTTGCTTGGGAACCATTGAATACAACTCGGAGTTTAGTTGTCAGGCTTTCCTCTTTTAAGACTCCGTGGTGGGGTAGATAATAGGTTATCTCGTTTAAATTAGGGTTTGAAACGGACATATGACCTAATTTAGAATATTCATTCATGAAATTCGAATAGCGATTGGACAAGTCAGGGTTTGCTTGTAACCGCTTCTCTAATGATAAGAATCTTTTCTGAGCGATTTGCAATGAATCACCCAATACCTCTACAGGTTTCTTGACAGGGATAGAGACAACGAATCGACCATTCGCTTCTCGTTGCGTATTTTGCACGAAATGTGCCTCACAGGCGTTCTCTTCATTTGTGCGGACCTTTTCCTCAGGGTAATGTTCGAGTTGCCAAAACCTAGCAATGGGGTCAGAAGCATCCTCGATCGTGCTAAGATTGCAATATACAGGGTACGCAGAAGGGGGGCCTGTAGGGCCAGAAACAATCCAGAGTTTTTTGGAGGATGGGAAGATTTGGGCCTAGACCAATTTGTCCAATACAAAGGAGCTGCCAGAAAATGGGCGAACTAATCAGAATGTCGATGGTGCCCGGTTGGTCATAGGACAGATATGATAACTTGATGTTATCAGGAACCTTGAAACTGTTTCGCTGGACGCGAAGACTTGGGGTTGTAACTGTAATCTCATCGAGAACAAGACAAGATAGGCCAATACTGTATGAGGTGTGAGGGGCTTGCAGCTTGATATCACACCTAGCTTTGATTTGAGAAGTAGCTTTACTTAAGCCAGAAACAGTAACGTTGACTTCGCGAATTGGAAGCTTCAACCTTTTACACACATCTGAACGTATGAAGTTCGATTGGGAACCGGAATCCAGCAGGATTCGCACAACATGAGGCGTACCATCATCAGCGATGAGTTTAGCGGTAACCGTAGGTAAGAGTACCTGCAAAGCATTCGAACAGAATGCCGAAATCGATTGATTAGTTCAACAGGGGTTTCTGCTGACACCGCAGATCCTGGTTGACTACAAGAAGCATTTTGAGATTTGTCCTCATGAAGAAGGGTGTTGTGCCTTGATTTGCACTTTCTACACGTATATTTGGAGCTACAGCGGCTCGAAAGGTGACCCTGAGTTAGGCAATTAAAGCACACACGGAGCTCTTTTGCCTTTGAATTTCTGTCAAGGGAAGACAGCTTGACAAACTTATCGCATTTGTACAAGGGATGAGATCCTTTACAAAATGGACACGAAGGGGTACCTGACACAAATGATTTCGAATGTACCTTGGAAGACTTTTCGGGTACAAGCTTAATATTTTTTACTTCCAGAGTTTCTAGAAGATTTGCTGTGTTTTGTAAAAATTCCTTGAACTCGTCAAGATTAGGCAGGTCAGAACTTGACCGGTTTCTAAGGACCTCCCATTCACGGAATGTAGTGGGGTCCAGTTTTTTAGAAACGACATAAATGATAACAACATCTAGAAGATCGCTTTCGGTTGCTAATGATTTGATTGCTGTAAAATGTTTGAATAACATATCGGTAATCGTACGTAATTTAGTTGCAGATTCCTTACTGCACGATTCAAGGTCGAAAATAGCATTGAGGTGGTTATGAATCAGAGTTTTTGGATCATTGTAACGATTACACAATGCATCCCAAGCTAGAGTATAATTACTCGCAGTAAACTCTAAACTTTTTATAATTTGGTTTGCATCACCCTGTAAACTAGCCTTTAAGTAATGCAGTTTTTGAATATTAGTTAGCGTTTGATTCTCATGAATTAAACTAATAAAAATCTCACGAAATTCCAACCACTCTGACACGTTTCCTGAGTATTTGGGAATCGAGATGGTAGGAAGGCGTACAGCTCGAGTATTGCAATGCGAGCTGCAGCTTGAATGCGCTGATCTCACGCTACCGTTAGGCGATCCAGAACGATCTGGTGCAACATCATACTGTTTGTTGTATTCATTAATCAAATATTTAGCTTGTGAGATTGCAAGAAATTAAGAGTCTTCAAATTCGACTTGTTGCTGCATTTCAGATTCTGCATCCTTACTGTTTTCTAAAATTTGTTCATGAACCGCATAATATTCCGATAACACGGTGGGTATAGCATCCAATCTTTCTTGCAATTGAATAATTTGAGTGCTAGATAAGAATTGATCTTCATCGTGAATTGTTTGCAAAGATTGCACGTAATTTGCGAAACGCGTAAGCTTGCCCTTAATAGAGCCTCGTGCTCTTACAAGCGAATCCATAATTGTTGAAATTAAAACAATTTAACAGATAGAACCAACGGAATTTTGTTTACAACGCAAAAACAGCCCTGATAACGACGCGAGATTAACTTGGCGCTACGACGCGAAAATGGCCCTGACAACGCGAGATTAACTTGTGAATAATTCGACTGCAATTTGAAAAATGCCGGGGATACTGTACTCGCGAACAAGCGAAACAACTTTTCATTTTACGCAATTAAAATTAGTCCAGGGAAATTAGACATTGCACTTCGGAAAAATTCCCGGAAAGCTGGATTTTGGTATGAGCCTTAATATTGTGGTTCTAAACAAAATGTCAAAAGTCCTCATCGATCCGACTGCCGCTAAAAATTTTACGCGAGGTCAAAGGTCACCGAAAACGGTTTTTCGTGAATATCTCGTTAACTGTTGCTTTTACAGAAAAAATATCAATTCTAAAATTTGTAGCTTGCGAAATTTCTTACAAAAAAGATATAATGATTTTTATTCGTAAGAGTAACTGTTTTGGAGATAATTCGATTTGCAGAGTTGTAACAAATAGATGCACTCCTCAACGGGATGTATATCTCAATGGAGTTGATACAACAATAGAAACAAACACATATATAGTACACTGTAGTCTAGATGGAGAAGCAGTGTGCTCTAAAAAGTTCCCTTTCCTTGTCATAAAACCTCGAGAGACATCTGCTTGCTGCTCTTGTCGGAGCATAAATTTCTTTACGTTAGTATTGAGTGATATTTCCTTGTGAACGGACGTGCTTACTTAATATTTGTATTAATTTTTGTGGCAGAAATGTAATAAATTCTCTAATAATGTGGAAGTTTGTTCCATTTGCAGTAAATCTCTGTTGGAAGGTAAAACTGTTGTTGTGGAACGTGAACTTGAAACTTTGGGAGGTCGAGTGTTGAAAGAAAGGACGGCAAAGTTGAATATTTGCGAAGTATTAATTTTGTGACAATTCATGTACAGTGCCATAAAGAGTATACTCGAAAGTCTGGCATATTGGCATCAAAAAGACAGAGAGAAGAAGCCAGTACATCTACGAGTCTTGGTATTTTGTGCAGTGATGAAGCGAGTGAGGAAGAAAAAAGAAATAAGAAAATATTCGCCGTAAAATTCATCAAGTTTCGACGCTTTCCTTTAAGAACTCTGTTTACCAAGACAGAATGTTCTCCAGACGTGATTTTCAACAATGGAATTCGTTTTTTCCTGGCTATGTATAAGGCCCCAGTAAAAGAAGTATCTATTGATACTCACAGATATTCAACTTTTGTAAAATCTACACAGCTCGAAAATTCTGTTCAATTATTTATTCTTCTGCTGCTCGGCAACAGTTAATGCGGGTCTATTACAGGTTCAAATATGGCTAGGTAACAAGCTTACCCCTGAAGACTGTAGATGGACGTCAAGGGATAACATTTTGGAGTCAATTCAAACTCTGCTTCCACCTGCTCCACACATTCTGCTGAATACTATTTTTTGAAATTGCATCAAGGGCTGTAGATTAAACTGCGGCTGCAGAAAAGTTGGTTTATATTGTTCACTAGTTTGTGGTAGTTGCCAAGGTCAGTCTTGCTTAAAGACCCGATATAAATGACGGCGATAATTGCGACTCCACTCAAGATATAGATCCATCGCGCTTCCTGACTGAATCTCTGGAAATACAGAAGACAGCCGAAGAAGAACAAGAAGATAATGAAGAAGAAAGCATACAGATTGAAATAGAGCCTGAAGATGAATATTAATTATTCAGATTAGTAACTCCTGTTTTGAATCCAAAATTGATTAATGAACAAGTTCAGAATATTTTTTTAAATAAACATTTTTCAAACAAAAATAAAAGTGGATTAGGTCTACTGGGAACACCACAGAAAAAAAACGCACCTTGTACTCTACCTCGAAGGTGGTGTGGAAAAGAGTGCACGTTTCATGGGAAACATAAAGGTTTCAACTCTGTAAATCGAATTATCTCCAAACCGGTTACTTTTACGAATAAAAGTTATCATATCTTTTTTATAGGAAATTTTATAAGCTAAAAATTTGGTAATTAACATTTTTTCTGTAAAACTGACCGTTAACGAGATATTCACGAAACACCGTTTTTGGTGACCTTTGACCCCGCGTAAAATTTTTAGCGGCACTCAGATCGATGAGGACTTTTGACATTTTGTTTAGAACCACAATATCAAGGCTCATACCAAAATCCAGCTTTCCGGGAATTTTTCCGAAATTTTGCTTTTATTTTGTCTAATTTCCCTGGACTAAATGTTTATATGACTCATAAACCATTTGTTTATGCGATAATACGCAGATCAAGTTATGCACATGCAGACACAGATGCTAGAAAATTAGGCTTACATTGATATTGGTGTGTGCCGCCTTTCTCGTTATTGCGGTTTGAACTGCCGTCGAGCTTCCGCGCCGTTGTGGACTCGGCGTTTGGCTTTCTCGCTCCCACGTTGATAGCACCGCATATGCTCTCTTCCTTCCTCGTTAGGGACGATTAAAACTGCGTGTTGTACTTGCCTTGATGACCAATTTGGGCTGCTAATCGGGCTCGTACTAATCCGGTTCGAATAACCATGCGGCTCGAAGGAACCAATGTTAGGGAGCTTCCCAGTTTTCCGCTATGTTTGGAAACGTCTGGTTGCTAGCTCGAATTGAACTGTAGTGGACTGTATGGATTTATTCTTCACTAAATTATACACTCGTTGAAAGCAAAGTAGGTAATTTATTTGCAATAAATTAACACACAAACATTTGAACATTTAAACAAAGAATCAGCGTTTCTCGGAGTGGACTGCTGGCGTCCAGTCTCGTTGACTGACGGAGGGTAAGTGGTGACGGCAGGCGCGCTCCAAGAAGTGCTGAAATGCGCATAGTACAACGCACAACTACAAGCGAAGCGGCAAAATTTATGAAACACTTAACAAGGTTAATTGCTTTGTTTTGGCTTAAAGAAGCTTTGGTTACATTTTTTACACCTAATTATGCTTCACCCTGTATATTGTGTACATTTATTATTGATATTATTGCCAGAATTATTGATTTATTTTAAAAATTTAGTATATCCAGATGTAAATTTGTACAATGGCGGACAATAAATTTAGGGCGGCCTGTCATTCGCTTGGCACTCTTTATGTTGATGACACTGTAAGTCTATGTCAAATTCGAGGTTAGCAGGTTAGGGTTTGCTTCAGTTTTAACACAAACTGATGCAAAACCTAACCACAAATTAAATCATGGGTTTCCAGAAAGCACGGGATGATAGGCTACTACTTGACACAGGCTATTGACGAGCCATGGATGCTTTGGCTCATACTTGTATCGCACGATATTCGCGGACAGTGCAGAATGTGTATACTGTGAAGAAGTGCACACTTCGCAACACACTCTCTTCGAGTGGAATACTCAATAAAAAAACTGAAGAGAGAAGGAAACAGAGGGCTTGAATAGAGACAGGGTGTGCACCGCAACGAAGAAATGTGGTGAGATAGTCTCGGTGCATATTTGTAAACAGAAGAAGCGTTATCCTTTCGGTACATCTCGTCAGTAAACGAAAGGAGCGTAGACCGCAGACGTCTGGAACCTTAATACTAATGTTGTTTACCACTTACCACCTCGTATGACCAGTTTGATGATTAACTCTTTTGTTGTCATTTCGTGCTTTTCGCTCCGATTTAAAAATGCGTGGATTACCAAGAGATTATTCGTATAAAATTAATAAAGATAACAATATCTTGCTGGGCAATATAAAGTCAAAGGAAGATGTGGAGGTGAGCTATTACAATCTACTTTTGCATGCTTTCTTAGAACATTCCTCTGTTGACACTGCGATGTTGTCAAGGAACACCTGCTCCTGATTTGAAGACAATGATTTTTTGCCGTTGCTGTTATCCAAAAGAAATGTAATCTTGGTTAATGATAGCAAACAAAACGCGTACAAAGGCTAATTGCTTTATTCCAAAGCATGTAAACTTCAAAAAACCCAATTTGAAGGTATTCAACTGGAAAAGCACACATTCCACATCAATACACATTAGAAATGTAAAGTTTGAAAAAAATCGTTAGAGCCAGCCGCTTTTGAGAAAATCGAAAAAACTGAAAAATTACAAGAGTAAAAGTTATGCGAGTAGTGTATCTAGAGGGATTCTGGGACACTTCGATTGGTTTGGAACTTGGCTAAGTGTCACGTGGCGAGGTCATTGGCCTCTGGTTTGAAACTTGGCTAGGTTTAGTCGGGGGTTACGGGCCTAGCCGAGGTCAAGTCATGGGCCTAGCCGGGGTCCGGTTCCCACGATGAATTTTTGAGGCTAAAAGTGTAATTTTATTCCTACGCTTATCAAAATTCTCCCAGGCTCAACAGGATGTGAGTCATCGTCTGGGAATGCAAAACTTGTTGAGACTTGTAGATGCTGGGTGTCTACCAATTAAACAATGGGGTTCATTGTTTAAGAAATCTGCACGATTACAAAAATAATTGGACAATGAAGCCATTGTTGTCAGGAGAAATTTTTGCTGACCTCCATTATCATATAGCTAAGAAAGGGGGGTTGGGCTGCTATTCGGCTACCTTGTTTCGGCTACCATAATTTACACCAGTTTTCAGTTAGATCAGTTTTAAATACACAGTCTCAAAATTGAGCCGATAGTTATTTATT
Organism: Agriotes lineatus; assembly: GCA_940337035.1. Taxonomy (NCBI): domain Eukaryota; kingdom Metazoa; phylum Arthropoda; class Insecta; order Coleoptera; family Elateridae; genus Agriotes; species Agriotes lineatus. The sequence goes on along the minus strand of OW679194.1, from coordinate 29,047,249 downwards.
TCGCTTTTTACTGTTGGATTTATGTACAGAAGACAGCATCCCGCACAGCAATAATCAAGTTCCTAAAGAAATATTATTATGCTGTAGAGATTTACAGGTTACAATTCGGAGTGTAAACTGAGTTCAAAAATTTAGGATATTTCTATACAGCTATTAGCAACAGTACCATTTAATTGCTTATTGTTTTCTTTTACGTAAGACCCAAATTTTAGATTCGATTGTTTTAATATAGGCTCGAAAGCACTGCTGACAGACAGACAGACAGGCAGAAAACTTGTAATGCAGCTGCCAAACCGGGCCTTGTCAAATATCGAACAGCAATATATATTAGGAAAAAATACTCTTTAGTTAGCAGGTTAAAAGTTTGATGTAGTTTTAGCCAATCTTATACACTTATATAATTCCAGCACTAAAAAATGGTAGAAAGCTAAAACACGTAAGTACGGTAGAGTCTTAAACAGCAGAATTTTATAATACAAAACAGAGCGATAAAAGAACCGTGAGGGATCATATTTAACCACCCGACATTTTTCAGTTTATCCGATTCAGCAACTTCCGCATATCAATCTCTCAAAAACAAACACCTTCTTTGTTCTTGTGTTAGCACCTTGGCTTTAAGAATGTTATGGTAGTATATTTACGAAATCCGGCGCCACGGCACTATATGTTTTAACTACATTTTTTATTAAGCATTCAATAACTACAAAAATAAAAAGCAGCTTAAAATATTGTTCCTAAAAAAAGTGGTGGTGTAGTTTTATCATTGGAATTTCGATTTCTTACAACGGTATTTGTAAATCATTCGTAAATAGTCCAGATTTTTGTTGCAAGGAGCATAGTTGTAGCAGAGATATCTGACGAATAAAAGACTATAGAAGATATAAACAGACAGTAATATTAATCTAAAATTGAATTAACTAAAATTAAGTATTTATCAAACATTATTAACAAAGTTGTTAGACGCATGATACAGGCAGCTATTAATTACTTAATAAATACAATTGTCCTATATCCTGTATTCATGGGTTATGTAGTACTCGTTTTGCTTTCTTAGAGTAAGGACGTTCTCGACCCGCGTCTTGAAAGTGCCCGAGTGTGATAACGATAACAGCAGTTGACCGATAACGCGCGGTCGCCGTGCTAAAAAGTGACCTATCCATAAACAAACATTGATTTATATTTATTTAACATTAACATTAATCAACTATTGTGCAGTGTTGTGTTATGGCACAGGTAAATAGCATTAAATGTTATGTCTAGTAGCAATGAGCACAACCTCTCATCACAAATTAACCCCAATATGAGCCAATACTATGGATTTCCGTATCCTTATCAGCAACAATCACATATTTTAAGTAATAATATACAACCAACACCTACACCTTATGGGCAAATACCATTGACGCAATATGCTGCGGTACCACAAATCCAACCAGTACAATCGCTTCAATATCCACAAATACCTGTAACTCAACTTTCAATGCTGTCGCAAACACAATCACCTTTCCAACAAACTTCTACACAAATTACTTCAACACAAGACACCCAGCAAGATATGCTAAGTGGTTCAGATGAAGACGAAAATATGGCCGATGATAATAACGCTTGGCAGAAGTACACTGGAAATAAAAGAAAAAGACGAAAAAAAAATAGTCAAACACTAAACCAACCACTTGCTTTAGCAGAAACAAACAAATTCTCAGGGTTAGTAGAAGTAATAGACGTAGCCGGTAGCAGCCGGGAAACTAACAATGCGAAGCAACCCGATAAAACACCAAAGCCACCGCCAATCTTTGTGCAAGGAGTAATGAACTATCAGCAAATGGTGGATAGGATAAAACACATAGTTGAACAAGAGCAATATACCACCAAATGTATGACAAATAATGTCGTTAAGATCAATGTACACACACCTGACTCATACAGGAAACTCATTAACCATTTCATTGACAACAACGTTATTCATCATACATATCAAACTAAACAAGAGCGTGCGTACAGAGTGGTTATACGATATCTACATCCCACAACCCCAACAACTAATATAATATCAGAATTGGCATTGAAAAATCATAAAGTTAGAAATATTATAAACATAAAACATAGACAAACTAAGGAGGCCCTACCGTTATTTATTGTAGATCTAGAACCTGCAGTAAATAATAAAGATATCTATAAATTACAATATCTGCAAAACCTAAAAATATCTGTGGAACCGCCTAAGAAAAACACAAATTTGGCTCAATGTACAAGATGCCAAAATTACAATCACACCAAATCATACTGCAATCGCCCATATGCGTGTGTTAAATGTGGTGGAAACCATGACTCCAAAACGTGCGCTAAAACTAGGGACACTCCAGCCACGTGTGCATTATGCAAAGGGTCGCATCCGGCAAATTACAGAGGATGTATGGTCTACAGAGATTTACAAAACAAGATTTACCCAAATCGGCAGCAACAACAAGCAAAGGTACAACATGCTCAATATAAACCGAATATAAGGGATTTTCCTCCTTTGCCAACAAAAAACGATTTCACTAAAACACCAGTCACTACCTATAACCACATAGCAGCAAATATACCACAAACATCAAATGACCTTACCCTTACGCAATTCCTTGCTGAATTCAAAGGAATGTTTAATCAATTGCTACAACAAAACAGCATGATCCTAAACATGCTTACAACAGTGATTACCAAACTAGTTAATTAATGGCCAAATTCTTACAAATTGCATTATGGAACGCCAACGGCCTTCAAAACAAAAAACAAGAGGTAGAAGTCTTTCTTAAAATGAATAATATTGACATCCTACTCATATCTGAAACTCATTTCACAACAAGAACGTTTATAAAAATACCTCATTACAACATCTACCACACTGAACATCCGGACAACACAGCCCATGGTGGTGCGGCTATTATTATTCGTGACACAATTGTACATCATGAACTTCTGAAGTACGAAGAACCCTTCTTACAAGCTTCAGTTATTGAAGTCAGTAAGCTACCTAGCCCACTCACGATAGCTGCTGTATATTGTCCTCCAAAACATAAATTAACCAAGGACATATTACAACCCTTCTTCAATTCACTCGGTCAGAAATTTATAGTTGGCGGCGATTTTAATTGTAAGCATACGAGATGGGGCTCTAGGTTGATAACTACAAGGGGTAGACAACTTGATAAACTCATTACGGACAACAATTATGAATATATCTCAACTGGCACTCCAACATACTGGCCAACCGATGTAAACAAGATTCCGGATCTATTAGATTTTTACATAGCTGCTGGCATTTCAAGAAATTACGTAGATGTTTCTCCTAGCTATGACCTACCTTCAGATCATAGTCCAGTACTTGCTACTATCAGCACCACAATAATCATGAAACAACCCAAGCGAGTACTTTGTAATAGTCGAACTGATTGGGATAAGTTTAAACAATATGTGCATGAATGCATAGATACTAACATGAGATTAAAATCATCAGAGGAGCTAGAAGGTGCAGTAAATCATTTTATAATGACAGTACAAGAGGCAGCGTGGAGTGCAACACCACTGATTGACCAAAAACGTAACCCACCTAATGTTCCAAAAGAAATATGCGAACTAGTAAAAGAAAAAAGAAAGGCTAGGGCAGTCTGGCAGCGTACACGTAATATCAACGACAAAACTACATACAATCAACTTACCAACAAGCTTAAGAAGAAAATGACAGAGACAAGGAATGAAGCATTTCAGAACTACGTAAGTAGCCTATCCAAAGATGACTATAGTATTTGGAAAGCTACTAAGGGATTCAAGAGACCTCAACTACAAGTTCCTCCATTACGTAAAAATGATGGCACTTGGGCAAGGTCAGAAAAAGAGAAAGTTGAACTTTTTGCCCAACACTTAGCGGAGGTATTTACACCTAACTCCAATGAGACTAATGAAGATGTTGACAACTTTCTCGATGCACCGTTGCAACTATCCCTCCCAATTAAAAAATTTACGATTAACGAATTACGAAATGAAATTAAATTCTCAAGTAATACAAAAGCGCCAGGCTACGATTTAATAACGGGCGTCGTACTCAAACAACTACCACGAAGAGGGGAGCAATTCTTACTAGCACTCTTTAACGCAATGCTACGGTTAACCTATTGGCCCTTGCAATTGAAGTTTGCTCAAATTATCCTAATCCAAAAACCTGGGAAGCCGCCAAACGAAGTTCACTCTTATCGCCCAATCAGCTTACTACCTGTCGTATCGAAACTTTTTGAAAAGTTAATACTAAAACGAATAAACGAAGCTGGTATATTAGACGAATGGATTCCAAACCACCAGTTTGGGTTTAGGAGAGGGCACTCCACTATACAACAGTGTCATAGAATAACCAATATCATTCAAACATCACTCAATAGAAAGAAGTACTGTTCAGCAATCTTCCTAGACATCAAACAAGCATTTGACCGTGTGTGGCATAATGGACTGCTGTTTAAGATCAAACATATTTTTCCTCACCAATACTATCTTCTGCTAAAATCATACTTATCAAATCGATTATTCCAGACCAAACTTGGAAATGAAGTTTCACAATTACACCCAATCACTGCTGGTGTTCCTCAGGGCAGTGTTTTGGGTCCAGTCCTATACCTCTTGTTTACTGCAGACATACCGACTACGCCAAACGCAACACTGGGAACATTTGCAGATGATACTGCCATACTTGCATGCCATGAAGATCCTCAAACTGCGGGAAACCATTTGCAAGAAGGTCTAAATGCTCTAGAAGAATGGTTGCACAAATGGAAAATAAAAGTGAACGAAACCAAGTCTACCCATATAACGTTCACAACAAGACGATCACTATGTCCACCTGCAACTCTAAACAACGTCCCTATACCACAAGCAGACAACGCTAGATATCTGGGCCTTCACATGAACAAAAGGTTAACGTGGAAAACGCATATATTAAAAAAACGTAAAGAAATGGACCTCAGAATTAAAAAAATGTATTGGCTTGTAGGGCGAAATTCACAACTGTCACTAGAAAACAAATTATTAATTTACAAAACCATTATAAGACCTATATGGACCTACGGCTGTGAATTATGGGGTTGTGCAAGCTACTCAAACATTGACATAATACAACGGTTCCAATCGAAGACCTTGAGGAACATCTTTAATGCTCCCTGGTACATATCAAATCGTACACTTCACACTGACTCCAACATACAATATGTGCGGGACATAATTAGACAGCGAGCTGCTAGCCATCACGAGAGACTTCTAGGACATACCAACGACATAATCACACTGCTAACGCAACAACCAACCATCCGAAGATTGAAACGCAAATGGCCGTGGGACCTGACAGAAGAATAAAGACAAAATAACCATCCCCCAAACCCCAACATGAAGGAAAACCGAGATGGCACCACTGGGCGCTCATCTCTTCAAGACTGTACTCATTTCATACAATTAACTCATAGAATTTATTGTAATTAATTCTGATTGTTAATGCCAATTACTATAATAAAAAAAAAGGGTTATGTCTTAATCTGATTTAGTCGATTAGAGTCGAATAACTAAGGTTATTACAATGCTAAAGACTGTACGCAAAAGGTAAGATATCAAAATTTTAAAATAAAACCGTGAGAATAAGAATTAAATAAAATAAAGCCAAGTAAAAGCTATTAGGCTACAACAATATATTAGTAAAAACTCTCTAATTAATAAAGATGTTATACACGATACCCAACGGTGAGGGACAGTTCATTTTTGCCGGATAAAAACTTATCTAGATTGGTTAAAAATCAGATGTATAAGAGAGAAAATCTCAAACTTGTTTAAAAACATTTTGTAACTAAACAATCACATTAGAAATTGTGTAAATAAAGCTAAAATTAGAAGGAGGCGCAAACTGTAGAAAATACCGGTCCAGACCTGCGGATGAGAGCGTCTGGGAATGTGCAAGGTTGCTAAAAAACCCGGATGTTATTGTTGTCTGGAGTGTCTGCGTAGGTCTGCGGGGGAAATCTGCGCTATGGCTTCTGCACAGTTTTGGCGGGAAGTTCAAATTCTGCCCAGGTTTGGCGGTAAATTCAAATTCTGCGTAGGTTTTGGCGGTAAATTCAAATTTTGCTCAGGTTTTGGTGGGAAATTCAAATTCTACTCAGGTTTTGACAGTCAATTTAAATTATGATCAGGTTTTTGACGGGAAAAATCTGGGAATGTACAATGCTGCTAAAAAAATAATGTGTGGTTAAGAAATTTGCTTAAAATTGATTGAAAATTTACAGACATTCTTTGTAAGCACCGAGTGTAAATATTACATGTTTTTTTCCTGTACTTTATTAAATACACAAAGTTTCGAAATTTGGCGATAGTTATTTATTCCGCTCTGCAAGTTTCTAAAGAAATATTATTATTATGTAGAAATTTACAGGTTAGAGTTCGGAGTGTAAATTGAGTTAAAAATTTCTATACCGCTATTAGCAGCAGTACCGTTTAATTGCATATTGTTTTCTTTTACGTAAGACCCAAATTTTAGATTCGATTGTTTTAATATAGGTTCGAAAGCACTGCTTAGACAGGTAGACAGCTAGACAGGTAGACAGCTAGACAGCTATACAGGTAGTCAGCTAGACAGCTATACAGGTAGACAGCTAGACAGGTAGACAGGCAGTCAGGCAGGCAGGCAGGCAGGCAAGCAGGCAGGCAGACAGACAGACATACTATTAACGAAGTAAGAAAAGGGAAGTTGAAACATATCTTAATTTAGCGCTTTCAAAATTATTACTGCAGAACATCAGGGGATCAATGGCCTCCATTATCAGTGTCTGAGAATTTGCAACGATGAATAAATAGACCACTGGTCAATCTGAAATGTTCCTGTAACGGTTTTATGGGCACGACGATGTAATAAAACGACAATTGTAAATATAATTGTATTTTATTTGTCTAATGTACAGTCGTGTGCAAATAAATCTGGGACAGTGTTTTTTTCACATGCAGATTCAGTTAAGAATTGAAGAATATCACCATGAATTTCCTGCTATCAGAAAGAGTTACATTAAACTTTAACAGGTACTGAAACCCGTAACTCTCTCTGATAGGAGGAAATCCATGGAAATATTCTTCAAATTCTTAACTGAATCTGCATGTGAAAAAAACACTGTCCCAGATTTATTTGCACACGACTGTACATGTATAAAATTATTACAAATATATTATACACCAGTAAATTATTGTGGTAGAGGTGTTGTTGTTGTCATCTCTGTCTGAAGGATGTCACGATCTCTTCGTGCTGTTTCCGAACTGGATTTATTCAATCATTCCTGCCTCTTTTAACTCTTCTATTATACTAACAATTTCATGAATTGCATTCGATATTCATAGTATGACGCAGACCGTTGGCTCATAATGCAAACATTTAACAGATGGGGAGGCAGATATCACCATAAATCATATACGATGTTCTTCATACATTCACGTTCTAATTACAAAATTTTTAAATGCTCTTCGAAGGGCTCCATCACATTGTCATCAAACTAATCAATCGGGTCTGGAAGTCGTAGTTTTGTATTAGTTTTAAAGTCCAGATGTTCATCTAGCGCAGTGGTTCCCAAACTTATTTGGCCTACCGCCCCCTTTTCAGAAAAAAATTACTCAGCGCCCCCTGGAAATCTACATTGTTTAACCGAACAAACAGAAAGATATAGTAGTGGTAGCTTCTTGAGACTGATAATTATCTATAAGAGTATTTCTAGGTAGGAAATTATTTTGAAAGAATAAATTAATTAGCAATTAAAAAGTACAAGGAAGGATTTATGCATTGAAAGTACAACATAAATATTTGAGAATTGTTTAATGAATGATACATTAGATACAGTTACTGCTAAATTGCGGTTCGAGCATATAAGTTGATTTAGTTGGGAAAGTTGTTTGGACAATCGGAATAACTAAAGTGAAAGCCGAATCAAATGATTATCTGAAAAAGTCAATTATGAAATGTTATAATAAAATATACCATATAGAAATTTTGTATAAATTATTATTGCTAGAGAAAATGATACTTTTAAAATAAACACATCTTTTCTGAATTTTTAACCTGTATTTTGAGTAAAAGCAAATTTGAATAATAAAACCCCTTTATTATAATGGTATTTACTTTCTGGATGGTGTATTAAAAGAAGAATAAGAACATTTAATAATGGTAAATAGTCCTCATGGAATAAATAAATCTGTAACTTGCATTTTGTGTGTTTATTTGGAAAATAATGTTATACTATGTTACACAACAGATGAAATATGTACGAATGGTTTTTCTAAATATTCTTATCTTCTCTTCTTTCTTTAAGCTTTCACCGCCTCCTTATTTTTATTCACCGCCCCCCAAATGCACCCAAGGCTACTATCGCCCCCCCCCTGGATCGTTTCAGCGCCCCCAAGGGGCGATATCGCCCACTTTGGGAATCACTGATTTAGCGTAACGGTGATATCCATACGATTGCAACCAAACCATGAAAGTAACTTTGAAAATTCATAGAAATACTTCTCGTGATATTTTTCCAAAGAGGTGACGGCTTCCATGTTACAATCAGACTGCTACGATGTATTCGATAAACTATGATTTATATGTTTATGCCCTCCTCGTGCAAGCCGTTGCCTACAATTTCTACATAACAGACAGAGAAGGCTCAGCTTGGCAGTTTGATTTGCAACTCCAGATGTCCATCTAACATAACGGTGATATTCATACGATCGCAACCAAACCATGGAAATAACTTTGAAAATTCATAGAAATACTTCTCGTAATATTTTTCTTTGTAATGACCCACCCGGTCAATGACCCCCATTATGTGAGCCGGATGTGATTGTGTGAGAAATGTGCAAGGTTGCTAAAACAATTAAATGTATGGAGTCTTTGAGAAATTTACAGCAGATGTAGTTAATGATCTCCATTATCACTGTCTATAAATTTGGTAGACAGACAGACAAGCAGACCGACAGGCAGGCAGACAGACAGACAGACAGACAGACAGACAGACAAATAGGCAGACAGACAGACAGACAGACAGACAGACAGACAGGCAGACAGGCAGACAGACAGGCAGGCAGGCAGGCAGGCAGGCAGACAGGCAGGCAGGCGGGCAGGCAGACAGGCAGGTAGGCAGACAGACAAAAAGGCAGACAGACAGACAGACAGACAGACAGGCAGACAGATAAACAGACAGGCAGACAGACAGGCAGGCAGGCAGGCAGGCAGGCAGGCAGACAGGCAGGCAGGCGGGCAGGCAGACAGGCAGGCAGACAGGCAGCTAGACAGGCAGGGAGATAGGTAGGCGGACAGGTAGACAGACAGGCAGGCATGCAGGCAGGCAGGCAGGCAGGCAAGCAGGCAGGCAGGTAGGTAGGCAGACAGACAGACAGGCAGACGGACAGGCAGGCAGGCATTCTTAACACCATTTATTGTACAGATTGTGAGCAGTAATAGAAATAGGAGTGAGAGAGATGCCTGTACCAGTTAAGTATAAGTGTCCAAAATGTAAAGGGGAAACCGATCAATATCTGTCTATATGTCTAGCTGTCTACCTGTCTAGCTGTTTGGCTGTCTACCTGTCTACATGTCTAGCGCTTACATACTTGTGACAATAATGAAAACGAATGTAGCAACAGAACTTATTAAAACTAAAAATATTACAAGACAGAAAGTTCGAGCTCTTAAGGAGGGTAAGTTGGTGCAACAAGAGCTTTTCGGTAAATTTTTTAAACCTGTTACAGAACAAATGCAAAGTGTTGCAAAAAAGATAAATAAAAAAGATAATCCTCCATCCAAATTTAAGCCTTTCAAATTGAAAAAGAAAGAGAAAGTTAAATACAATTATGATGATGATAAATATAATCTTAAAAGAAAAACTAAATACGCTTATCATGAGGATGATGATAATGATGATGAATATATCAATATATCAAATCCTCTAAAACTAGAATTATTTACACCAAAACCTGCTGATGAAGTATTGTGTGAATCCGCCGAAGATGATCCTAATACGACTATAACAAACAAATTTCAGCCGCAAGCTATAAGTTCTTCCTTAGAACAGTATGACGAACTTTCTAGAGAAATATGTAAGCAATTATCTTATAGAAATACCAAATCTAGGGAGGTATGGAATTAGATATGATTTTGATAAAACCAATTTTATTTTGGTGGAGATGAGCTAGATATAAAGGGATCAGATATAATTGTTAAAAATGTGCTCTATGACGGTACGTCTGGTTTGTACAAATTACTATTTAAAAACGATCCTCAAATAACTCCAACGCTGACAGATAGAGCAAATTATAATGATATCATAAACAGAACAAACGCGGCGCATAGAAATTTTGATAAAAATGATCAGATCGTAGGTTTCAACCAAGCGAAATACAAGAAATTTATGAAATCTAACCTGTCATCATCACTCTCGCCATCATCGATCTCATTAAGGACTATAAAGCGTACTGGTAAAGGTTGTTACACGATAAATTGCTCATTAAGACCCCATGGGATGCTCGTAGCAGTGTCCGCCCCTTGCACGTACCCCACAGCTCGAATGCTCCGGCCAGAACTCAATCGCGTGGGAGGGTTCACAGGTTTAGGGTGCGTCTTGGGGCGAAATGCCACGACGGGGTGTCGATATCGGGTTATTAAGACAAAGTTATGGGGCGCCACGACATTTGAAAGATGTTAAGATTGATAATTAACTGACGACCGGTCAAAAGTCGAAAACCAATCGCCGTAGCGTTGCGTTGCACTCCAAGGGGGCACTCCCACGGCACTGGCTTTTACACCTACCTTTTGGGTGTCCTTTCTCCAGTTGCTTAGGCCCTGTACAAAGGAATACATACACAACGCAACAAGAAACTCAATTCTTGTCGGTCACAAAAATGCACAAATAATTGAAATGAAAAACAATACGTAAATTAAAAATGGGTAATCTATTACCATACTAGTTACAGGCCCGAAGGCAAGTGTGCAGGTAGCAAATGCTACAAATTGGGGTTAGTAAACAATGCAACACAATAAGGGCTGAAGGCTTCTATTTACATTACTTGACGATAACTAGGGCTCGGGCGATTAGCACACTGCCCACAAATAGCATATACGATAGATTGAGAGTGACGGAACTTCGCACGTCACTGTATAATACGCAATTCACTGTTTTATTTAATTACTAGTACAATACGTTGATTTACTGCTAGGGCACCAAGCAACTGTGTTGTTGAAGTGCTGATGCCGGAAGATTTCGACCTGGAGATTCAACGCTCTGGCGATGCTTACAGAAGAGGGTTGCGATAGCAGCTTAGATGCGGCAGGGGTTGATAAACAGATAGGGACGGTTGACCAGCTTACTCGGGGAATTGTGGCGGCAAGATCCTTCGAAGAAGTAGCAGGGTGGAGCCAAACGATAACTCACAACTGCTCACCCTGTATATTGATGCTTTGTATTCGTTTCTGTTACGAATCCGCCAACCTGGGCGAAGAATTGTACACACCGGTACTTAGAACTTTAAGGCACGAAAAGCACTTATAACTGCCACAAGTCCGCGTCCCTGAGAACTAAAGGAGTTGTTCTTTGTTCTTAAGTTAACTTGCACATCCGTGCGATAGCGAAGCTTAAATTCGACTCTCCGGGAGGGAACGCGCTGGACGCAGCGTAAATTCGATGATTGCGTCATGCGTAAAACTTTCCATAGTTGGGCAACTTACTCGGGTACATAAAGGATCTATTGTTCGAAGTGCTGAATTGCATCACCCAAAAGGTAACGTGCAACAGAACGCGGGGCTTCCCCCGTGCACTACCTCGTCTCGCCGGCGCTGTAATCTGATATCCAAGGCCTTGCCTTTTTAACTTGAGGACTGAATGCAAACTGCATCTACCAGCGATTTATTAAGTCACTTAGCAGGGTTTTGATGCTATGATCATGCGTTACAGCGTCCGCCTCAATATTGAAGCAAATGCTTTAATTAAGATACTTTATGCGACAGATGTCGGGGCCTGGCCTACATATGTGCCAAACAGTTAGAGAATTTGGAAAAGATGCCCGATGGCTTAAATTATGCTGCAATATGCGGGAGCAGAATGCGGAATTACACATAGGTTCTTAACGAAAATCGGGAGTCTTAACAAGGTATGCAGCAAATGTATAAACAAGTTAGCAATAAACCGATGGATTATGTTTACTGGGATTATCCGAACGAGTTAGTTGATCGATTAAAGTTACTGTATGCCTCTCAAGCATCTGGCCATACAAATCATATAAATGAAATTGTTAGTATAATAGAAGAGTTAAAAGAGGCAGGAATAATTGAATAACTCCAGTTCGGAAACAGCACGAAGAGATCGTGACACCCTCCAGACAGAGATGACAACAACAACACCTCTACCACAATAATTGACTGGTGTATAATATATTTGTAATATTTTTATACATGTACATTAGAGAAATAAAATACAATTATATTTACAATTGTTTTATTACACCGTCGTGCCCATAAAACCGTTACAGGAACATGTCAGGTTGACCAGTGGTCTATTTATTCATCGTTGCAAATTCTCAGACACTGATAATGGAGGCCATTGATCCCCTGATGTTCTGTAGTAATAATTTTGAAAGCGCTAAATTGAGATCTGTTTCAACTTCCCTCCTCTTACTCGTTAATAGTATGTCTGTCTGTCTGCCTGCCTGCCTGCCTGCCTGCCTGCCTACTTGTCTAGCTGTCTACCTGTCTAGCTGTCTAGCTGTCTGCCTGTCTACTTGTCTAGCTGTCTACCTGTCTACCTGTCTACCTGTCTACCTGTCTAGCTGTCTACCTGTCTACCTGTCTAAGCAGAGCTTTCAAACCTATATTAAAACAATAGAATCTAAAATTTGTTTCTTATGTAAAAGAAAACAATATGCAATTAAATGGTACTGCTGCTAATAGCGGTATAGACATTTTTAACTCAGTTTACACTCCGAACTGTAACCTGTAAATCTCTACATATTAATATTTATTTAGGAACTTGCTTATTGCTAAAGTAAGGGATGCTGTCTTTCTGTACATAGATCCAACAGCAAAGCGGAATAAATAACTATCGGCAAATTTCGAAACTTTGTGTATTTAATAAAGTACAGGAAAAAAACATGTACTATTTACATTCGGTGCTTACAAACAATGTCTGTAACTTTTCAATCAATTTTAAGCAAATTTCTTAACCACACATTTATTTTTTTAGCAACCTTGTACATTCCCAGATTTTTCCCGTCAAAAACCTGATCATAATTTAAATTGACTGTCAAAACCTGAGTAGAATTTGAATTTCCCACCAAAACCTGAGCAGAATTAGAATTTACTGCCAAAACCTACGCAGAATTTGAACTTTCCGCCAAAACTGTGCAGAATCCATCGCGCAGATTTCCCGCGCAGACCTACGCAGACACTCCAGACAACAATAACATCCGGGTTTTTTTAGCAGCTTTGCACATTCCTGACGCTCACATCCGCAGGTCTGGACTGGTATTTTCTACAGTCTGCGCCTCCTTCTAATTTTAGCTTTATTTACACAATTTCCAATGTGATTGTATTGTTACAAAATGTTTTTAAACAAGTTTGAAATTTTCTCTCTTATACATCTGATTTTTAACCAGTCTAGATAAGTTTTTATCCGGCAAAAATAAACTGTCCCTCACCGTTGGGTATCGTGTATAGCATCTTTATTAATTAGAGTATTTTTACTAATATATGGTTGTGGCCTAATAGCTTTTACTTGTTTTTATTTTATTTAATTCTTATTCTCACGGTATTATTTTAAAATTTTGATATCTTACCTTTTGCGTAGTCTTTAGCATTGTAATAACCTTAGTTATTCGACTCTAATCGACTATTAAAATCAGATTAAGACATAAACCATGAATACTGGATATAGGACAATTGTATTTATTAAGTAACAACTTTGTTAATAATGTTTGATAAATACTTAATTTTAGTTAATTCAATTTTAGATTAATATTACTGTCTGTTTATATCTTCTATAGTCTTTTATTCTTCAGATATCTCTGTTACAACTATGCTCGTTGCAACAAAAATGTGGACTATTTACGAATGATTTACAAATACCGTTGTAAGAAATCGAAATTCCAATGATAAAACTACACCACCACTTTTTTTAGGAACAATATTTTAAGCTGCTTTTTATTTTTGTAGTTATTGAATGCTTCATAAAAAATGTAGTTAAAACATATAGTGCTGTGCCCGGATTTCGTAAATATACTACTATAACATTCTTAAAGCCAAGGTGCTAACACAAGAACAAAGAAGGTGTTTGTCTTTGCGAGATTGATATGCGGAAGTTGCTGAATCGGATAAACTGAAAAAGGTCGGGTGGTTAAATATGATCCCTCACGGTTCTTTTATCGCTCTGTTTTGTATTATAAAATTCTGATGTTTAAGACTCTACCGTACTTATGTGTTTTAGCTTCCTACCATTTTTTTGTGCTGGAATTATATAAGTGTATAAGATTGGCTAAAACTACATCAAACTTTTAACCTGCTAACTGAAGAGTATTTTTTCCTAATATATATGCTGTTCGATATTTGACAAGGCCCGGTTTGGCAGCTGCATTACAAGTTTTCTGCCTGTCTGTCTGTCTGTCAGCAGTGCTTTCGAGCCTATATTAAAACAATCAAATCTAAAATTTGGGTCTTACGTAAAAGAAAACACTGTTCAATTAAATGGTACTGTTGCTAATAGCTGTATAGAAATATCCTAAATTTCTTAAATCAGTTTACACTCCGAATTGTAACCTGTAAATCTCTACAGCATAATAATATTTCTTTAGGAACTTGCTTATTGCTAAAGTGAGGGATGCTGTCTTCTGTACATAAATCCAACAGTAAAAAGCGAAATAAATAACTATCGGCTCAATTTCGAGACTGTGTATTTAAAACTGATCTAACTGAAAACTGATGTAAATTATGGTAGCCGAAACAAGTTAGCCGAATAGTAGCCCAACCTTCCTTTCTTACCTATATGAGGTTCCTTGTAGCCTAAATTTACAATCATACCTGTTCTTATTCTACTATTGAAACACGATTCTACATCTTCCGATACTAGCTTGTTCTTTTGCTGCTGCTGACCACTCCCTACACCCGCCCTCTTCTTTGCTAATTTTGCTTTTAAATTCCTTAATAATTGCCGTTGACCCTTTAATAAACTTAAATTTGCCTCTAGCCTAAATGCATTTTCATTTTTAAAACTATGCTTGCGGATAACTCGACTAACAATTAAAATGGTTTTATTTACATGTTTAAGCAATGTCTGAGCCTCATCACTATATTTTACAATCCCTATCGCGTCTTTGATTGTTTTTATTGAATTCGAACTTAATTCGGTAACGCTATCTATTGCAGACATGTTCGCCGGCGTGCAGTTGTAATACTAACTCTTGCAGACAGCCGAGCCAGTCTATTTATTCATCGTCGCAGCTGATAATGGAGGCCATTAACTGCGCCAGCAAAAAAAATCCGAACAAAGGCTCCATTCAATTTAGTAGCCGTGCTGATTTTTCTCAAACAATGGGTTCCATTGTTCAATTTTTACCAGTCTTGCACATTTCTCAAACATGTCTGGACAAGTCTGAAGCTCCAGACAATAACATCCTGTTTATCTGATAATGGAGGTCAGCAAAAATTCCTCCAGACAACAATGGCTTTATTGTCCAATTATTTTTTGCAATCGTGCAGATTTCTCAAACAATGGACGCCATTGTTCAATTGGTAGACATCCTGCATCTACAAGTCTCAACAAGTTTTGCATTCCCAGACGATGACTCACATCCTGTTGAGTCTGGGAAAATTTTGATAAGCGTAGGAATACAAATTAGACATTTAGCCCCAAAATTCACAGTGAGAATCTTGTAAAAATTACATTTTTAACTCCGAAATTCATCGTGGCAGTGTAAAATTTCAAAATTACACTTTGAGCCTCAAAAATTCATCGTGGGAACCGGACCCCGGCTAGGCCCGTGACCTTGATCTCGGCTAGGCCCGTGACCCCCGACTAGACCTAGCCAAGTTTCAAACCAGAGGCCAATGACCCCGCCACGTGACACTTAGCCAAGTTCCAAACCAATCTAAGTGTCCCAGCATCCCTCTAGTTACACTACTTATGCGACTTTCTTCAAAAGCTGGCTGTCGCATCTAGATAGTACACAAAACTTATATAATATGAAGTTTCAACCTTCATATCTTTTTTTTTCGTTTTTGAGATATGTTAACACAGACACACACACACAGACAGACAGACCAATGAACAAAAGCATGTTTTTTGGGTTCAGGGGATTCTAAAACGTGAAGATTTGTCGGAAACGTGTTTTAGAAATTTCGCAATCAAACAAAGCCATGTTTCTCGATGCATCGGGTAACTGTGATGTGTCTGATCACATAATATATTTTTTCGTAATACCGGGTGGCTAAGATAAAAGAGGTCCCGTGTCCTGTACCATACTGAAAGTGATATTGAGGGCTCGTGCGGGGTCACGTGATGTCCAGTGGCCATTTTGTGTTAACTGTGTATTGCGCAGTGTTGCGTTGTCACTTGTTAATAATAAATAATAATGGTTCTGCAGTTCTGCAGATTTTAAATAAAAATATAATATTAATTTACCTTTCTGTATTCACACGGGGACCTCTTTTATCTTGGCCACTCTGTACAAAGCGCAACGAAAGGATTGCCTGTTGACATTTTCGATGTTACGTGTTACGTGCAGAATGCGCCGCCTGCCATAATTTTGAATGTGAACGCTATTTTCCCGCGCGTTGCGCATTGGCGTTCGGCCGTGTCTTCTGGCGATAGCTTTTATCTGGAAAAACCATTAGCAGGCCGAGACTCGCTACGCGTCTTCTTCGCCAGCTTTCGAAGCGAGCAGTTCTTTAGTGCTATTCACTAGTTCGGGGATGCTTATTTAGGGCTATTTGGTCGAGTTGGAGATGTGAATTTAGGAATGCCCTCACGTTTTCGTGGATTGAAGCCTCCCGAACATAATTAAGGACATTGGTTTCCTTCGCTAAGGCGGATCTATTTGGTGTTAGCATATTCGAGCTGTTCCTTTTCTGCGCCCAAAAACCATTCTGGGGTGAGTAGCTATTTTACGCTGAGAGGCCTGTCCGTGCGTGTTCTATTAGAGCCCTGTTTTCCCTCTTACAGCAAGACGTACTAGGCAACATTGCGCCCTCGAGCCGTGTTTGACGCAATTTGCGTTTTCGTCCTGGAGTCGCTGGACCTGCTGGGCCACGTGCCGCAACGTTTCGCGAGGCGATTTGTCGAGCCTTCACGGGCCCGCTTCTCCTTGTCGCCGGCGCTCTATTAGGGCACAAGAGGGTACCGTTTTTCGGAGGTAATTAGCCCCGAGGTTTGGCCTTTCGACCTGTGGGAGCGGCGCTGTTATTGTCGGCCCCCTAGGCCACCGACGACCGCAAAACGTTCTCGGCCGACGTCGAACCACGATCGCAACGACGCCCAGATCCAGAGCTTCGAGTCTGTCGCAGCGAGCCGCTGACGAGGTGGCCCATTTTTAACTTGTTGTAACGTATATGTTTGTCCAAACTGTAAGTACATTTAGTGCATGTGTTACTTAATTAAGGCGGCTCTCATCCTTCATTTCATGCTAGAATTAAGATTGTCAATGTAAAAGTTATAGAGCTTATTTATGCATGAAATTAAACTATCTTAAATTATCTGTATATGATTTGTGTTAGCTACGGTTCGGTTATTTTATCGGAGCCATCTTACAGGGAGTATTATGTGCTAGGTACCGAGTTTACAATTTCTCCACAGTTCACCGGGGTGCAATTGTCGTACCTTCAAAAATTGTTGGCGCACTGGGCATTTGTATACTTAATTAACTCTACCGATATCAATTCCGCGACCCTACTACCGATTGAGCCGGCGGCCGGCAAATTGCACCCAAGTGTACCTTTTGTATTGTTTGATGCTGCTTGGAAAGATTGCCCAGAATCTTACATCACAAAGGCCTAACATACGGTTGGAGGAATGCTGTAGATACTGCCTAAAAAATCATCCTACAGTTATCTGCACAAGAATATTACAGATTGCTCAAATAAAACTGCGCTCCAAAACAGAAGATGAACTTGAAGCACCCAAAGATTTTTTCGAGAATTGCAAACATGACAATTTCAAGAACTATATCAAAAATATAATAAATTTAAAGCAGAGAGGAAGTGATACCCATAATTACACAGAAGTAATGTTTCCTTTACTAAAAGACATACCTACCTTTGGAGAGAGATGAAGCATTATTAGATTTACTATTTAACAGAGTCTCAAAAGCAGTTGCTTTTAGATATTTACCTGAATCAACATATGGTACAATGATTGTTGGACCAATCAACATTGATTCCTTGGAATTTTCTGTGAGAAGTAAAAAAATGCAACCATTAAATATTGTGTGGACTTTCAAACTTTCACATGCACGTGTCAAACTAGTTTTAATGGAAAACATTGCAAACACCAGGGCGCCGTTTTGGAGAAATACCGTGTTTTAAGTACAGTAAATATCCTGTCCTATGTGACAAAATTGAAGCTCTATCGTGTTGCAACTGGAAAAGAAGTAAAGAAAGGAATCCTTCTTTCTCTGGAAGATGAGAGTGATGTGGTTTTGGGAGGCATTGGAGCTCTAGACTGTACTGACAAGCTTGATTTAAAAGAGTCGGTGAAGCGCTTGGAGACTGAAGCACAGTTAGTGGAAAGCCAGGTGGAAAAAATAGACTGCATGTACATCCATTTTAAAAGCGAAATGGATAGAAAATTGCAAGTCCATTGTTAAAAACATCGAAGAAGATTCACTGAATTTTTGTCCAGCAGTAGAAGCATATCTGAATAACATAAAAGAATCTATTTAGCCTTGACCTAGTTTTCAAGTATAAAGATGTAGACAGAAAAAGGACACCGAAGGGTTCCGTATAGTAGCAAAAGAGTCAAGCCAGGGAGGTTGATATTTGAAAAGTTGACAGTTAGAAAAGGAAAAACCACTCACTCGCTGGTCGACTGCATTAGGTGTCAATAAATTTAAAAATGAGAAAAATCATTCTTCCAATGTTACGTACCTACCTTTTTATGTACAGTTGGTGCCATCAAAATGTGAACGGATTCTCGCTGTCATGGATTTTTTAATGATTTTTATTGTTTAGCATAATAAAGATCAGAAACAAAATTGCCATATCAGCCAGAATCAATTCGTTCACATTTCAATGGCGCCAACTGTACCTGCCAAAAGTTTCTAGTAATAGGTGATAAATCTGCGAATGCCCGCATGTTATATATGGGATACGGAAAGTTCGTTCCCCACATTTCGTTCACCACATTTCGTACCCCGCATTTCGTTTCGGGGATATTTCGTCTCCCCACATCTCGTACCCGGAAACTTCGTTCCTGAGCGAGCTCAATTTGTTTCCTAGATTACAGGGTGTTGAAAAACGAGTGCAGCGATCGGAATACAGTTAGAAAATGAAAGATATTTTAATTAATTTATTAATTCTAAGAACAAAATAAATTTTATTTATTAAAAATGACGGTTTAATCTAAGTACGTATCTTCCTGATATTTTTTTATAGGGCCCTAATTTTTCATTCTGAACATTTATTAGTAATATTTTGCCGTATCATGAACAAAAAGGGTAGTTTACCTGAAAAGAAAATATTTTTTGCTTAACTGTCAATGCCGACTTGTTTTTGAAAAACTGAAAATTTTCTTAAAATTCTCTACAAACCGAGCAGGAATTATAATTCCTATAACATTTTTATGTAAAACCAAAGAGTATATGCTCTTTGGTAAAACTAAAAATAAAATTTAGTTTCCTCTTGTAAACTCAATCCGTTGACATACTGTATATAGTTCTTATCAGTTTATTATATCGAGAGATCCAAAAAAAGATGTTCCTCAGCAGGCTGTGGAATGAAAAGTCACGTCTTTACCTGTGTCAGCTGGAATCCACTACATAAAATCGTTGATATCTTTGTATCTTGGTTCGCTAGCTCCTCCGACGATACTGGACCGATTAAGTTGTATGATGGCTTAAAATGTTGCTAATTGTTAGACTTAGATCGTAGGCCGGTTTTTATTTTCAAAAAAGGTTTTAATTAAATTGGCAAATTAGCAAAACTCAGTGTAGCTCAACTGATTCATTATATACCACTACAGCAGCGCGAAGTTCAACAAAGTTCCGTAGCTCAGTGGTAGAATGTTCGCCTGTCACGCGGGCGGCCCGGGTTCGATTCCCGGCCGGTGCATCTTTTTTTTAATTTATATTAATGAATCTCTTCTAAATTTGCGAACCGAAGCGTAACTCGGTTGATTCACTAGTTAAATAAAAATAAAACGTAATTTTTAGGAGCAGAAATCTTTTAACAATCTGCCAGATTCGTAGAGAAATTGACAACTAATTATTATCCGACACAAGTAAAGACGTGACTTTTCATTCCACAGCCTGCTGAGGAACAGTTTTTTTTTGGATCTCTCGATAATAAATACATTAATTAAAATATCTTTCATTTTCCAACTGCATTTCGATCGCTGTACTCGTTTTTCAACACCAATCTAGGAGACAAATTTAGCTCGCTCGGGAACGAAGTTTCCGGGACGAGATGTGGGGAGACGAAATATCCCCGGAACGATATGTGGGGTACGAAATGTGGGGAACGAAATGTGGGGAACGAACTTTCCGCAAACCGTTATATATAAAGGTATGTTGCTTGTGACGGTATATTCATTTAGTCCCATTTGTTGCTTATGTATCGCACCTTTTTCGTGATCATATGGGAAACTACTTTGAATCCTACATAGACCGTGGTCTCATGGATGTTACAGAATATCTTTACGTAAAGCGGCAAAAAAGTACAAGATGGCTTATAGTACGTTTCACACTAAGTACCATGGTAGGAGAATAAAAAAATAGGACGTCAAACAGTCTTCACTCAAGAAGAAGAGAAGGCAATAAGTGATGGAATTTTGCACCGATTGGGGTTTTTCTCTTTGTTGTTTTGGTTTAAGGATGCTTGTTAAAAGCTTCCTCGATAAGCTTGGCCGAACAGAACCGCGATTTCAACAAAACACTTCTGGTAAGGACTGAGTAAGAAGTTTATTGCAACGCCACAAAAATATTGCGGGGCAAAGATTAGCATCAAATGGAGAACTAAATGCCCTGGAAAATTTGTAACCATTCCAAATCAGCAATGACAATAATGATGTGTGGTTCTACGTCAAAGTCCTCTAACTGAATTTTCGAAAACTCAATGATTTAGGGTGCCATCGAAAATTAAGCGAAGTGGAAACGAAGTAAACGTGGAACCTAGACGTAGCGTTGTAAGTTCAAATATATTTAACAGTGATGATGAAAAAAATAATGAAGTAGAAGCAATCGAAGTAATAGTACAAGGCACAAGAAAAGTCAACGAGATAGAATTTTTTTCGAGAAGTTTAAGATAATATTGCAATAGTATTAGCAAAATTAGCAATCTTGTAACCTCCAACAGTAAAGGGCAGTAAGCCGGGTGTAAAATATATCTTTAAGCACACTACCGTTGTCAAAGAACATGTGATATGTAAAAGGTATCTATCCATGAATTGTGTGTTTGGTTTTAATGTTTATAATACTTATTATGTATATCTTCAACCATATGTTTATTTTATACGAGCTCAGTAATAAATTATGTTTTTTAAAACCACTTATTAATACTGACCTATCTCCCCTATCTGATCAATCTCACCCAACCTATGTGTATCTTGAAATCTATGGCACCGAATAAAGTGCGGTTCAGATTGATGATTTAGAGCATTTTTCTTAGTATTTCTATGCAATATAAACAGAGTGATCGATCTCAACCCACTTCCAAGGATAAGATTGATCACCCATGTTTTCTTTTTTGCTCTTCGATTGAATACAAATCGAATTATGTGAGACGTCGCGTCGTTACGATTATACGGACTATATTATTCATGATGAAATATATAGGAATTCAAAATATTATTAATTATTAACATCTTTAAATACAGCAAAAGAGTTGTTGAAAATCATAAATCTCACTCGACTCCACGGTAAGTTCTTTATTTATTTTATCAGTAGTATTATTATAGACTAAACTATTAGTCAGCCAACATGGTTCTCACTAAAAAATATAAACATCTTGAATTATTTGTAATTAATAATTTTTAACTGAAATTAAAAAACATTATACGTTAGCAAAGTGTCCTTAATGGACTCGCTAGCTTCAAATACTCAGCCTGAAGGCCTCGTATTTCAAAAGCCATTTCGGTCTGTAAAGCATTACTTGCGTGATTTACTATGGACATGTACACAATTTCATTCAGTAAAATAAATAACCTTGAAGTGAGGTGAAAACTATAGATTGATATACGTTAACCTACGTAATCTAAAGATCTAAATCTTTTCACAGAAAGCTAAATTAAAATGGAAATTATATTACAGAAAGGTGAAAGGAAAATTTAAAACACTCATCTTTACATATTTTTCAAAGTCGGTCATGAGGCAACGGGTCATAACCATTGCCAATGTTCTTTGGATTAACACTGTATTGTAATATGGATATTTTTATAACTGAATTCTGTTGGTGGAGGGGCCAAAGCCGACATGAATAATTCTATTTTCCACATACCGGACTGCGTTAGTGATTGATATTTTGCTAGAAGTTTAGCAGTTAACAATTAAAATATCATTCCCTTAACGAACACATTGAATATTTAACAGTTAGCAGTTAGCTACATATTAGGTTATTTCAAAAGTCATTTGCAAAAAATTCGTTGTGATTATTTCACATGGACGATCGATGAATTAATTATGTGGAGCGACAAAGGCACAACTTTCGTTTTAAAATCGAATTGGCTTAAATTCTCGAATTCATGTTGTGCAATAAATCGCCAAAGCAATCAATTCGCACCAGCTAATAGAAATTGCTTGGTAGGAGTACCGCTATAAGGTTTGTTAGTGATTTAAACTTAATAGTTTTTTAAATAATTCAGTTCTTAGGCATTTAATTACATGCTTTGCCATTTGTCTCAATGGCTTTAATTTATCGGCAGTTTAATGACTATAAGTGTTATATAAATATCTTGATACTCGTTAAATGGGAACTGAAAACACAGATAGCTTAAATGAGTTTTTCTTACGACAAGAACCAAAGAAATTGCCCATTTTTACGTGTCAATGTATCGACATTGGAACATTGGAAGTAATATGCTTTTTGGGTTTTCCCAGCCCTTAGAATTAAAATTATCTTAAAAATTTATATTTATGTGATTTATATTGCCTGTATTGAGCAATTGATAAACAATATTTTAAATATTTTCGAAAAATATGTTGCTGCTGAACGCTCTAATACACAATAGCACTAGAATTAACTAATGATAATCTTACACCTCAATATAAGCGGGATAGCGAGCTGTGAATACCCAAAACAGTTCCGTAACCAATACCGTTTAACGGGCCAGCTGAGCTACTCCGAAGGAGAGGTGGGTAAACATTAAAATTATCAGAACCAAATACGGGCGCCAACAACTTCATTGTACAACTTGAGAATCAAAGTTGGAAGATTTCCTGGCGAACTGGTAATCGCAACTTACATTGAAGTGAGAAATCTCAAAATACACTTATTAGACGCAGACTCGTTGATAAACTATAACATAAAACACTGCTTGTGCCTGTTGTTTGAATCTAACACAATTCGTTAAAAACTCTGAACCACACAAATATTTAACAATGGCTAAATACGTATTTTGACAGCTAAGCTATTATCTTCAGTGGCCTTGAAAAGCGAACTAATCCGACAAAGTTGGCCGAAGATGTGCTCTTCACCAAATCACCAGTGAAAGTCAGCATCCCCGTAAAAGGTAAAGGTTCAAAGTAATTTCAATTCCCCCAACTGGGTTTGGGCTGTTATAGGGACCTTGCGTCCTTTTTCAGCCAAGAACGGCTATTATAAGATGGGCGAGAAAATGGAAGAAAAGCCAGGAAAGGTGGAGAAATACTGCCCCAGAATTTGCTTCAGAGAGAGTACCCTGTTGAATCAGGAAAACCACCTAAACACCCGTATCAGAGCAGACGGCCAGGAGAATCGAACCCGCGACCTCCCGAATGCTAAGCAGACTAACATACCTTTTATCGTAGCTGTAGGAGGAACTCCATTATTTTTAACTTTGTAGTTCATGAACCGGTTAGAGTGCCTCCTACAGCCATGATAGAAAGTATGTTGGTATACAAAATCCAAAAATAATTTTCAAATCAAAGTAGGCCGATTTGTCTGAAAATTGAGTCTACCATCACTCTTAATTCTAAATAACTTTTTTTAATACTTTTTTTTTGCTATCTCTTCTAATAAAGGTAGTTTACTCTTGGCCATTTTTTAAAAATTGATTCGAAAAACACTGTGTATTAATTAATTTGATTGATTTTCTCAAAATCTTGGTTTGAAAACAAGCTGGAGCGATTTCTAGAATATTAGCTTCGAAGTCGAATATTTTTTATTATTTACACCTTATGTGAACTCAATCCGGACACAGTGTATATATTGGTCCGATTATGGATGAGATAAAAAGGAACAAATTGTCTGGTATTAACGTTTCGAATCTTGTTACCGTCGTCCTGACTGTAAAAGGAACTAGCAAAGGTAACCGAATTCTTAGCCGGAGCTGGTCGTGGGTAAAACAGAAGACTAAAATCTTTAGCTGAAAAGAAAATATTGGCGCCAAGTAGCAGTAACGCAGCAATTTGCTATTCAAAAGGTATTCGTCGGGAGGCGCTACTAACCGCACCTGAAAAATAAAGGCAACGACAAGGGCAAAAATAAAATTCGCAAACGTAGATAACGAGTGAATATAATTTATCTCAATAACAGTGCTCGGGGGTAAATACATAAACAAATTACAATAACGGCAAACCAGATTAAAATATCGGCAAAATACTCTACAATTATCACAATAACTAAATGCATTAATAAAAAATACCAACGTATTTATATTATACAGTCTGTTCAACAAAAAAGGCCCCGCCTTCTAGCTACTTTATTATTTATTTTGAACCCAATAAACCTTATATCAAATCAAATGGCACATAAAAACCTACATTTTAACACAATCAACAAATTTTTATCTTTAATTGTTTCAGAGTGGTGACGTCACATGCAATTTTTTTAAATGACACTGTATATATTTTTTGACATTTTCTGGTAGAGGTTTTTTTTCTCTTTTCACCAATATAAATATTTCATGCACTTGCATAAAAAATTTTCGTGAAAAATTACAAAAACTTTTTCACAGTGGTACAAAACTGTAAACAAAAGTGTAACTCAGAAAAACAAAACAAATAGTAGCCAAACGCTTTAACTATCAGATTTCAGAATAATCTAAAGCATATATATAATACACATATATTGCTAGTAGGGCCTGGAAACGTCAGAAAACATTACGGCGCCGACATAGTCTCACTTAGAGTATAACGCGTCTCGTGCGCATGCGTGAGAATTCGAACTCCGCCTTTAGAAGCGAATTTTAAACTTGCCCACTTCCCCATTGGCCGGACGACGCCGCCGGGCTTGCGCACAGCTCACCATTATACATTGAAGAGTTGGTTGTCTGTCTCACTTCCTTGGTGATTTTTCCACTCATAGCCGCTAGCAATATAGTAAGTATTAGATATATGATCTAAAGTTTTTATTGTTTTGTTTTTCTGAGTTACACTTTTGTTTATAGTTTTGTATCGTGGCCTCCCACCGATAAAAAGGTTTTTTAATTTTTCTCGAAAATTTTCTTATGTAAGAGCATAAAATATTTATATTGTTGAAAAGAGAAAAAAACCTCTACCAGAAAATGTAAAAAAATATATACAGTGTCGTTTAAAAAAATTGCATGTGACGTCACCACTCTGAAACAATTGAAGATAAAAAATTTTTGATTGTGTAGGTGTAGGTTCTTATGTATCATTTTATTTGATATAAGGTTTATTGGGTCTAAAATAAATAATAAAATAGCTAGAAGGCGGGGTCTTTTTTGTTGAACAGACTGTATATAAATAGCGTAAGGGTGCTTAATATAAACAAATATGGTAGCAAGAGGTACAAATTGACATGTTTCATGCAGAAAATTGCATTTCCGGAGAGCTACTAGGTAAGGCCTAAGACCGCGACGATATTATTATTAATATAATTTAGAGTATCAGGTTGAATATGACCCTAAATCCTCAAATGCAAGAAACTGTTAGTTGTTATTCATATTTATTAAAATGGTCCTAATGACTCAAAATCTTGGTTTAGATGGGGCGCTATATAACCCGAAAGTCGGTTGGTAATTTATTTGAAGTTCATAAATAAAACTGCAAGTACGGGATTGTCTTAGCTCAACTCAATCGAACTATTCGGTCATTAACATTACGTGGATATCCAAATTTAAGTTAGGATTATACAATTTCGCTTCACAACTAACACATTAACGGGCAATATTCACTCGGATGGTATGTGAGACACATCCAAGTCTCTCTAAGATTGCAAGGTTGTTTACAAATTGTTTATCTTCTTAAACCTTAGCTAGGCTGATAAACTGTGCTAACTAGGTGAGTTTCTAAGTTTATGCTATTAGCTTAAGCGAATTATGAAGGCAATATAATGTTTGCCGAATAAGATATGCTCTGGTATATGCCAAACACATTAAAAGTCCTAATATAAATTCGGGGACATGTACACAAGGGGGTTTTAATTTAGCCGTACGGGGAGAAAAAGGGGACTAAAATTAATTGCACACAATAGAACCTAGACGTAAGGCACAAAATGGAAGTTTAGGCATACCTCTTCGATGTTTTGCTCCCAACTTTGCCGAAGTGTAACCATGTGCTCGATGCAGATAAATCCAAACGAAGTCTGATTTTGCGAAATTCCCAAAAATGTACATCAACGGGACGTCGTTCAAATATACCAACCAAAACGGAATAAAAACGGAAATTCCCAATGTAAGATTACCAGTGAAAATCCAGATCATGATACGTATCACAAACGTAGTTCACTCACCAACCTTTCTGCATCAAGGCACGAAGAAAAATGGATGTAATGAGTTGATAAGGTTTAAACATTTTGAGAAACGGGGTAAATATTGGGTATGCAACCAAACTAGCAAGAACAGATGGTGAGGCCTAACCTAAAGCAAATTAATTAAGAATATTTTCATCTATAGAAACTAGAAAATAGACTGATAGCTCAGTTAGAAGGTAGGCTAAAATTTAGCTTTAACTAAAATAGGGCAGATAATTACAGAGGTATTTAAAAGTGACTTTTGGCTTATAACAATCTTAAAACAAAGTTTCCGTAGAAGATAATAACAGATCTTTAAACCTACTACCAAATTTACGACGTGTTTGCCCAATATGTTTAGAAACACAATGGTAACCGTTAACTTCGTAAATTACAGATTTCCACAGTCTTAAGTTTCTCTTTTTTGTATTGCCTAATAAATTTCAAGTATTGTTGTTTGAATTATAAACAACTTTATAACTTGATTCTTTACAAATTTTTTCTAGACCCTTCGTAGCTGGGTGAAATGGAATATTGATGTACTCTTCGTTGGGTCCAGAATTGTGGAATTTCGAACGTGCAATTTTGTTTTTTGTTTCCTAATTAAATTGCCGATAATTTGCGACGAAAAAACATTGTACTCAGCGATGCTTTTAATGGTCTGAGGTTTGGTGTTATACCAATTTTTGTTTAAAGAAAAAGTTGGCAGTCTATGCACTACGAAGTTTAGAGCAGCCATGTTGTGTTGAAAACAATGATTTGAATTCACTGTAATGAATCTACTTACATTGATTTAGTTTCTATAGAATTGAATTCTAACCTATTTTTATCTCTTACTATATCTGATTTCACATTTTCTGGTGATTAAGTGACGAGGATATTGCTACACGGGAAATTTTCTGTACACCAAAAGAAAAATAATATATAATTTACAACACGGCGGTTCAGGAATTGTCTCGTGGTGTAGCAAATTTTTGCCAGCTAGTTCTCGAGCAGGAAGGGGGGGTTGTCCGGAAGCGCCACTGGTTCGAGACGGTTCAAACCAGAACACCTACATGTGTCCGTGTAAGTTCCTAAACTACTTAGCTGTTTCATAAAAATAATAAAAGAAAGAAAATACCAGAGCTCCAATTAACCTTATTGTTTATTTACAGTATGTACACGTATAAATTCTGCTCCTTACTTAAAGAATGTAAAACAAATCTGCGACAGGATATCTGTTTGTAATTGGAATTGTAGATTTCATTTAGGTTTAATTATAGGATGTACAAGGTTGTAGTTTTAGTAAATTTGAAGTAAAAAACGAAACTCTAAGATTTTAACTCGCAATTCGCTCTAGTACACGTATCTCAACTATAAGTATATAGTGACTTAAATATCAAGTACTGCGATAACGATAAACGGGAGTCTCATCAAATTGCTTCAACGATCAATTAATTTTTAAATACGAAGCCTTCGCGGATGGTACCATACGCCTAGGGTGTTACACAGTTAACTGTGTATTTACAGCGTTAAAAAAGAAGTTGTTTTAATGTTTAGGCTCCCGAAGATCCTCGCGTGGAATGCATTAAATTTTAAAACGTCGAGGAACGTTGAACGTGACCAAAATGCTAACAGAGTTGCCAATCTAGGAGATAATAAATACATATAAAGTTAAACTAACTATTTCGCATAACTAAATGCACAAGTTGAATACATCGCAGTTACACATTTCTTAATTTCTTGGAACCATCGGCCAGGAGTTTCACCGGGACAAACCGTAGGTAGAATGCTTGAAATTTTATAAGAGTAGCACTAACGATATTTTCCATTTTGAAAAACTAGATGACTAATTCGCTTCCTCTATACAAGATACCTGGCGATGCATAGCAGGGCACAGCGGCGTCGTCGAAGCAGCTATGCAGGATGGTGGGCTTTAGTGTGCTGTCCGAGCACGTGCAAAATTAGGTGTGGCAGGTTTTCCTCCAGCCGTCAGACTGGGGAAAGACCTTGTGGTTCAAGCTTCGGGAGCAGCCATATGAATCGAGGGGGCTCAGAACTGTGTAGGAGTTGGTCCTCCAAATGCTTTAGCAAGCGATATCAAAGCTGAAGAGGGAGCACATGCAGAATATTGTACGAGTAAAACGAAAAAGGCTTAAAATGTCACAACATAGCAATCGGTGTTCAGGCGGAGCTACAAAGAACATACCAAAGCTGGAAGGTGACCTCAAGTGAGTGATCTTGCAGAAATAAGTTATTATCCCAGTATAACTGGCTTTATTCTAGCAATCTCACACAGAATTTCCTAAGGTTGATTAACAGGATCCACAATAACTTTGGAATTATATTATCAACATGGAGTGAAAATTCCAGATTACATATACAGCCTCAGAAGCAAAAATCTCACAAAATCAGTCTCATAAGATGGCTACCGGAAATCGTACTCTCAATCTATTTTTAAAATTATTATAATCCCCTAAAATTCAAGGTTTTTCCAAAACATCCCAAAAATGAAACATGAGTATGCAACCACATATACACTTAAGAACTCCAGGACACTCGAAACATTTCCTCAACTGCATCTGAATGTATTTAAACCAAAGATTATACGTAATAGTATATTCGGCTAACTTTGTCGGGTTAGTCTCTCTCTTTAACGCTATTCAAGATGACAGCTTAGCTGTCGAAATGCGTATTTAGCGGTTGTTAAATAGTTGTGTAGTTAGGAGTTTTTAACGAATCGTGTCAAACTATAACCTTCTATAAAAAGAAAAAGGCATAAATGCGGCACAACTATTATATATAATTTTCAATAAATTCAGACAAATAATATAATTCGCGATTTCGTACAGAAATATTGACTCTATGATATTTAATGGCAAGTCGTTCACAGCGTAACGTATGTACTTTTTAATTTCAAGTGTAGGTTGACCGTGCAAACAATGAAAACACAAGGCACCTGGGAAATACACATATAAATCAACAATACATCAATAACTGGTATATCCGGCATAAACAGGAACATTTAAATATCTTAAGCTCATAAACGTATTCATTTTGAATTGTTACAAAATATGTATTTACAGTAAAGCATAGCTTTACTATCGAAACTGTTTTACGAAAACGAAGTCAAAGGGCCGAAACCACAACTAAAAACTCCAATTTTTCCAATTCACAATCCCAAACCTTGAAAATCCATCAAACCAAATCTAGAAACCCAAATCCACAAATTTAAATATCCATAAATACAAAAAAGATCCAAATCTATAATCCAAAAGAAAAGAAAAAAGCCCTAAAACAATAGAATGCAATTAGCACACTGGAACCGCTAGCGCCTTTAGAAAACTTACTTCTGGTATAAATCCGCTTAACTTTCTCTTTCTAGTACTATGTAGTATAATCAGATGATGCAGACTTTTTAATTAAACTGATGTCCTCTCGATGAAATGCTCGAATTTTAGGCGCCCGGATCGGGTCAATTTCCCGGCTACTCTAGGAAGATTTTAAAAATCGTGCGCTCCCCAGCTACCACGCTAATACCTGTGGTAGTCGTTAACCCCTACCAAGAAACTCTTCTTCGATTTTGACGGGTAATGCTAGCCATCTACCCAACTTACGAGTAAAGACGGCTCATAGATCCACAACTTTGTGGAACTGAACAGGCCACTGTCCTAATGGAAGAGGCAAAAGAAGAAGAAAAATACATCAAAGGAAATATAAAGATGGGATGAAAGCTGTATAAGGACAAATGGCCCACAATTGTTCAACAACTGGAATTACTCTAATAACCTGTCATTGCCAATAGATCCACTCGCTGGCGTATTCTCCCAAATTCCATCATACTATTCAACCACAACGAAAGGGAGGTAACAGAGAAGCATTATTCGCTAAATCACAAATCACCATAACGTGTCAGACGCAGTCTGACGATTTCGATAAATCGTTTTTAGTTAGTCTCGGTTCACTTGGAAAGCAAAACAAAACAGATCAGCCGGACGGAAGCTGTAGAACGACTATGTCAATGCTCACAGCAACCAAACGCACATCTTCGGAAGTAGGTTATGCAATACGCCAAAACTGAATAGAAACGTCTGGAAAGATATTTGAAATAAGTCAAACAATGTAATAGCGGGAACGAACTGTCAAATAAATTCACACAAGTAGCACAAGAGACACTGCCTACTGCACTCGAATGTCAGCTGCCAACTTTCAATATGACAAAATAATCATTTAATTTGTCAGGTAAATATCGAGCTCCCCGAGTTAATTAACCCACATAACTCTTTCATAAGGAGCTTAAAAAACCAGAAAATATCACAGAACATGAGAAGCAAAGGGTTTCTATAGTAACCAAATACAAAATAATTTTATATAACAGTCCTAGGACCGTTATATTTATAACGAGTTTGTTAGTTTGTTGTTGTCATATCAACCAAGAAGAATAGGGGAGGTTGACCTTTTCGTTACAGATAACGAATCCGAAGACAAGTAAAAATAGGTTGGTAGCTCAATAACTATTTAAAGCTTTTGTTCAAAGTGTTGTAACTATTGTCCCAGTTCAAGAAAATCGCCTTCAAGAAAATCGCCTCAAAGTTGATAGACGTACTAAAATTTTCTAAATTGTCTGTGGCGTTTTTCGGTGTAATTAAAGGATTATTATATGGAGTGTCTTTATTCTCAGAGTGAATTTTAGGAGTACATTTACTTTAATGGCCCTGTGTCTAGTGAAATGGTTTAGTTCTTCAAAAATATTCCAGAAAGCTGATGAGAATGACTCTAAGGCAACTATAAATTCATATTCATTATGTTTATTATTATTACATATGCTGCTGCAACCCTGCGTCTCTTAAAATGGGCTCGAAAAGTTTTAGTTGTTATATTCTTCACAGTACAACTAAGTTGGTTGCAACCCCTTATAATATAGACACATCGAAGCAGATTGAAATCCACGTGACCACGTAATATAAGAATCCTATTTAACGCTGTTGGTAACCGTGTTTACACAAGTCAATCATATCATCACACATATTAAAGAACCAACGTAGCTTTCATAACTCCGAATAGAACTATTGTTGATGCAACGGAAAACAAACGTCGTGAGTTAGAAATTAGGCACAACGTGAGATTTAAAAACGAAAGTCATTCCTCAAATTTGTCAAATTGGTGCCGGAGTGCAACGATATAGAACTTAGTAAATTCCCAAATGTTTTCAATCTTATTTCATGTCTGTGTACATCTCAACGAATCATTACAAAACGCCAAATAGTGAGCACAAGTCCAAAAAATCGTCTTATTACAGTGTTTGTGAGATATTTTGATCTCTCTATGTATGGAAGCCTTCCTGAAAGTGCTAGAGTAGAGAGTAAGTACTAGTTTTTAATTATTCATACCTTTTTTAAATTTTAACATCGGCATTTTAATGCAATTATACAGAATTTGTCGCCTAATAGGTTTGCAACAGTTGCTACAAAGAGCGAGTGGGATAGATTACTGGTCGCGTTTTTTGTCTTTTGAACACATTTCTGGTTTGGTGTGCATTACTATAAGTCGCGCAGAAAGTTTTGAGGCAACTTTTGGAGTTTTCACGAACTTAAAATAGTTTGCATCGTTATGCTATGCTGAGAGGAGAGTCCCAGAGAAGGTGTTTCGCTATTCGTATTGTCGTTGAAGAAATTCAGGATGTAGTGTGGCGGCCATAACCTAAAACAACGTGCGGCGGGGGCAAGAAATTTACGATATTACAGCTTATTCAGGTGGCAGATCTCTGGTAACCATTTTTGTCTTTTGTGGAACTTCCTAATTTGAGTTTACGTTGGCCTTTTTTTGGGTGGAAGCCTGAGTGGCAAATTTATAGTCCTGGGTGTGCTATCAAAGGTAGCTGTGAGGGTTCAGTTAGGCACTGTACTACGTCGCAAACAAATATTTGGTACAAGAATCATGGTAAAGCAGCTTTCCAGGCAATTAGTTAGGCGAGATCAAGGCAAGCATTCGTCCTGCAGCTGCCGGATTCATCGCTTCGAGAGGATCGACGAATAGCCTCCTTAGGTGTATCACGCTATTTGTTAAGTAATTGTAATCAGTTACGTGGGTGCGAACTCTTGGAAGATTAACTTATTGTGTTTAGGAAATTCGAGTTCTTAACATTCAATTTGCATTCGATCGCCTGTATTTATATTGTGTGTATCCACTTGGGCTACACCCTTTTACGTTTTTAAGTTCACGAACAGTTACGGCGCTGAGAAAAACTTTTGTTTTGGTTCCTGAATGACTAACATTGATAGCTACATAATTTCCAAAGCTGTTAAAGCTCTGAGCGTATGCTAGTGTGCGGTCCCGAAAAATAAAAATAATTCAGTAGTGAATTAAAAAAGTGCAGGTACCTGAATGTGTAGCCCTTGGTTACCTAGAAGTAGATTATGTTTGGGAAAGTGTAAACATCTTATTTACTCATAGTCCATGAAAATTAGTCAAATTTATGCGGAATCGAAGAAAAAAGTTATAACAAGCTGAAATTTCTAAGATAGTTAGCTTATGTGTGTAGGAATACATTGTGATGGTCTTAGGCCCACGACTCGACTCTGTTAGCAGTGCAAATTAATGAACATTTCAATAAACACAGAGTTGGGGTGTTTTATGTAACTGCAATGCTAAACTTAAATTTCAAATAATGAATGCATTGGCAAAGAGATGCCAGTAATAATAAAGTAATTAAGTAATGAACGCAAAAGGCAAAGCTCGTTTTTCACAGGGGTCGAAGTTGACTATCGGATAAATTAAATAATAGGTTTGTGCATAATAAATAGCCGAACCGAAAGAAATTAATAGTCACAAAATGGTTTGCTATGTGCAAGTAAAAGAAGCGTAGAATTCAATAAAGCTAGTCAGTGAAATTGGTGAGGATTCTAAAAAGGTGAAGAAACCAGAATAATATAACAGTACATTGCAATAGAGCAAACTGAAGAAGGCAGGCAATAGGACATGGAAAATCAATTGAGATCCAGTGAACTCTATAATTAAACAGTGCATTTAACGTGAGTGAAAATGCAGAGCAAATAATATAACGTGTTTGTGTGTGTGGCGCAAATAAACGATTTTTAAATCTAAGAAACAGACAATAAATTTAGTTTGTAAGAAATTTGAAGATTTAAAACTGTTATCAAATTTTTTCTAGCATGTATTTAAATTAACCAAAACTTATTTCCGTTTGTATTGTAACCATAGATTCTAGTTTGTTTTAATATCGAAAAAAAAGGAAGAAAACAACTTAATTATTGAATGACAGGGCAAATTTGTGCTCCACATTAATTACTGTTTTAATATAGAATAAAGAGTTTACCAATATAAAAAGTACCCAGTTTTATTGTACACATATCAGTGCTTTTGTACAAGTATTGGTGGTCAGATAAAAATTAAAATTTTCCTTTCGCCTCCGATTGTGGGTTCGGGAGCGAGCACCTCCAGTTTGCGATCATCGATTGCAACCCAAATTCTCATCTGAGCCAAGAGATCAACATTCCAGGGCGTAGTGCAGCTCGGTAACAACGTCTCCAGGAGATTTGACTTCAAGGGGCCTAGTAACAGCGACAATATTCCAACGGCGTCATCTCGAACACCCAAAGCAGTTCGGCCGATAATAAGGTGCCAATTTTGCCTAGAAAATATCTGTGCTAGAGCCGGGAAATTTATGTGCATGCGAGATCAGACCTTACTTAACAAGATTCGAGCATTTCCACCGCCACAGCGAAGGCGCAGTTCGAAAAATAAGCGGTTTCCCAAATTTGAGATTATGCGAAAGTAAAACAATTGTTAAATTTCCGGCCGCGTCCATCTGACGTCAAGGAATAGATTAATGCCTGAAACAAAAGCTGTTAATTACCGCCAAAGTGCAGAGATTTGAATAAGTACCTTTTCGAATGTTTATAATTTTGCTTCTTTTAACGTCAACAACGCACACTGCACTACCCAAATCATTTTTTAGGTATCTTTTGCCCGTATTGCAAACAATTAGCTACTGCGCATTGGAACTAATTGCGGTGAACAGGAATGTATTTAGATAATTTGTAATTCACAGTCAACTTGGAACCCAACTCAGTTAAAGAGTTATTGTTCTACCTGAGCTACCGTTTTATTATAATTAATTGCAGGTAAATAAAATATTAAAAGGGCATATTACCATTTATTCTGGGCAGTAAATAAGTACAGCTCATATTTTAACCAGCCTAGTAATTTGATTACAGGCAAAGTACCGTTCACAGTAAAATATTAAACATAGAATTGTGCATATTGGATTTTGCTCTAACTTACAATTTAATTAATTAAAACCAAGTTATTAAAATTAGAAAGCATCCATTGCAACATATCAAAAAAGTTCCACCCCCAAGGGGTAAGCTTCATCCCCGTCCCACCCCTTTTAGGGACACCGCCCTGGGTTTTTTACAATATCTTTTAAACACTTTATCTTAGGAAAAAACATAAGTATAGAAAAAGTTCTACCACAAAATTCTCTACAAAAAAGGTTCCATGGTATTACTTTCTATGTTATTAAATTGTAAACTGTAGGGTTAAACAAGTTTCAGTTTCATTATATTGAACACGGTACTTAATCGAAAAAAAGGCAACCCGATAATATTTCAAATGAACCAAACACAATACCTAACCGCCTAATTCATAAACACGCTAGAGAGAGAGGTTGTTTTGACCTGCCTATGACAGGGTGCTTTGTTCGTAACAGGAGAAAGTCGGGTTTTCTCTCTTTATTAGTATGTGACAAATATGTAGAGAGCGAGTTTTTGTAGAATGGAGAACTCCAGTGAAATTTGTTTTATTTGCGAAAAGCGCCTTTTTGACAGTGAAACTGTGTGTGTAACTAAAGGATTGCTAAATTTAATTAATGTCAGTAAAATTCGGAAGGACGGTAAGCATGTGCATCTTGAGTCAATGGACAAAATAACGGTGCATAAATGTTGTAGAAGAGAATATATCAAAAAAAGAAATATTGATAGTTTTGTTCGCGGTCACGCAAGTTCCTCACGAAAAGAAAAATCGGGTAGAATAGAAGAAAAGTTTGACTTTCGCCAGAGTTGTATGTTTTGTGGACAAAAATGCGACTTTAATATTGAGCGTAAGAAAACACTTGATAAACGGGAACTGATAAATAAAGTGCGTACACTTACGTTTAAAGACAAACTTTTAGAACAGTGTTCGCAGAGAAAAGATTAATTAAGTACTATTGTTGCTAGACGAATGTTATCATAGACGAAATTGTCAAGGAGGTTGAAACGGCGGACAATGGGTATTAAATGGGAAATAAAGAAATCAGAGTAATATGTTAAGCAGATGATGCTGTTCTAATATCTGAAGAGTAAGACAACCTACAAAGATTGTTATATAAATTCGAAACAACGGCAAAAATATTCAACATGACTATCTCATTCAGAAGTTTCTCACAGCCTCCAAGGAATCAAGAAGATGTAAACTAGCCGTATACAACCAAAGTGTGGAGCAAGTGATGACTTTTAAATACTTGGGAACCTATATAACTAGCAGCAGGAATTTAAAGACGGAAGTACAAGCGCAGACAACCAAAGCGGCTATGATATCAGGTTATCTGCGCGATGTAATATGATATGTATGTCATGACATATACTACGGAGGCAAGAGCAGAAAATGCAATCACAAAACGTCTTCTAAGAACAACTGAGATGAAGACATTGAGATCCATAACAGGCTGTACTTTGAGAGACAGACAGAGAAACGAAGACATCAGACACACATGCGACATCGACGACGTTGTCAGATGGTCAAGAAGAAGGAGAAGAGAGTGGAGAGATCATGTTAATAGGATGGCTGCTAATCGACTGGCAAAAATAGCCAAAAAAGATAAACCGGACTCCAAAAGGTTTCCCGGGACACGACTAAAGCGCTGTCATGAAAGCTGGACATCAGTGTCACAAGGCTTATTATAGCGAGGATTTTATTAATACATACAGGACCAAGTCCTAATTTAAGAATAAGAAGAAGAAATTATCAGACTAGGCAATATTGAAAGCCACGGTAAAGGTGCACATTTTCCCAGTTCGAATGCTCCTCAAATTGGTAATTTAAAAAAATCATGACAATAACTGCATTACGTGAAGGTGCTCCATCGTGTTGGAACCATATTTCTGCACGATAAGGAAACACAGTGGATATGGAGCTGTCTTGGACGTAAAACATATGCAGATTATCAAGTTTGGCAAAGATTCTGTGTCTCGTTCTACCTTGTTTAGCTTAGCTGTAGCCATTGGTGTTTCACACATCAACGGTCGGCGTTGTGTCCACGATCAGCATAGTTTTCACGGTTGGTGTTGTGTTCTATGCACAAGGCACTTGGCATATACCTAGGCAAATGATCATTTGTTTCAAATGCTTTATGTCTACGACCTACGACATAGTTTATATTTGAATAGTAGCAAGCGTCATAATGCGACTTAATTATCTGGTTTTGGTAGCTATTAAGTCAATTCGGTGTAAGCATATAGCCTTACAATATCATTGCAGAACGTCTTGCTTTTATCTGCATTGGGACGGTGAATGTTTTCCAAAATAGTTGGCTACTAGTGATATGTAACATATAGTTAACGCATCTAAAATT
This sequence comes from Agriotes lineatus, assembly GCA_940337035.1. Taxonomy (NCBI): domain Eukaryota; kingdom Metazoa; phylum Arthropoda; class Insecta; order Coleoptera; family Elateridae; genus Agriotes; species Agriotes lineatus. The sequence goes on along the minus strand of OW679194.1, from coordinate 29,009,531 downwards.
ACAAACTGTTTAACTGTATCTTGCTCGAAATACAATAAACATTTTACCTGAGTTGCTGTGTAAAATTTAATTAATATCAAGGCTGCGGCTGATAATCTAGTTTGCGTCCTGCATGTTTTCATTGGCAATTTTTTACCCGTGCAGATTGTTTAATCAATTCCACATATGTGTAGTCGTACAGCTTATTAATAGCTTCGATTTTTCCGCCTAATGAATTCCGAGGCGATAACGGTTACTTTGTGCTCGAATCTGACTCAGTCAAATCTAACTTTTCTGGTTTCCGAACAAGTTTGCAGTGTCAACGTCTTAATTTATTCAGCCTTGCGAGCTTCTTAATAAAATCTTGTCTCTGGTATGGCAGCATAATCTCCTTTTAACGACTTCTTATCTCAGCCGCTTGATGTGTTCCGAGTTTGGAAGGATCTGCTGGAGCTCGTATTTCATACTTTAACACAAAATTTCAATCGAACGTATGTCACAATCGAACGCAATACTGTAACAATCAGGCGTAAAATGATTACACCATTAATGTTAACCAACTCCTAAATATCGCAGTTAATGTATTAGAAAAATAATGACATTGCCAAGAGTTTACTGCCAACAGTAATGAAGTTTAGGAACGTTCCTGACGTGGTGTATCACCGCTAGCCCGTAAAACTACCTCAAGTTTAGATATTCCTCAAGTGAATACGATATTTACACTTGGATTTATATTAATTGACACGAAATATATGGTAAGTGCATTTAAAACAATATTGCGACATATTAATGGTCACGTTAAAAAGTTTTTATTTGTTTCAAGCTCAACTGAGCTGTAGGAAGGCGATACTGGATGTCGACCAAAATTAAATCGTAGCAAATATTTGAAATTTACCTGTTATTGTTGTACAGATTTTAATTTAACTGAAATAATTAAATTATTAAAATTAACCTTCCTGAAAATGAAGGTATGTGCGACCAATTTCCATGAATTTCAAGCATCTGGATGACACTTCTCTTACAGATCGGACAGAAATAAATATTTGTACCGCGTGATTATAAATGCTGTTGCATTAAATTGGCTACTATTTACCGCTTCACTGAAACAGGTTTTTGCCTTAATATTTAATAAGAGTATTGTTGGTTGCCTACTAATCAATTGAAACATTTAAAAAAAAATTACAACTTAGAAGCACTAATCTAAAGTAAATGTTGAAAGTGAGTTCCATTTTGCTGCAAGCAGATTCTTACACGTCTTTTTTTATTTTCCTATATGTTTTGCAATATTTCTGGTCCAATAGTGGCACAGCAATTTTCAACTTGTAACATCAGTTGATCTAAATTTTCCATTCTGTGTTTGTAAACGGTGTCTTTAATGTATCCAAAAACAGAAAAGTCAAGAAGGGTTAGATCTGGCGAACGAGCGGGCCAAGGAATGTTTGTTTCTCTACTTATGATTCAATTATCAAAATGTTCTTGAAGGTATTGTATCGTTGCATGTGCGGTGTGGGATGTGGCACCATCCTGTTGAAAATATCCTTCATTTAATTCATCATCATCCAACTAGTTATTGAACACATCTAAAATCTGTTCCCTATAAACCTGAGCAGTAACTCGCTCACTGAAGATAATTGGCCCAACTACGGGAGATAGCTAACCACACTCCAATTTTCAATGGATGCAAAGGTGTTTCAATATAAGTGTGATGATTTTCGGAGCTCCATATCCTGTAATTTTGTGAATTAACATATCCAGATAAATTAAACCATGCCTCGTCAGTGAAGAGAGAGAAGCTTAGTAAATCATTTTTGTTTAAATTATGTTCATGCCAGTTGCAATACTGAATACGATGTTTATAGTCTGGTGGCAAAAGTTCTTGAATAGTGCTTATTTTATAGGGGTAAAGATGTAAAGTCTTCTTAGCACTCTTTCGAAAAGTAGTGAAAGGAACATCAATTTGTTGTGATAACCTTCGCAGAGACAATCTGGGATTTTCTGAATCACATTTTCTATAATTTCTTGCGATACACTAGGTCTCCCTGAGGATTTCCCTTTTCTGCACTGATCCAGTACTCACAAAACGATTAATCACATTTCCAATATGTTTCCTCAACAATTCTTCCTGTACTTTAAGATCTGGAAATCTTGTGAGAAATTGGTGTTTGCAAGCCGGAACAGAGCATTTCCAGGATTCATTTTCAAGAACTGCAGTGCGGTATTAGGCCATAGCGATAAAAGCGTCGTGTCAACGGTAAAGTTCATTCTGGAAATCTGAAGATTGTTTAAAACTGTAAGTTATAAGCATCAATTATTATTAAGCTATTATTTCTCTTAATACCTAAATAAATGTTATAGTATTAAAATAGTTATTTATGTATCTAGATCGAAAAAATGGCTTTTTATGGAGGATGCCTGAAATTACTGGCCGAGGCGATAGCCGAGGCAAGCAATCAGGCGATAAAAAGCAGTTTTCGTCCGAGGTGCATATTAAATTTTTCCGTCGACCGTCATAATTTGAAAAAAAAATAAAGTGGAGTCCGAATTATAAGAGTTGTTGAGAACAAAAAACGTTTGCGGACAAAAAGCGTTTGCGGACGAAAAGTGTTTACGGACGAAAAGCGTTTGCGGCTGTAAAGTGCGGCCGTAAAGTGTTTGCGGACGAAAAGTATTTGCGGACGAAAAATTAATGGTGTCCAAAAAAGTGACAGTTTTCGTAGGTAAATGCGTCCGTAAAATCACATTTTATAATAACACAAAACAATGGGGATACGAAAACTTCGAACACCACAAGAAAACTTAACAAACTTTGGATATGTGACAGTACTGACATTCACTAAATGACATGATTAATGTATAGTTCATGTAGTCATCAGAACAAGGTGGCAAATTCAACAAATATTTCAAAGGGAACTTGATGGAAAAGCATTTACAATCACCCGGTAGAAGTGTCATATCCGATTTTGTTCCCTTAATCTTGTTGGAAAGGGAGTAAAAAAAATAACAGAATTTGTTTAGTTATACGTAACATACAGCTACCATTCATTCTTGTGCTGAAATCGTTTCGAGAGTATCTAAAAAGTCGTAAAACCTATTTGTAAGTTCACTAAGTTTTATATTAAAAGGCGAATGCCTGAGTTTGAGCGTTTAATGATTCTAGAAATATTCGTTACTTAACAATTTCACGGGTGACATAAAAATTATCAGCCGATGAGAAACCAAATTTCAAGGTTTTCATGGTCGTTGCATCTTTGAGAGTGATTAAGTATTGCGATATACATGGTGTTCCTAAAATATATGGATATGGCCTAACCAAACGCATTTAGATATAGGTATCAAGTAATTAATATATAGGTACACTAGACATAGGTACTTTCAGTGTGTGGGCTGGAATCTGTGGTTAAGCACTTTATGTAATCAGAACGTAAGTAAACTTGTTTTGTTCGCGTAAGCTTCTTAAGAAACGTAATATATTCTGAGAGGTATCAGACTGAAGCCCTTTAAAAGATAGAAAGTATAATTTGCAGACATTAATTGTATAAACACCAGATAATACGTATTTCCATACTACATATCCTTTACTAATAGTGAGGAACTTGAAAACCACTTTACATTTATCAAAAAAAGACAATAATTTTTTAATACTACGATTTTAAATAATTTTTTAGCCCATGTGTAAAATTGTTTTCAAAATTTACTTATCGCATCCGGTTACTACACAAATTTGAACTACATTTCTACATATAAAATATTGTGGTATGTTTTGTTTTTGATTCATACACTTTAAAATTTACGAGAATACAAATTATGAAAAGATTGACTGCAAATACGCAAACGACAGCCAAATGTATTAAAATTTCCTGAAGGGGTTACTAATTTGTACATACAGTAATACACAAATTTAGACGGTAACATTTTGCCCATAAACCGAAATCTGAGCATGCAAGTACTTCATGAAGGTTGGAAAATTAGCGCTATGAAAAACAAAATTCACTCAGCATGCAAAAGTTACTCAAATAAATTTTAATGTAACAGAAATGTAGAATTCGTTGCAATACCTCAATCAATGGAGAAAAATTGCATTGTCCAGCAGTTTGCTTGCTAAATGTATGATGGTACACGTAGAACAGTTGAGAAAAAAGGCGACATGATCAGATCAGCGGGAGGTGATCACCACTGACGAGAAGATGCACCTGGGCGGAGATGCGCCAAGCAGCGACGAGTGACGAACGGCGATGGAAGTTCTTAGCTCGAGGAAGAAGGCATTTTGATCCAATATAAAATTAATATTTGGGGAGCTGACGATAGACGAGACGGTAAAATACAGACACCACAATTGTTAATATGCATAGCACAACTTAATAAACCCGAATAAAATCGAGTTGCCTTGCGCCAGGTAATGTTATATTTACAAAAATACAACAGTCTCGAATCTCAACAGGGTTACCACTTGCAGCAATTCTTGCCCGGACACAATAAAACACCTCCGACTAAATTTGAATCAAACACAGCTTGGGGTTCGAGAGCGAGGCTATATGCTAGCTAGAATGCTAATGCTCGACTTAATATTAAAACACGAGAAAGTGACGAACTAGACGAAGGCTATGAGTTTACCGTCCCGTCGGGGCGACCTGCTTGCACGAACACTTAAACTCGAATGCCGATCGAAAGGTAAAATTTGCAATTGACGGATACATTCCCTTCGCGCAGGGCGTAACGGCAGAAAAAGGTAATTTGCCACAAAGCTATGCAGGCGTTTTTAATGACTGCGAAAGATGCCAACTTAGGGGTCTTACGGTGCCGCCACTTTTGGATTGTAACATGTATTGCACTCTACAGAACCGTATGGGCAGGGCTGGCTTAGCCTGAAATTAACGAGAACTAACAAATCCACAAGTGGCGTTAAGAATAAGGATTAACCTAACAGTTTCATGTTTCTTAGAATAGGTTTGATGTTGTCATCTATTTCCGTAAAAGGTGCTCTAAGTAGGTTACTGAAATTAGCCTGTATGTGTTCACATTATGAAATGGGATACCCTTAAACCAGTGAGTTAGGTCGTACGTTTTATGTGTCTATGTCATTAAGACGAAGTGTGCGATGACAAAAGAGAGTCATTGCCTCTAGCCTAGAATTTAGCAAATTAGGTTTCGGGAAATATGTTTATAGGATATGTACCGATCTGCAGATCCAGTAATGAAGTAGACATAATTTAACTATAATTCAATCTAGCCACTCACTTACACTAATTGTTAGAGCATGTATATGTTACGGGTTAAAACTTACAATTCGTTACAACTCTTGAACAAGCCAGAAGTTGTAGATCAGTGAGGACGTGAAAGTTTTCTCGGTTTGCTCGTGTTGAATGCGTCAAAATTGATAATTGGGGGAGGTATGGGTTCTACCTGCTTGTCTTCCCACTTTTGCGTATCGAAATAGGGAAACGCAGATCAGGGAGGAAGCTCTCCTGGTTGTGCGTGACTAGCCGTGGTTGCAAAATTTTATTTGCATGTTTACAACTCTACAAAAATTCGTTACGCACGCAGAATAGATGACGCGCATTCTGTTCGTTTATAAAGAGTAGTAAGTGCCTGCATCCGGCAGAAAAGCGGGTGGCCCTTTCAGGTTGTTACAGAAATTTAACCATCAGTTCGGAAAAACTCTAGAAAACTCTTTCCAGAACCCATGGATGGGATATCAGGAACCTTTTGCAAAAACGATATGATAGCGGAAGATCGGTGTAACACACAACGCAACGTCACTGTGTCATAGTTTGGAACTAGTTGTCTTGACCATACCCCTGAAATACTGAAAGACAGTATGCGGGAAGAACAAAACGTTTGCAAGTTTGGCTGATGAATGTTTCTATACTTCGGTAAGCCCATAAGCATTGAGGCAAATGAAAGCCAAGGGTTTCTATGACGTTATGATTTGTGCTGCTGCCTCTTCAGAATCGAAATTACATTTATGATCTTATTGTTAGGAAAAGATTATGGTGGTAATCTTGATTTTAAGCTTGGTCTAGGGATAGAGCGAAAGGTGTTTTGTTCGTTTTTTTTTCATGTTTTCAGGTACAGCATTTGTTTTTCGTAGAAGTATATTGCTTAATTTGGGTAACCATTCTCTAGGGGTAGATCTGACAATTGTATTACTAATTTATTTATGCCCATGAAACTTTTTCAGATATTCTTAGTATGATAACTATAGACCAGCTGATTTGATTGCGTTTTCAGAAGTGTCTTCGGTAATTTCGGCAAGCTTCTGTATGTCTTATTTATGGGGTATCATCTAGATGCATGTCAAAGGTTATGATTTCTCCAACGAAACAGTCCAATTTTGTTTCATTAAATACAGTAGATAGCTGCGATATTTATTCCCTCCCTGAAAACTCGTTTGTTCTGTTTTGTATGGATTTGAAGACTCCATTTGTTGAAGTACGAATAAAGAGCACGTAGTTTTCCAGAAAGTTTTTCTGCGGCGTTATAAAAAATATGGTCGTGTCTGGCCAGTGGAGTATCATAAGCCTAATATACTTCTTGGAGCAAGTCAGTAGGAGCTAATGGTTATAAAGATTGAAAATTAGAGAAGCTAAGGTCGAGTCCTGTGGTAAATTGTTCACAACGCGTATTTTGCTGGAATGTTAATTTAGGTGAACTTTAAACAGTCTGTCCTTTGTTACAGTATCAAATTGACTTAACGACACCCACGGATGAGCGAATGTCGAATGCTAAACAAGTCCGGGAAACGTGCACACTTACCCTGGAAATCGTAAGAAACAGGCTAAAGGCCTCGGCTCAGATACGCTCAGGGAGGGGGCGGGGTCTTAAAACGAGACACCACAGGGCAAGCGTGTTGACATATATATATATATATATATATATATATATATATATATAGGGTGTTACCAAATAATAATAGGGCGTTACAAGATTCAAATAGGAAAAACCCACGCCTAGCCGAATCTTGAAAGCTAAATAGGGCCACAAGTGCTCAAATACTAGTTCTGGAAGCTACAGCGCAGCGTCAAACCCGCCAATCTACCTGCAACGCTCATTCAATACGTCCGGGCCTCACCTTACAGTAATATTGACATAGTGACACAGTCATCCTGTAAAAAAAACATTCAAAATGCAAAGGAAAAAAAACCATAAGTCGTAAATAGTTAATACATCTATTGGACCACTTTACATGACCGAAAAACTTACAATTGTACCGACGTAGTCGGCACGTACATCTAGTTGACACAGTAAATGGACTAATAAAACAAAATACCTAACGGGATACGCCCAGCTAGGAAACGCTTTACCTAGAAGCTACGACGCTACGACAAGTCGGCTTACGACTAAACAAGTATAAAGCACAAGCGTAAAATTTGTATTTGAGTTCGAATCACAAAAACATACTGACTGGCGGCAAAGCAATTTAGAACACGAACGTTAAATTTGTACTAGAGTGTACTAGACAGTAATCCAGCGCCAGGTACAAATTTATGAGGTTAATTACAAGAACAAGGCTGACTTGCAACACAGCAATTTAGAATACAAACGTTAAATTTGTACTAGAATGTACTAGACATTAATTCAGCGCCAGGCACAGATTTATAAGGTTAATTACAAGAACATGCTGTGGCGAAACAGTTCATAACACAAATGTTACCTTGGTTGATAGCTCGGCATCTAGACGGGCGAAGGGCGTTCGTGCAAGCGTCGTTGGTCGCTACGCTTTTGGTACGTGGCGTGGGCGAAAGCTGTGACGTCCGAAATAGTCCCCTGCTTCCAGCGTGGGTGGAATGTGTCATGCCCCCTTGGCAAACACGAATATCATCGTGGCTGTTGAATGGGTCACTCGGTCATGATTACCGCCTCACAAACGACGAAAAAAATAGGCCCAACGAACCTACATCCAACGGATGACCACAACAAACCCGCGAACAGACATCACCTGGCAACACATCTATTCTCAATGCTCGTCAAGTGCCGTCTGCCATGAACAGAGCACCAAAAACAAATGATTGTAACCACAGCTGCCGTCTCGCGCGTTCAGGTCTGACCAATAGAAAGCCAATGTCTTCGCGTCATGACTCCGAGGCTGTATCAGTGCGAGAGAAATCGACTGATGTTATCTCCCTTGCTCCCATTGAATATGCTTCTTGAAAATATTTGAACGAACGCTGTAATCAGCGCTAGCGCGGCCATCTGCGATATGCGACTGCATAGAGATTCGCGCGCAAGCTAAACTGACGAATAATATATTGCCGAAACGGGCCCGATATACAGGCGGACTCGCCAATTTGGTACCAAAACTGCTGTAAATGGTTATGTAGCCATCTGAGTTAAGGAAATATAGAAAATGACCTGACACCTTTAATATGTAACTTATTAATTTATAGATTTTGGTGCAAAGTACTAAGCTGATTAGTGTATGTAACAATCCTTGTCTCGAAGTTGTATCATATGTTACCGTAAGATCGATAAATGCAGCCAAGCTTTCAAGTTTTTTTTAACCACGCTATATGAGTGTTGTTAGTCGCCACAGCTTCAATTTTGTTGAAAACGTAGTTATTTCTGATAGACAATTTGGTTTATGATTGCTGAGGTGATATTGTAAATAACTATTTCTAGAAGACATAATACTCACTAGAGTACTATTGGTCTCTAGCTGCTGGCTCTCTAATTGGCTTTCCTGGTTTCGGTACAGCTATAATTTTAGGTTTCGTGTAGTGTTCTACAAAAAATTATCACAGATAGTCTCATAAGAGCATTAATTCTTTCCGGATTTTTTGAGTGCGTTCCAACAACGACGCAAAGGCAAATTAGAACTTTGTTGGAATGCACGAAATAGTGCATTGTGTATCTACGACGAAAAGCGTAACATTCCCAGACGACTGTGAATATTGTTGGGCGAGGTGAATGCCGAGCCCAACAACACAGGAGTCTGGGAATGTTGATTTTTGTCCAAGATACACATACTATTTTTCCGCCATTCGATACGAATAATTAAAAAAATTAGAAAATAGTACTCGAATATTAATTGCCAAGGCCGAGAATATTATTCCTGTACAGTTGTATTGTAAAGTACGTAGCAACGGCTGATGTAATGGAATGTTTGTCTTTGCTCAATAAAAATGTGTCAATAATGTGACAGTTCTAGTACGATTGGCGGAAAAATAGTTTCCGGATATGAATTAATGCTCGAATGCAGATTCGGTAAGAAAATCGTAACGATACAAACCCTCACAGTTAGGTTGGTCTATCTACAAAGAATGTCCAAGCAATTTTGTTGTTGTCTTGGTTACGGCTCGTAAACTAATTTTTCTATTGGTCATTAATGAGTGTCGTACGATTTTCCTTTAAATATCCCTTTCTCATAATTTTCTCTTCACCATTTTAGTGTTTCTTTTCGAATGAAGGTATTGTTACTGTAAAATGTATATATTATTATTGATAGACCGAGGCTAATAAATTTATCCTAGTTAGTTAGATGCGATAATGTCCTTATGTCGTTGAATATTTTTCACCTACAAAAATTGAAATTTTATCGCAATTTAAATGAAAAAGTTAAATAGTATCGCAGGTTAGGTTTTGCTTTATTTTGTGTCAAAATTGACGCAAAACCTAACCTGCTAACCTCGAATTAATAACTTCTTGGCTTTCTTTGCGATTTTCTTAGATTTAAGCTTTGGTAAAAGAATCCGCTGGAGGTTCAAGAAATTTAGGGCCGGTGGCATCGTGGAGTAAGTAGGTAAGTAAGTAAAAGTACCCACGTCATCGCTAGTGGACTAGTCGATCTTCAGGTATGCCCATGTAGTCACAATAATTTGAAATAACTTAAAACTCTCGTACTAAAGTCTTTAACAACTTTCTGGCCAGTCTATTTTCCTACTGTGTTTCCATGATTTCATTCTCGAACGAATGGAGAGTGTACTTTTGCACTTGTATTGATGTTTATATTTGTTGTGGTTTTTGAATATCAATTTTACATAAGGCGAGGTGATGATCAGTTCCTGTATTGGTAGATATTAGTACTCTTTTCTCTATTATATCTCTTGGAATAATCGTCCTCTTCGTTACAATAAACTGGATTATTGATTTCTGCTCTCGAGTACTACTGAATGTATATTTAAGTTGTTCTATTATGTAGAAAAATGCGTTGTTGTCCGCATTTATTTTCTAGCATAGAAAAACTCACCGTTATGAAATAATATTTCATATCGCAGAAAAGTGAACCATAAAGCTTAGTATAAATAGTTAAATATTTTTGTTAATTTGTTTTGTTTTTTTTAGTTTTTAAATTCGAATGTTTAAAATAAGAACGTCGTGAGAAGCTAATGATCATGCCACGTTCATTAGGATATAAGCATATGTGTTTTATTAGTAAACTTATTTCTACGTGACATTTCTTATCGCAGGCTAGGCAACTCAGGTGTTAAAAAGGATATCGACGATTTTGTCTGTCTTTGTGGGAGTTGGATTTGACACAGATCTACAATTGGCCCAGTGTTGAATCCAGGGAGGCGGCCGGAGAGGAAATTCTTCCCCCCCCGCGGGCAGTACAAAATCCCCTCCCGGAAACATTAACACTTCATATTCATGTCTTTTTTTATCTATAAAAGAATGGGTGGAGTGCGCGAGAATAGGCGAAAATACCCCCCATAGGTTTCATATCCCCCCCCCCCCCCCAAGCAATCAGTCTGAATTCAACACTGGATTGGCCTGAGTGCTCGTTGCATCTCTCCTTAATTTGCTATATCTCCTGATTGAGATTAGTTTTAGGAAAATGGTATTTCGATTATCTATCTCTGATACTCACTTGTTTATCAGGAAGTGTTGGTGATGTTTGAAGGTTAGAAATATGATGTTTGATATGGTAAAGGTTGTGACTCTAGTACCACGGTGGGTGACAGTAGTTGCTCCCGTTTATTGCCCGATTTGGCATCTTGCCATATACATATATGCACATTATTTCGTCTCGTATGGCATGTTTAGGCACTTTCTCTGGATTTTGTCCTGCTGTCGAATTCACTTCATGAGGCTAGACATTTGGAGTACCATAGAATCGGGTGCAGTCGCGTAGACACTTCTATGTTCAGTTAGGATAAGTTAGGATTATTTCGTTTTATTGTAGTAGCCATAGTTGAGAAATTGGTCTTTTGTCAATTATGGGGATTCCAGGAGAAATTTGCAAAAGAAGAACATCCGTTATGACTACTACAAATTGTAGGAGATTTGTGCGTCTCTTCACTGTGTGTGGGAATTTGAATTTTAGTAGTTGTGAATATCATCTTTACTTTTTCCCAATCCTTGGTTGTGTATGGAATATAGGAATATCACATTAGCAGTAAGACATATTTACACCTAAAATTGAGTCTTCACTTTCTGATTACTTGGAACTGAAAATAATCTACGTTGAACCGATAAAGTTCGGAACTAAGAGTTATAAATGTACTCGGAGTTTGCACACTAATAAGTAATATCGTTGCAGGGTTCTTTCCTTTTCTGGCCTTTACTGTGTATTTCTGTTTTATTTGTCCTCTTGGAGTTGCATCGGCGTCGTCCATCCATAGAACCTGTGAGGAATCGAATCCACATCAGTTGCTTTGATCAACATTGTGGGCGACAAAGAAGCTAACACTTTTGCGTGTTACTTAAATATTTTGCCCCACCTTAAAGGGTATTAATATAATGTGAATAATCACTTTATTGAGATTCTTACTATGCCAAAATTGTCTGCTTTATTTCGGACTTATTGATGCTTTAATGTTCGGTGTGTATTATCTACATACTTTCAATTTTGATATTTGTGTGCTTGTGCGTGTGGGTGTGTGTGTGTGAGTGTGTGTTAAACCTGTATCTATAATTTTCATTTTACTGTCAGTTCAGCATAATCACGTCGCGAATATGCTACTGGAATTGCTTCCAAATCGTTAGTTTTAAATGTCACAAATTCAGAATTATATATACAGGTATATCAGTACAAGAAGGTGCTTCTTTTGCATTCGATAGCTGTATGTATTAAAAGATTAAAAATAATATTTCCCATTTCCCGTGTACGAGCCTTGTCACGCGGTTTTATTTCTCACATAACAAAACAAACTAATAGAAAAGAAGTAGCGAGCATAATAAGGAGAAGATATCTTAATATTTAGACTTAGAAGGGGTTCCATAAAGCACCGTGAGTAAACGCGAAAGCAAACGCGGCGATTTCTTCAGCGGGCCCGAGGGTCAAGCATCTGGCTGGTGCCGGCGACAGCACGCGGTTGCAGACGGGAGATAACGCGAATATTCCGGTGCGCGACTATCTTTTATTAAACGTGCAAAACGTTCAGATGTACCAAGGGTGTTAAATAAAAATAAACGCTATCAAATAGACTAGCATAAATGAGTAGGAGATTGAAAAGGGATAGGGATCTAAATAGTAGTGAAGAAAAAGAAGCAGAGATTTATCAGAGAAGCAAAAAAATAATTAGATCGCCAACACAAAAAACGGAAATAACAGACAGTGAAGGCAAAATGGGAGAACTAAAGGAAATAAAAGATTTGATTAGAACGATGAGGGATGAAATTAAGAAAAGCACAGAAGAAAACCAAAAATTACGCGAAGAAATGGTAAAACGAGAGAAAGAATGGGAAACTGAAAAAAAGCAACTCATAAAAAGAATTGACCAACTTGAAAATAAGTTTGAAATGATAGAAAAAGAAAAACGAAAGTGTAGGTTGGAGGGAAGGAGGAAGGAGTAAAATTTGCTGTAGACCAAAAGGAAGCAGCAACAAAACAATTTCTCACAGAAAAACTAGGAGTGGAAGCAGAAGTGAAGACAGTAATATTACTGCAAGATAAAAAAGGCATGAATGTGAATCTGGTCGAGATGATGGATTGGGAAAATAAACAGGCAGTCATGAAAAATAAACACAAGTTAAAAGGAACAAATATATATATCGATAACGACATGACGCCAAAAGAAAGAGAAATTCAAGCAGAAATAAGGAAAATTGCAAAAGAAGAGAGAAGTAAGGGACGCAGAACAAAAATCGGCTATAAGAAAATCAACATAGATGGAGTGGAGTACGTCTGGGATGATGAAGAAAAGGGGGTTATAGAGATAACAAAAAACTGTTAACAAAAAATAACCGAACCAAAATTAAGACGAAACTGGCGAAGGACACGGACGACGACAAACAACTCAAGATACACAACAAAATCCAAAACAAAGTGGAAGGCAAAAGAGAAGGGAAAGAAAAGGAAAGGTTAAAAGAAGAGAAAGGCCAATGCGAAAAGATGAAAATAGGAACATGGAATGTGAGTAGCATCACAGGGAAAGAAGAAGAATTAGTGGAAGAAATGATAAAACAGCAAATAAAAGTCCTAGGAATTACAGAAACCAAAAAGAAAGGGAGTGGTTTGAAGCAATTACATAGGGGATTCTGGCTATTTTGGTCAGGAGTGAAAGAAACGGAAGGAGCAAGAGGTGGAGTAGGACTAATAATAAGGCCAAATATGATAAAATACATTATAAATGAAGAATACATAAATGAAAGACTATTAAAGATTGAAATGAAGCTATTAGGAGAAGAAATATGGAATGTAATAATAGCATATGGGGAGAACGACGATGCAAAAAAGGAAAAAAAAGATAAGTTCTTTGAGGAGCTACAAAACGCAATAGACGATGGAGGAGAAAATATACTTGTAATGGGTGACTTAAATGGGCGTGTAGGAAAACAGAATACAGGAATAGAAGAGTACTTAGGAAAAGAAGGAGAAACGACAAAAAATAATAACGGGGACAGAATAATAGAAATAAGTATAGAAAACAACCTAGTGATAGCAAACACGAAATTTAAGCACAAAGATATACACAAATACACAAGAGTTATGGAAAGCAGAAATGAGAAGTCAATTATTGATTACTTTCTGATAAGTAACCATAAATGGAAAGAAGTAAAAGATGTCAAGGTAACAAGACGAGCGGAAATAGGAAGCGACCACTACTTGGTAAAAATGGACCTAACAAAGGAAAAAACAGAAAAAATAGACAAAAGAAGAAAGAAGACTCACGAAAATATAAAGAACTATAAATTAAAAGAACCCGAATATCAAAGAAGATATAGGGAAATACTAAATGAAAAATGTAGAGAAGCGGAAGATATAAAAGGTGTAGAAGAAAAATGGGAAAAGCTCAAAAATAATATATTAAATGCAGCTACGGAGAGCTGCGGGAAAAGGAGAATAACGAATAAAAGCACGAAAAATACAGAATGGTGGAACTCAGATATAAAAGCTAAAATAAAAGAGAAAAAAAGTGCATGGGAAAGATACTTAAGTACAAAAAAGACAGAAGAATACGAAAAATACAAAGAAAAAAGAAGAGAGGTGAAAAACGAGATCAAGAATGCAAAAAAAGAGTCGTGGATAAAATTTGGTGAAAAGATGACAGAAAACTTCAGAGACAAACTATTTTATGGAACCCTAAAACAACTTAGGAAGAAAAAGGAATATAATATGATGAACATAAAGGGAAAAGACGGAAACATAATTACAGAAGAAGAAGAAATAATGGAAAGATGGAGACAGCATTTCGAAGAACTAACAAAAGCAGAAGACGACACAACGGAGGAACAAGAAGGGTTAAACGAAAGTGAAGGAACTGATGAAATCAAAGAGAAAGAAGTTAGGGAGGCCATACAGAAGATAAAACTAGGAAAAGCAGCAGGAAGGGACAAAATAACACCGGAGATGATAAAGTATATGGGAAACGAAGGTATAACCAAATTTACAGAGCTGCTAAACGAAATAATGAAGACCACGGTAATACCAAGAGAATGGAATGTAGGAATCATACTCCCCATACATAAAAAAGGAGATAAGAGAATATGTGACAACTACAGAGGGATAACGTTAATGAGCGTCCCAGCGAAAGTATTCGCCAGAATAATCGAGGAAAGAATAAGGAATAGAATAGAAAATACAATAGAAGATACCCAATGCGGTTTTAAGAAGGGGAGAAGCACCCAGGACTTGATATTTACCATAAGACAAGTCAGCGAAAAATTGATAAATAAAGGAAGGGAAATACACATGTGCTTCATAGATCTCGAAAAAGCCTTTGACAGGATACATAGAGAACAAATATGGAAAGCACTAAGAAAAAGAAAGATAGATAAAAGAACGATAGAAATACTAAAATCAATGTACAGAAATAACACAAACATAGTAAGGACGAACAATGAAGAGTCAAGAGAGTTTGTAACAGAGATAGGAGTAAAGCAGGGATGTGTGTTGAGCCCCCTTCTGTTTTCAATAGTGCTAGATGAAGCAATTAAAAATGCTAAGAAAAAGATGAAGACGCTAAAATTGGGATACTGGCAGATGGAACAAACAGAAATAAACGAACTCATGTTTGCAGATGACATGGCCATAATGAGCGACTCTGAAAATAATTTACAACATAACCTGGAGGTGCTAGAAAAAGAATTACAGAAAATAAACATGAAAATAAACATTGAGAAAACAAAAAGTATGGTAGTGGCAAGAGAAAATAAAACGCACAGCATAAAACTACAAGGGAAACAAATCGAGCAAGTAGAAAGTTTTAAATATCTAGGATCAATAATACAGAACAATGGTAAAATAGACAAAGAAATCAACGACAGGATGGGAAAAACAGGAAGAATATACAATATGATGAAAACGACCTTCTTGGGGAAGAAAGAAGTGCCTAGGAAAATAAAAACAGAAGTAGTTAAAAAAGTAGTAAGACCGACAATAATGTATAGCAGCGAAACATGGACTTTAACAGAAAAGCATAAAACACGACTAAATGCAATGGAGATGCGGTTTCTAAGACGGATAGAAAATAAAACGAAAAAAGATAGGATTCGAAATGATACATACAGGAAAAACCTACAGATGGAGCCCGTAACGGAGAAAATAACGGAAGGTCAATTAAGGTGGTTCGGACATGTGTGCCGCATGACAAGGGACAGAATAACAAAAAGAGTGTATGAAACGCGAGTGCCGGGAAAAAATAAAAGAGGAAGACCCAGGAAAACATGGGAGGAGGGAATACGTGAGGGTGCAGCGAGCAAGGGAATAAAATGGGCAGGAATAAAACAAGTGACCCAGGATAGGAAACTATGGAAAGAAAAGTGGAAAACGCCATCGACGGAGCAAACTCAACCCCACCCGCCTTACACTTAACGGTAAAAAGGCATAGGACTAAGTAAGTAAGTAAGTAAGATTTCCCATTTTAGTTGTGCCGAATTTATGTGTTGTTCTTACCGTAACCCTTTATAGCTTATCAGTGCGTTTGTATTTGATAGAGGCCACTTTAGAAATTTCATCTTCGTTGCAAGTTACGATCCCTATAATACTGGAAAATTTTCCAATTTAGATTTGCGATTAGTTTTTTAATTAAATTGGTGACGCCTGTATTTAAATGTAATCAGTTTAGTATTAACCCAGTCCTCTTCCGAAGAAGTTAGCTGGCCCTTTGAACGCATTGGGCATCGAAATAGTTTTGGATATTCTCAATTCGTTATCTGGTTTGCTTTGAAGTCCGTTATGATTGCAATTTGTTTAGTTTGGCGCTATTGATTATTGGAAGCATTCAACGACTAACAATCGATCTGAACGAACATAACTAGGTTGATGGAACGACATTTTTTTATTATACCTTTTTTGTATAAAGAAAATACAAATTAGACAATTCTGGTTTCAGCATTCGCTACATTCGAACAATGCTAAATTTGACGATAGTTTTTATAAACAAGTCTGCGTTCTTGTACCATAAAATTCTCAGTGAAACATTTTAACACAAGGTTAATTAGGCCAATTTCAACAACCAAAGTGTTCACATAAAATCGTTAATTGCTGGCTGCTGATGTTTGTCCTGATAGTAGATAAAAACTGGTCCAGTTCTTATATTTGTTTGAAACCGCGCGGAAAGATTCACCTTCATTAGGTACACAAAATCGCCGCCATGGCAAATGACCATAGCCGTAGCCGACCTTGGCAAGCATCGCCACCGCTGGTTATGTACCACGAGATAAATTTTCGAGCCTTGCGTAACTGCGGCCCAGCCGATTTGAGCCATCTCATTTCCTGATTAATCGCGGTTTGCAAGAGCAGTCCTCGAGCTGCAATAAGGTGCAGCGACTGACAAATCGTCGGCAAAAGTGTTTCTTCGCGTTTCCCTGGTGTCTGATGTCACCGCAGCGCAGCGGTCGTTGGCCATCCTCAACCGGTCCTCTGCGGGTGGACACGCTCCTTTATAACAACTCTGCTTCAAACGCTCTCCAGTTGTAAACGGACAACACTTCTTTGCTTGTCCCACCGCTGGTGAGTAGCTTTGCTTTCGTTAACGTAATTAATTTGTAATTGCTGGAGTCGCCTTGAAATCGGGAACTTTTGTGTCAGGTTCTTGCTGAGTCGAGTAAGCGATGATTGAACGGGATTAACTGGGAATCTCGGATATTGTTTAGGCGAAAAGAAAGTAGTAAAAATACCATGTAGGGACTTCTCATATATTTTTATATAGGTAGTCAGAATTGCCGTATCATTCATTACCAATAACTTATAGTATAAAATGCTTTTATAATATAGATCGTAGTTGGCTTTGACAATTTTCAATAGGATATTTTTTGTGCTTTTCCGGTATACAGTGTGTTCGAATTTTTTTAATTAATAGTTGTCAGTCTAACGGCACAACACATGCTATAATTTCTATATTACAAACGATAATTTTCTTAAAATATTTTTAGGAATCAAATGAGGTGTCAAAGCCAATTAAGGTTATCGTTTAAAAACTCAAAGTTTAATACTGTAATTCTAAAAGTAGAAATGATACGTCAATGGTAGCTAGATTCTATTAATGCACGTGCATAAAGAATTGTTGTTTGTTTTGCATAAACATAAAAACAAAGGAGCAGACACCTCGACAACTCAATTTCTACTTCGACACGAAGTGTACGAAGTATTGAAATTCCCTCATATCGAAAACCATTCTGAGTCAAATATCTCTAAAATTAGAGCCAACCGACTAATGAACCCACTATACCAAATCTCCGTCTCGGCTGTGCGGATCTTTTGGTGAAGACCCCAGCCCACTAGACCCCACCCTCGTATTGGGGGGTGCCTAAGCGTGCTGTGCGGGGTATGTATGTTCGTATGTGTACACGATTCCAGTCGCCAGGAACCTTTCCGAAGTATTGGATCGTTTTCATACGATAGGTTCTCCGAAAATTAAGGCAACATCAACTTTTGAGGTATGGTCGTCGGCAAAAAAAAATTTTTTTGGGTTTTTTTTTATAAATAACTGGTTCATAACATTTCATTGTATTAGCGAAACGGAATGATGCTGAGTGTCGAAGTATTCTTGGAAAGCACGGAAGGGCGCTTTTCTTGGTTGGGGGGTACCGTATATTTTTATTTTTGAACAGCAACTTCTTAGGCCACAAAACACATTCGATTTTTGTTTCCTCTATCGTATTACTACCGAAATATTGGCGTTATAATGTGCAACCTATTTTCTTTTAGCTCTAGTAATAACGAGAATTCTCATTTAATTCCATCGAAAATGGGAGACTGGAGATTAGTAACAAAAAGAACCTGGTTGTTTATGAAATTGCTATAAATTATTGTTGTGATCGCAGGTCAGTTTGAGATTACCTGTCATTATAATATCTTTATTGCTGTTTGGCTTTTCAACGCTCTACACCGTTTCTAATAAATTTTTCAATTTTATGTGTATTGAATTGGTGCTTGTTAGTATATTTAAGTAAATGTCAAATGTATTTTACAATATATCAGATAAATATTCTAAATAATAATAAATTTATTTGGTTATTTCCTATATAAACACTGACGAAATATAAAAAATAAAATAAATAAAAGATTATTTTGATATGACTGTTACGTGGTTACAGTTGTGATAAGATTATAGAATTCCCAATTACGCCAGCGTAATTATTCACTACTGATTACTGTTGGGGAAAAGTTTACGTTATTTATAGTTATTGTGACTGTGTCGCTGTAGAGGTCAAAATTCTAAAATATTTCGATTTAGCTTATAATAAGTACAGCATAATGGAATACTGGGTGACCATGGGGGTCATGTAACGAGTTTCTATTTTTAATTATTGAAACCTTGCTTTGAAATTAAAAGTGTTCATACAATGTTCACTCGGGACCTATACTTTGTAAAATATAAAAAAATAATTACACACATTGTAGCAACGCTGATGTCTTCCAATTATATTAAAAATTAAAATTTGACACAGAATAGGGCGGTTACAACACGAATTTAATGAAAATAGTTAATTATAAGTTTATAAGTATTCTCCACAATGCATGAGGAAAAGTATTGCTTTCTAGAAAGAATCATTTACGTGCTGCACGATAATGCCATTTCAGTGTTGACATGCAAAATGAAATATAAACCTTGATGATGAAAAATAAACCTTTCTCTAGAGCTGTCTGCAAGGATTAAAATTTACAAACTTAGGACCATTCTCTCTGAGTAGCTTTTCGTCTTTTTAGTTATACATATACACAGTAATTTCAGATTTTTTTTAGATTTTACGAATAAATGAACTAGATTATTCTACAACTGCTGTTGGTGAATAAACTAACTAGACACTACACCTACAATCTTTAAAAGTAATAAAACATATAAGTGTAGCTAATTCAAGGTTTCCTATACATCGTTAAAAAGTTACAAATTGCAATATAATTACAACTTTGGTCCTTGATAGTTTGTTAAAAGTAAGTACGTTACCTATATGGTCATTACTAATTATTTTAAATAAATGCTTTCTTTAAAATTTTAGAAGAACGGCTCAAGCCTTATAAAATTCTTTTGATTGAATTTAGATTGATACTTAAATAAGCATTGGTTGATTGTTCTTGTTATAATCAATATAGGCAATAATTAGGTTTCGTTTTTGAGGGCAGCAATTCAAACGAAAACTCTTTTTCCTAAGCCGATATTTCGGAGAACTTTATTTAACATTGTGGATAATTTATCAAGTATAAAACGTGGTACTTATAAAAGTGAGGTTAGAAGTAGTATTTGTGGTGGGGAGACTGATGTCAAGCAAGTAGGCCTTTGTAGGCCCTTTTTGCCAACCCCGTGGATAAGGTCTAGGCATGCAGAGTACCAGGTACCTTAGTCCTACTTAGAATTTTTCTGAGACTAAGGAGTTTCAACCCTAGCAAGGGATTTTTTATATGCTACACATCGTAGTAACATGGGACCCACGACTTTACATCACTCCAATGATGATATTCTGTAGAGGTTTTCATCCAAATTTTTATTTTTTAAAAAACTTTACCTGGTTTGAACTCTCTACTCTAAGATCAGTAGCCAGAATGCTTAACCACTGAGCTATGGAGCCCGGCAAAAGTGAGGTTAGTACGTCATATTTGGCAACAAAGGAGGCATATCTAAACTGGTACTTCAGGTTAATCATTATAAACAATTGTTCAGGTAGTTTAATTATACCACATTTATTAATTTATACAATACAAACAGATTAAAATATTTAAAATTGTGTGAGATAATTAGACTACCTCAACTATTCGTTTTAGCCATTAACTTGATGTACCAGTTAAGATATACTTTGTTTCGTTCTGTGTTGTCAATTACGACGTACTAACATGACTCCATTATGTACTATCACGGACAAATGTATTTGCCAGTCTGCTTCTTGCAAATTTTTGCATAGATAGCCCCCTTTACTGAAGAGCTTGAGCGGTTGCCTAACTCAGCTTTTAAAAATTTTAACTGTTTAACTTAGAGGTTGGTAGTACTGTTACAAATCCACAGCTGGTATCTCAAATTATCAAACATATAAATAGCGCGAAATTTGAATTAGTGTTGGGCAAACGAATGCTTTAAAGTTTAGTAAAAAAAAGTATAAAGGAATAACTCAATACGTGTTTTTCTGTGTTATTGTAAATTTAATGGAAATAATAATTTCAATTGGCCAATCACTGAACATTATATTAGAATATAAAAAAGGTATTTTTGTTATAGTAACGATTTGCGTTCTTTGCCGTGTTTTACACAATGACGTAATTAAAAAAAATTTTAACCTGTACCTATAACAACAATTTCGAATTAATATTGAGAGATGAAAACCGGTTAAAATTTTTAAACGCATTGCTTTGCTACTCTTCGTTCTAGCGACATCTATCGGAAAGTTTTGCAAAGACCAGACTGGCAAATACAATTGTCCGAGATAGTACCTACTTACCACTTGATGTATTTTATAAATTATCTACAACGTTAAACTTTATTGTAGTTTGCCTTAAAGGAATAAAGCTGTTCGAAATACTGGCTTAGAAAAATAGTTTTTTTATTGCTGCCGTCAAGAACGAATTCCAAATATTAACTATATTGTTTATCAACCAGTCGTTCGTTACTGTCTCGTCGTTCTTCTTATAGGCTAATGCCTTACGTATTTTTTTCAAGCTAATCCTAAAAATAACTTCAAAATGTTCCCCTTACGCCAGTATTTTGAGAAATCGTCAGTTACTATCCCTTCGAGTATGTTCGTTTTTACTGTATTTAAACATAAGTATTTTCTGTTTGTCTACATACTTACTTGTTATATTACAATGTGTTAGTTTTCTAGACTAACCATCAATTTTTGATCTGACTTAAATTATCTAAGTTAGGTAGGTATAATACGATTTTTCTTGGTCATACTATGTTCTTGTGTAGTCACTTCACCTTTCTCTGCTTTTCACTGTCACTTAATTGTCACATATTTTATACTAACTCGAATGGTTTGATCGTTCTGAGTCTTCCTATTAGTCCAGCGTTACCAAGAAGTTGGAGTGCTTCGACGTTGATATGTTTGTGGAGCTCTGTCTCGTGCTTTTGTTCAAAGTGCGTACATATCTGTACAATGGTATTTTATATTCCGCTTCATTCTTGTCTTCTTGACGTGCTGTTTTTATTATTTAAAGATACTGCTGTATTTTTAGCATATGGTATGAGTCTGTTGTTTACTGCTACAGGTAGATGATCTGCATTCTTAATTTTGAAGTAAATTGCCACGGATTTGGTTTCATTCAGCTTTATTCGCCATTGTTTAGTCCATTCTTCAACTTCATTTAAGGCTTGTAGCTTGCTCATTGATTTTTGTTTATTTTTGTCAACGGCTAATATGGCCAATATCTGTAAAGGTGGCTATTGTACTGTCACTGGCGTAAAAGGTATAAAGGACTTGTCCCAGTACACTGTCTTGCGATAGCCCTGCTTTGATTTCCTTCATTTTGGAATATTCATCTTCTTGCTTTACTATAAATAATCTAAGCTGTATGTAAGATTTCGTCAGTTTAGGCAGAATATTTTGCAATTTATAGTTCAATCTCTGATGCCAAACCTTTTAAAATGCTTGAACGTCAAGAAAGATGGCTGAACAGATTCTATTCTCTTGAAGGCATTTTCCAATAATATTTGTTATTCTATGCGCTTTATCGATAATCGAATATTAATTTCTGGAGTCAACTAACCGATGCAAGGGAATCAACACTATTTAAAAGTAGCTTCTGAAATAATTTGGAAATTATCGATCCCAGCGAGAGCGTCCAGTAGGGCGATAGCTGAATACGTGCCTTTCTTGGTTTCATGCAAAAACCTCAGCCATCTTCTAAGCGCATTTATTATGCTTGTCAGTTCTACAATTTCTTTTCTTGGTAGATGTTTCAGTATTTTGTCTTTGCTTTGCTTGGGTTTACGTTTTCTTTGATTTCACTCTCTACTTTTTTTGGGGTTATAAATTTAATGTTTTTGCTCTTCCAGCTCCCTGATTTGTCATTTTGTCCTGGATCTGCTGTTGATTTGGCTGAAATATTTTTTTGAAGTAAATACCTCAGCTTTGTGTTTGTTGTTTTTTGCCTATTCTTCCTATTTCCATTTCTTATTGGTGGCATATGGGTTATGTGATTTTTTGATTGACTTGATATTTGTCAAATTTCTCAGATATGAGTTCACTGGTTTATTATCTCCTGCATCTTCTTTCTTAACTGTTGTGTTAATTCGATTAGTGTGTTTTTAACTGTTGGGTCTCTGGATTGTTGCCATCTTCTCCTCACTCTTCTATTATCTGGAGCAAGATTTCTAATTTCATTGGTGTAGTTGTTTCCTATTTCTCTTCGTCTGGTTTTTGGTGTGCTGTTCCATGCAGCTTGTATGTCCACTGCAAACTTTTCAGCTTCGTGTTTCAGTTGGCCTTTGTTTTCAATCTGTACATTTACTTGAATCCTGCTGTTCAATTTTTTTCTGAAGTATTCCCAATCCGTGTATTTGTTGGTTAACGGTGAGTTTTCTTTCTTGATTATGTTTTAACTTAATGTTAATATTATCAAAAAGTGATCCGAAGTTAGTTCATCATTCTTTTCTACATTGATAAAATTTGGAGTTACCTTTCTGGAGATAAAAAAAGTTAAGCAGTTACGCAGTTCAGAGTTCAGTTGTTTTATTGAGAGCCGTGAACCAGTAGGTAAATGTTCTGTAGAAGTTTCGTTCTGTTGTGGCTTCGTGCAATTCTTTTCCTTTTGTCGTCGTCAACCTGAAGCCCCATATTAGGTTTTCAGCATTGAGGTCTTCTCCAACAATCGAGAGATCGAGACCAGGCGTTGGAGTAAGCTCAAGTAGTGTCCCTTTTTTAAATTATATGTTGGTGGACAGTATTTTATTTAACTATTACCGCACTTCTCCCTCTAGTTGTGTTTTGTGGATCTATAGTGGTAGATTTCGCATTCTCTAATATTTATATGTGCTTATTTTGTCAGATGTGTTTCTGATATGAGGCAGACATCGATTTTTTTAAATATACAGTAGTAACTGTATTTAATTTTGATTTTACCATATTAATTCAAAATATTAAAACAAATCTAACCGTGTCTGATATGTTTAAACAAGTTAAAACCAAAAATCAGGGCAAGCTTTAGACTCCTTATATTTGTTTTTCACGTTGCGCTGCTACCCTGAGAAGATTGTTAAACGGTAGGAGATATGCTGTTTGCCGTTCTCATGATTTGGCGAAAGCAAACGGAAGATATGAAGAATCGCTACGTTTGCTGCACCGAAATCTTCTGATTTCCAGGAAAATAAAGACAAAATTACATATCCTAATGTTCCATCTGCTACCCCTCCAATATCGCATTCGGAAGCCTTGTTAGTGCCCACATTTGTGGATCTTTCGAATGAAGAACAGATTGCTACGGAAACAAAGAACTAGTTTTGAAATGTCAATCGCCAATGAAGAATATTTGCCATTCCAAGAAGACAGACCTCATCTAATAATACAATCAGAACTATATAGCATAATTTTATCAAATACTGAGATCGTCATTACAAAGATGGAAGCTGTTGGCTCCAGACAAACGTATTGTGGCAGTATCTTTCAGCCAAAGAAAGTATTTCGTTTTGAAATATTACTGTCAATTTAATGCAAATGTTAGGCTATGAACACAACCAAGTTGTTTATCTACAGATTCAAAATGTTTTCACTTCAATTTCTGTTCGTCAGGCGATTCATATTAAGGAGTTTTATGAAAATATGAAATACAATCAATTGTAGTAGCTGTAAATGGTTCATCAAGTGACCTTAAAGTTATAGCAACTTTACTCGGTTTAAGTACAACTTGCATACAGGAAGTATGGTTGCTTCCTTTGTGAATATCAGCTAGAAAACACTATATTTTGGATAAAAGAATATAATTCTTCAGAGGATAGTTGAGCCTTCTAAAATATTTTAGCCGGCATTGCATATAAAACTGGGTTTCATGAAAAACTTGACTTCGGTTTTGTGGGATACCAAACTGACCTGCTGAGATGAGATACAGAATTTGAAGTGACAGTAAGCAACTTAGAACACGCGGCTTGAATTGCCTTTAAGGTGGCTAAATCTACAACAAATGTTGATGACATTCTCAGGATTTATCAAGCATTTTTATTATGATTCATCACAGATGTTACATGGTGACAATAGTACTTTATGTAACTAGTCCTCAAAGCAAGGCTTTAGGGGACGAGTCGTAATGTTTCCGGGCGAGGCGGAGCGAAGCGCAGCCGAGTCCGTAATATGAAGATGAGTCCTCTAAAGCTATTTGAGGACGTGTTGCATACAACGTTTTTTTGTATTAGCTCTCCAAACATTATAACATGAAGTTTCAATTACCATTAACCCGGCATTATATTAGGAGGCCGAGCGAAAATGTATTTTTCGCTCCCCAAACTGGTTACTTTGGAAACTGTCTAGGATCCTCAAAATGGCCATTTAGAGGCCTTGTACTTAAAGTCGTCATGGCAACTAATGTTTGAGTCCGCTAAAATGTTGCCATGACGACTTTAAGTACAAGGCCTCTAAATGGCCATTTTGAGGATCCTAGACAGTTTCCAAAGTAACCAGTTTGGGGAGCGAATACAAAAAAATAATTTTATTTGAAATCGGCAGTGAAGTACGCCGAAATCGTCATTAAAATACGAGAAATCGGCAGTGAAGTAATCCATTGTTTTACGACTTTTTTGTAGGTGGCGAGGCGACAGATAAATGTCAATCGACCGAACATAACCTACAAAAGTTGGTTAAAACGTTGTAATTTCACGATTCCTCGATTTCAAATAAAACATAGTGTACACCTCGGCACTGAAGTTCCTTTTTATCCCTCATGTGGTTTATTTGCCTTGGCCCTACGGGCCTCGGCAACTAAATCCACATTCGTGATAAAAAGTTATACTTCAGTGCTTTGGTATACAAACTACTGTAATTTGAAAGCATCACTGCTACATTAAATTTTTGAAGGGCTCATAATGCTGGAATAATATAAAAAGATCGACTAAAGTGCTTTAGCACACGTGGTAGTGGTATGATTGAAAATAAAATAAAAATAAATTAATTATTTTGCCTTACACAAGTGATTATATAAAGAACCTATGATTTACATTTCCTTTAATATTGTTCTAGATTTATGAATAGTTGATTCTTTTATGAACCGAGTATTTGCAGTAGTACAAATACTTATTTTTGATATATTTCAATAACTCTACTGTCTGCAATAAACTTGTGTTTGAGTTAACAGGTTGAAAACAAAAGTTACATGGCAAATTTTACAAATTTGCGTCGTGTAGCTTCGGCATACTTCCAGGAATACTTTACTAAATAAACGAATTTGATTAGCCACAGATCGTAATTTCACAGAATAAATTTAAATAACTTTATTTTCGGAACTGCTCTCCGATTAGAAGATAATCTGTATGTTTGTTAAAATCAGAAAAGGTGAATGAATGATTCTGAAGGTTATCGCTAATTTCTGTATAAAAAACTGTACGTAGGTAGCTTGTTATTCTTTATTTGTTATTGTATTTTAGACAGCCAGCTTTATATTATTACGTTAGATAACTTTATTTCTGTTCACTAAAAACAGTTTTGAACTTTGGCTACTCTGTTCCTTATAATTTTTGTTGCAGGAGAAGCTAGAACTCAAACAGATCTTAGTAAATGAAACTAGATGATCTACAGGGCGACCTTAAAGTTATAAAACACTCTGAGGGAAAGGGATAACCAATATCAGCGATCAGAGTGTTGTTAAAATTGTAAATTAAAACAAAAGTCGACTACATTAAACCAATGCAGAAAACACACAGTTAAGATACGCTTTTGATATTCAGCTTCATTATTTGCCACCATTCTAATCACTTATAAAGTTTTTTACCTGTGACTAGTCAAGTTTATTTTATTTTTTGCCAATTCTTAATCAGTATGGCAAACAAGCAGTTTAAGAACGTGCTCCAAAATTCAGAGAATAACAGATGCATAAACTGGACAGGTTCTGCATAAACAAAACGAACGTTTGGAGAATTTTATTTGAACACCTAAAAGGAGGCCAACACAAAACCTATTTGGTTCAAGTGTAAATGCAAATGACATTCTCAGATTCCGGAGGCTGCACATTAATTTGAATTCCTATTTACACGACGCTTGTAAATACACTAATTTAAATTGCAAATTTGTCCAGATAATGTAGAGTAGGTACGTAGAAGCAAATAACAATAGTTTTTATTACTACATGTTTTCGTTCTGCTAATGTTTTCAATATTTCTTTCAACAACAACGTGGTTAGAGCGTAGAAAACCATTGCTCACAGTTCTTCATCAAAAAGTTCGTTGTCATTATTTTATCGCAGTATCTAAATACTTTAAGGTGGGGTTCTCATTTGCAATTAAATACCGTAACAAATAGCCCTAAGTGCTAGCAAAGCGTTTCTATTTAATAAAATATGTTTTGTTCATCATATGCATATTTTCTCACATATATTTGCATGTCTTGCTGTGGTAGTTTTTGTGAAACTGCATATGAACCCATCTAAAGCTATAAATATTAATTTCGCAGCCTTTGTTTCAATTTGGTGCATTACTTTTTATTATATTTGATTAGGAAATGATTTCGAGAGTCAATGTACATAATAAAAACTGTTTTAAATTAAGATGGCCAATTAGTCACAAATCGAGAAGCGTTGCCACGACTTCTAAAGAGAATTCTCATAAGATGAAAACTAATTATTATGTAGCCTATACAGAGGAAATCGGTTTAAAATTTCGGATTTAAAGGTAACACGAGATAAATTAAAAAAAACCTTTCCAGGACTGAAATTCGAACTCGCGATCCCAGACTCGACAGTCCGGCTGTGTGCCGCTTCCTCACTCTAACGGGGTAGTAGGACGACCGCTTAAGGTAATTTACCGGTAACGGAGGTACCCTACCCGATTGAGCTATACCTCCCAAAAGCTTTTCAGTGGTTTACATTGATATTCCACACACACTGACAAAGAAATTAGCTTGATAGGTTATGCGGCTTTCGAGTTATTTGTTTACATCCATCTGGCGTGGCATAATTGACTTTTCTTTAACGCCAACGCGGTTAGATATTCTCATGAGTCCTTTCATAAAGCTGGTGTAAAATGGTCGAGCTTGCAAGCAATACAAAGTTTGCGCTGAAGTAATATTGAAGAGTTTATTGTTGTATTCCATATTCAATCTATAAATTATCTTATTGTCACAAGGTCATGTGTTGACTTTTTAAGCATAATAAAGTATGATTGCACTTGTTTGTTTACTTTTATTTGCAAAAGGTTAACTCGATTAAGCTCATCTTGCTGTAGTGGCTCTTGCTATATTAACTGTGAACTACTACTTTATAGTCCAGTCACTATGTCTAAAAATAAGGCATTTGCTGGAAAGTGAACCGAAATTTGAAATTCCTTTTTTGGGGTGTTTGGGGGGTCCAGCAAAGCTTAACTTCAAGTTGTCGACCAAGATTTCCTATGTGCTATTTCCGCCATCTTGATAAATGAGTGCGTTTGATCCTTTTGCGATAAATAGGTTCTCTTTAACACTACGTGAAAATAATGTAGACATCTTTTTTAGAATTTTGAATGTTCTATTACTTTTTCACGTACGAGCGATATTTGTCGAGATATCGAACGCGAAAGGAGAGCGTGAAAGGGTCGAAATTTTTTTTCGAGCTTTTGGGCTTGTGTCTCATTTCTCTTTCTATTTAGCGAAAAAGTAGCCATTACCAAACTTATAGAGGTTGAAAATAGCTTCAATTTGACCTATTATAAATTGTTATGCGACTAAAATTACGACTTGTAGAGCGGGCGAAAGTTGTCAAATCGGCGCTTAATTTTTATTTCATGTATCGTACTACCACATAAATGGCATAATAAACTTCATTGCATTATGAGAATCGTTATATTTTAAGTAGCCAGTACGTAAATTGTTATTTTTGACGTCGTTCTCTATGAAAGCGACAATGACGATAAGGATGCTACAACGCTCGAAGTAAAAATCGTCGAGGAATGGGAACATCACGAGGAGCACTCTGACCATGAATGTATACTTGAAGTAAGTAAGCATCAAGAAGAAAATAAAATATATATCTAGGGAAATTAACCAGAACCATCAAAACGGAGAAGAAAATAAAAAATTACTCTACCGATAAGTAATTAATTAATTAATTAATCTACAAATCGTAATTATAGTCGAATTTCAATTCCTAGCAGGTAAAATTCCAAGTATTTTCACGTAGCGTTAACAAGAACTAAGATACTGCAACAAAAGCAAACTCACCAATTTTTTAAGAATGCGGAAACAGAGCATGGGAAATCTTGGTCGACAACAAATAGCTACACTAATTTAAAACATTTTATAAGGAAGGGTGGCCGAGAGGAAATTTCTAATGAAGTAAATTTATTAGTAGACCAGGATAGAATCCCAGTTTCTGATGATGTCAAAAACTTGGGTCTTTATCTATCATCTACGTAATAGTACGATACATGAAATAATAATTACGCGCCAACTTGACAACTTTAGCCCGCTCTACAAGTCGTAATTTTAGTCACATATCAATTCATAATAGGTCAAATTGAAGCTATTTCCAACCTCTACAAGTTTGATAATGGCTACTTTTTCGCTATATAGAAAGAGAAATGAGACACAAACCCAGAATCTCGAAAAAAAATGTCGATCCTTTCACGCTCTCCTTTCGCGTTCGATATCTCGACAAATATCGCTCGTACGTGAAAAAGTAATAGAACATAAATTGTAGAGCATTCAAAATTCTAAAAAAGATGTCTACATTATTTTTATGTATAGTGAACGGGAACCGATTTATCGCAAAAAAATCAAACGCACTCATTTATCAAGATAGCGGAAATAGCACATAGGAAATTTTGGTCAACTTGAAGTTAAGCTTTGCTGGAACTCACCAATGCCCCAAAAAAGAAATTTCAAATTTTGATTCACTTTCAAACAAGTATTGTCCATCTACTATAACATCTGCAAAAACGTATCATCACTACAACAAAATTTTTATATCAATAAATAAGTGAGACAGTTGACAAAGTGTATAATCTGCTATCTATAGTCCGTCATCGACAGCCTGTTTCTAGGTGTATCGGGTGATCCCAAGCTTTGCCAGTCGAAGGGTGCTTGTTCCATAGTGTTTGAACCAGGAATATGCCAAGGAAAAATTTCAGCCAAAGCCTCTTTTTTTCGCAAACTCACCAGTATCTTATCAAATCTAATACATTCTGGAGTTTCTTCAATATCATCCATGATTATCTCCTAGTCTTTCTCAATGCCTTATTAAACTCTGCTAGGGATCCTCTATAATCTTCTCAATTGTTTGATGCATTGGCCTTATTACCTAAATAGTTTTCTAACATTTTCCTCATCTTAGTGAGTTCTTCACTACACCAGAAAACCTTCCTTTGGCGACTAGAGGTGGTCAGACAATGCAGTATTTTGCAATACTGTTATTAGGTAATATTTCATATGGTTTAAATCTATGTACCATTAGACTCGTATTCCTCAATCAGTCTTCATGCAGATGCGTTTTTGCTAATCGGATTGTTAAGTAAAGTCATAGAGACCTTGAAGAACACTTAATATTTCAGTTAACACTATAAGTATTCCATGAAATATTTTAGATAAAACATTCAAATGTAAAACAGCCTTTAGTGAATTTAGAATAGAAACAGCTCGATATTTGAATTTTTATAAATCCATCTTGAATTTAGACATGGATTTATGGCATGCATGCAATATGTACGTCTGTACTAAGCAAATTGTGTGTTATTAATTATGCAGACCATTTAATGTCTAGTAGAAGCTGGATCTCCTTGAGAACTGACCAATATAAAGTTACGTACATAACAAAGCCAACAGTAATACATTTGCGACCTACAGGTGTTGTTTTTTTATTTTACTGTTAATCACCAATATCTATGCAACTAGTGAGCACATTATCTCCAAGGAAACTAAAATTCGCAAAATATAAAGCTAAAAGTAAATTATGGAAAGTGCATATTAAGTACAAGGTGTTTCGCGGATGATTAATCAGCAAGAAACTTGCGGTCGGCCAACGTTTATATAAACTGATATAAAGGTACAAGATCACAAACCCTGCTGCAGGCATCTGTCATCTGTCAGGCTTGCTCACAAACAATTTTCCAATTTCAGCTGACATCATGAAAGAAAGTTTGCTGATATACTGCTTGGTCGCGTTTTTATGGAGCCATGCGGCGGCCAGCGATCCAGCGATCGAAGAAGAGGAAATCCGGGCCAGAGCCTACATGCAGCTCTTGAACACCAGGACCGGATTGAGGGACAACTACGAGACCATAGCGAGCTGGGGTTATGCCTCCAACATCACCAAGGAGAATCTGCAGAAGCAGGTAAGTGGAAAACTTCTTATTGCTTTGTATACGCTTTAAAAGTATTTAAAAGCAAAGCTTTTTCTTCTTCTGATTGAGAGGGAGAAACTATAGACTTGTTTGAATTTGGACTGTTGTCTAACTGCTTTTGACAAGTTTGATAAGTACATGGCGCATTTTGAATGTTTTTCAAATAAGCCATGATCTCGTTTGAATCTGAATATTTTTCTTGCTTTGGATAAGCTAAGTATTGTTTGAACGTGAAGCATTAACAGCCACTACAGCCGATTCTCATTTTTAGTTGGAAGCTAGTGCCAAGACTGCGAAGGAAACCAAAGAGGACTGGCAGGAGACCATTAAATTCAACTGGAAGCAGTTTAGCGATCCGGACCTTCGCAGACAATTTAAAAAGTACTCTGTGTTGGGCAGAGCGGCGTTGTCGGAAGAAAAGTACACGAGGATAGAGAAAATTATCAGCGACATGCAGACCATCTATGCAACCGCTAAGATCTGCGATTACAGAAAGAAGGATGCGTGTGATTTAGCCTTGGAACCAGGTAGGTAATTATTTAAATAAAAGTTTTCTCACATCTTTGATGACTTTGGTAGTACCGTAGGAAGAAAAGATTAATTTTTATGTCTCGTTACTATATTTCAGAAATAACCAACGTTTTAATAAAGTCCAGAGACGCTGGTGAATTGGAGCACGTTTGGGTTCAGTGGAGAAATAAGACAGCGGCAGCCAGGGAAATGTTCAAGGAATACGTCGCCCTATCCAACGAGGCTGCACGTTTGAACAATTTCACCGACAATTCCGAGTACTGGCTTCATACCTACGAATCCCCAAATTTTGTGCAAGAAATCAACAAACTATGGGATCAGTTAAAGCCTCTGTATTTACAAATGCACGCATATGTCCGCATGCAGCTACGAAAGCGGTATGGGGATGTCGTTAAGGAAAAGGGTCCTATACCGGCACATCTTCTTGGTAAGGTTTCTTCTTCTTCGTCAACCGAGCAGCGTGTATATGAACTATTGTCTTTCAGGTAACATGTGGTCGCAGACTTGGGGTCACATTGTTGATTTTACACTTCCCCACCCTGAAATCAAGAACGTGGATGTCACTGCAGAAATGCGCAAACAGGTATATTGCTTTGGAAACTTCCCCATGCAGGATCATCAGTTTAAGTTTTTAGAACTACACGGCGTTGAAAATGTTCAAGTTATCTGAAGAATTTTTCGTGTCCCTCAATCTTAGCGCGATGCCGCCTTTGTTTTGGGAAAGGTCAATATTGGAGAAACCTCATGATGGCCGCGAACTGATTTGCCATGCATCTGCATGGGACTTTTACGACGGCAAAGACTTCAGGCAAGTTCAGAATTTCCATTATGAAACAACGTACTGTGTCTTTTGATATAAATGTATGGCTTTCTCGTAGAGACATGTTAGTTTGGTGATAATGATAAGGTAGTAATAGTTTCACAGAAGATCTACAGGTTTGCTTTTGTGAAGGTGTTGATTACACATATTTAGGATAGTTAAGTAGTACGCCTAAGTTTTTTTGCGTAATACTGTTACTGTACAATTGCTATGAAGTGAATATGGTAAATAGGTACGAAAAGGGAGATGGAAAAGCAATGGGTGGCGTCTGCAAGCGTAGAGTAGCTTGTGATGGTGTTAATGTGTGTAATGTGCTACTTTTTTTGCTTTATTTAACTATTTTCACTTATTTTGTTATTGCACTATTTCCAAAATCTTTCTTCTCATTGCCGACTCTCTTGATCTTCATATTTAGGAAAAATCTTCTTCATAGTACTTTCTCCATAGTTTAGCCCTATTCTTTTAATCGTTGATAAAGTATATTCACTTCCTTAGTATTGTGTTTCCCTGTCTTGTGAAATGTTAACTTTTGCATGTATGGTGTTGGATAACAACGTATTTAAAACAATTTCCTTTGATTCCTTCGGCCCCCAAAAGTATTAAAATTAAAGTAAACATACCGCAATAGGATTAAGCAGTGCACAGAGGTAGAACTCGAAGATTTGTTCACTGCGCACCACGAAATGGGCCACATTGAGTATTTCCTGCAATATAAGGACCAACCCGTGGTATATCGGAACGGCGCCAACAGCGGTAAGCAGTCTTAGCGAGGCATTAATAGTGCTACATTTCTTAGGATAAAACAGTGCACGGAGGTGGAGGAAAAAAGCTTAGTAACGGTGCACCACGAGATGGGCCATATTCAGTACTTTATGCAGTACAAAGACCAACCCATAGTGTATCGTGAAGGGGGCAATAGCGGTAGGCATAGTTGCTGTGTGCACGGTTGTGTGGTTTTCTTTGCAGGTGCCAGTGGTTTTAGCAAGGTAGGTGCGGGTATGCACACGATGCTCTTTCGGGAATTGCACCATGGTCTCCTACAGCAAGCATTTGGCTAGCACTCAACGTATTTACACGCTGTCTTACACCTCTTGCTTTTGTTTGTAGAATTAAGCAGTGCACCAGAACGAATTTTGCTGACCTTATTACCGCACACCACGAAATGGGGCACATTCAGTACTACCTCCAGTATAAAGACCAACCCACTGTATATAAGAGAGGAGCAAACAATGGTAAAGCATAAGGTTATTCAAAAGTTAATAATTTGAAACGGCCATAATATGTCTTGGTAAAACAATAGGAATTACTATAAGAGTACAAGGACTAGGAAAATGGAGAAGATGCTATTACATAATTTATCGTGTGTAAAAAAATTAGGACAGACAGTGGAAAGAAAGATTAAAAATCTAGTTATGTCTTAACTTAAGTCTGTAGGTGAATGTCAGATTGCATTTTGTTTATGAAAACATTTTTCACTGTGTACAGGTAAAAGTTTACACTGCATTAAGTTTACCTGTATCAAGCAAAAAACGAAAATAAGATGGTATTTACACAACAAGAAGTGAATTGATCAGTCAATACAAATTGTTTTAATTAAGTGTTTTTTATATTTTTTGAAAAATAGTTCAAGATCAAGATGTAATTTAGTTCTCTCTGACTTACTGTAGTTCATTTGCTTCAATGGGTATGTATCAAGGTTAGGCAAACTTCAATTTGATTATGGCATGCTGCCAATGAGTTTTTTTTTTAAACACACGTTAGCTATATATTATTCATACTGAATGGCGCCCCATCTTCTATGAAGATGTTGTTCTCAGCATCATAATCATCTAACCTTGGAATAACATAATCCTGCATGTTATAATAATAGCTTTGAATTTTAGTTTGAATAATTAATTAGAAAACCCTATTGTTTTATCAACATGAGTATATTTTAATTTTGTATATACTTCATTTTATAGGAAAAGTGCCGCCTCTTCAATCTATCAAATAACTTTTCAATAATCTTGTAGAGTGTTTTTTACACCCGTTGGGGCTTCTCAGGGTTTGCGGTAGCTTGACATTGTAATTGCTTTGTTCCACCCTTACTAATAAAGGTAGCTGGTCTCCTTTCACCCGGTAAAAGGTAAAATAATTAGCTAAAACGTTAAATTGATCTCCAAAGTCCACACTGCTATAGATTTTAAGCACAGGTTTTTTCGCATTTAAGGTTTTCATGAAGCTGTTGGGGACGTCATGTCGTTGTCTGTTTCCACCACCAAACATCTGAAGAAAATTGGGCTTATGGATCCTAACCAGCCTGATAATGATGAAGCTGATTTAAATAATCTCTATAAGGTAGGTCGACAATATCTTTGTTGTAGATGAAGTAGTTTATTTTGCGGGACACATTTCAATATGTTTTTGAAAACGTAATGAAAGGCCAGAGTGTGATACCTCTCGATCTCATATTGAAATTTGACTAACAATCTGGAGTTTATTTGCGTTCTCGATTCGAAATTTCTCGAATTCTTGGAATTCAATAAAATTGCTGGGAGTAAGGATTAGAAAAAATGGCTCTTACAGCTACTAAATAAAACAACTCGGTCATCAGTTGCTGTATAGCGATAACTATACCTCCAACATCAACAGGTGTCAGTAGGTCGTATGAAAGAAAATACCAGAAGTAACATTTAATTACCAAGGCTTTAATGAATTTAATAGTCATAAAGTACAGCAAAATGTATAAAATTACAATTAGAAGTCGTCGTTGACGTTTTAAATTGAGGATAATACACATAATATTGGGTCAGAATACTCAAAATTTATGAATTATTAGTAAAACATGTTATTGTCAATACAAAATCACGAAGTGAAATAGTATGCGAGTTATATAAGCAAATAAAAGTGTTGAATTAATTGTTTGCCTGAATCTAAAAAGCGAGGATAACCCTAATTAAAGGAGTCTCAGTCTCCTTAGGCACTCCAAAATCTTAAACGTAATTTGTAGACGCGATGCGTATCACAAATGCCTTTGGATAACGAAGCGCATTACAAATACATAAAATCAACGCTTTGTCAAAAAACATATGTCGTCACTTAATGCCATAGACAAGAACATCACAAACAGAATGAACATAAAACTGTTTGAGACAAATGTCAACTGGAAGAACGAGGTGAAGTACTTAGGTCTAACCATCGATTCCAAACTAACTTGGAACTCCCACTTAGACAAAACCATCACCAGGTGCATACAAACATTAGTTATTGGAAAAAGAGCCATAGGTAGTACGTGGGGGCTCAAACCGGAACTGACCCTCTGGCTGTACAAAACCATGGTTCGACCAATAATTTCATATGGAATAATCGCCTGGTGGCCCAAAATAAAACAAGCAACTGCGATCCACAAAATCAGCAGAATACAATATCTAGCTAATCGGTGCATCACCGGAGCCTTTAAAGGCACCTCAGGACAAGCACTGAATGCTATTTTAAATCTGTCACCTCTGCACATCTTCTTGGAAGGTAAAGCCAGAATGGCAGCCTACAGATTACAAAGTACTGGTCACTGGATGACCACAGCTAATAATCTAGGACATGGCAAGATCATGTCACACATCAACAACCCAATATTAGAAATGGGTTCTGATCTTATAATCAAAGCCTATGACTTTGAAAAGAACTTTACTGTACACACAAGTTGGAATCCGGACCAACTACCAACTCCAACAAATAAGAACATAATTTTTTACACTGATGGATCTAAGTTTGAAGGGGTACAGGTTCCGGTGTGTACAGTACCAATCCTAGAACCAACGAAAAAGTTAGTCTAGGAAAGTTTTGTAACATCTTTCAGGCTGAAGTACAAGCTATTAACGTATGCGTAAACATCAGCATAGAAAAGAAGCTGCTCAATCGAGACATACACATTCTCTCAGACAGTCAGGCAGCACTGAAAGCGCTAAACGCTTTCAGTACTTCATCGAGACTGGTCAAGGAATGCAAATCCAAACTTCAAACCTTAAGC
Source organism: Agriotes lineatus (assembly GCA_940337035.1). Taxonomy (NCBI): domain Eukaryota; kingdom Metazoa; phylum Arthropoda; class Insecta; order Coleoptera; family Elateridae; genus Agriotes; species Agriotes lineatus. The sequence continues at coordinate 28,972,939 of OW679194.1, read as the reverse complement.
CAGGGAAATACAGTAAAATTATGCTGGATCCCAGGTCACCAAGGTATTGAAGGAAACGAAAAGGCGGACAAGCTCGCAAAAGAAGCAGCCCGTAATGCAATGACCGGTCCAGAATCTGGTCTAAGCATCCAGAAAAACCAAGCCCGCTCAGCCATTAATGAATGGGTCAATACCGCACACCAACTAAGGTGGAGAAACTACAATCAAGCAACACACTGCAAAAGATTGCTAAAAACTCCGAATCCACATACCACCAAAACCCTGTTGAGACTGAACAGAACTCGAATCAAGCAAGTAGTCAGTCTACTAACAGGCACTGAAGCATTCAGAGAATTTATGCACAGGATCAATATCTATAGAGATGAACCTGTTTGCAGACTATGCCAAGAGGATGATGAAACAGCCTATCATATCCCCTAAAAGACACCAACTCGATTGGAGCCTTAACTCTATTGACAACCGCAAACTAGTAGGGGACATTGCAAGTCTAGTAAAAGATACGAATGTCGGCTTGCTAACTTGAAAATTCCCGACAGTACAAAAAGCCCAAAGGGCTGACGTGCGCATGCCAGCAAAAGGCAGTCGTGAAATCTAATCTAATCTAATCTAATCTAATGCCATAGACATGAAAATTAGATTATTCCCCTACTTTAACAAATAATTGTACACGTCGAGTGAAATCTAAAATTAATTACGCATTAGAAGCGTGAGTGAAATTCAAAATAAATTAATACGTTGAACTATTAGCTAGCAGCAAAGGTCGTTGACTATAAATAAACGAATTACAAATGTAGCGCTTGAAAATATTGAACAAATTTCAACGAACTATTGCCGAAACCGTGTTATCTAAAAATTCTCGATACACGCGGCACGGGTGTTCATTTTTATTTTTAAGCATTTGGTGGTTTGGATAAAGTACGTATGGCAGTTATAGCGAGTTTTATTGCTGTATTAATGCGACGCCATGCGAAGAGAGGACACTAAAACCAAAAACATGACCTTGCGTTATCCACGAACTATAAGCCGGACAGCGGCGCTATTGGTTGCCTTAGATACTTCTCGAGGAAGGTATTCGCGTTTATAAGCCAGATGTAAAACATTCAGGATGTTACACTATATAACGCTTTGATCGCTAAAGAAGAAATGACTCAAGAGAACCGAAAAAACCTGAAAACGCATTATATTCTTGCCGAGGCACATAAAACCAAAGAAAAATTTATACCTACAGGTGAAAAAACGACCGTCCAGAAAGTAGGAGAATTTACTCTTGGATTTACGTCAATACACTACAATAGTTGTTCCCCAACAAAGAATGGTGACGGCTTAGGGCAGAAAATTCATCTTTCTTATTAAGCCTCCGGCCGCGAGCCGCTTTCTATGAACACAGGAAGACATGTAACAGGATTCTTGTTACAAAAGTACGAAGTTGATGGATCATAGTCAAAATATTGGATGGTAGCTGGTGCATTAAAAGTTTAAAATTGTACATACACTACACATGAGGTTTAAAATCGATGTTGTTTTAAAGTAATACACAATATTTTTTCTCCAACCACACGAATAAGATGCCATATTGTGGAAAAATGTTGTATAAAAAGTAAGTCATTTTGGGATGTTTACCAATTACCTTGGCAACTGTAAACTTTTTAATTCATATTTGCACTAGTACAAAAATAGACGCAAGATAGGGTTTTACATGGTAAATTTTAAATAAAACAAACGCTTCGTCAATATTCGGCAATCGCCGTCGGTGTTATGTATTTTCCCCGTATAGTGATTGTTGATTTGCGCCATGAATGTTCTACAATGCTGCCTACAATTTTTAATTCTAAATAATAAGTCATATTACCGAATTTATGGGAAGTTGCAGAAAAAATAGTATGTTTCATTCGCGCAAAAAAATGCGTTTTCGCGACGGGTCTGTCTTACTTGTCCCGAAATTATGTATTTTTTGTACTAATGAAACAAATAACTATAAGATGATACATGTATAATAACCACAAATAAATAGATATTGTTTCGGCTAAGAGAAACTCCGGTTACAACATGTGATAAGCTCGTATGTTCGTCCGCGATAGGCAAAACAGTTGCGCCTGTAAAGATACGGTGGACAAATGTGTGAAATTTTATGAGCACTAGAATGGTAAATTCCTTCTATCAGATTTGTTCTACCTTGCGTTGTGATTCCTCTAAAAGCTTATCTCACTTCAAGAAACGCGTCTTGTATTTTTCTTCACTAAATTCCACACACGCAACTTAGTCTAGCCTATTCAAACTTGGCGATAGTCTACCACATGCATTACTGAAATAATAAAATAGGTTCACTTAGCTAGATGCAGTAATTTACTGGCTGCAGGAGATGTAGAAATCAAAGCTGGCCATCCCAAGGCTGAGTGAAAACTTTGTCATTCGACGAGGGCATGGTTTCGGTTGAAATGTTGTTGCAAATTACGGAATTAGTGAAGCAAGGACGGTGGCGGCAGCAGCTTAAGAAATGAAAATGACTTGAACTAACAAGAATAGATAGCTGTAGCCCAAGGCGCCAGGAATGGCATCCAAGAGCAGGCGGTTTCTCAGTTGCCTACACGGAACCGTTACAAAGAATACAGGGTGAGATAGCTAACCGTTTTCCAAATCCGCTAGGAGACAGAGATGAAATTCTTCGCCAATGTTATCCGACGACGAAATCGATATTGTCTTCAGGGTTTCCAATTCTTTTCGCGTGAAGCCGATGACCACGTCTCACACAACAAAATAGGCAGAACCCGCTCCTTGTTTGCTTGACTGTAGTTAACTGTCGAGATAAATTTTGCTCCCGAGCAAAAGTTCGACGAATTGCTTCTCTTCGTGTGCATAAAAAACAGTGGCGGCGGCGTAGATCTTTCAAATTGACCCAACATTACCCATGATTTTTAGCATCTATAGTGGATAGAGCGCTAGAAGAGACCTTATAAGAGACATTACACTGAACACAATATTTTCTAATATTTCTTATCGTTCTGTATGAAGCCTAATTATGCACTCTCATAATTCTAAAATAGAAAGAAACTCGATTAATTTAAGTTACATTGTTGGTGAAGAATGCTATGAGCACCATAGATAGTCAGAATATTTAAAGCGTCTATTATCAAAAAAGGTAAAAGAGCCCTAACGCCTATCGCATTAATCTTAAAATACCCTTTTATTTGGTTAGGAGAAATGAATAACATCTTGGGAAATGTATGAATGAAGAAACAGAAGATTTTAGAGGGATCTCTCAAAGCTGATGAACCAGACTAAGGAGAGGACGAAAATTCCGATGTATCAAATAACAATTGTAAGACACAAGGAGGGATGGAGCAATGTAGTTAGAAAAGCTGTAACATCATAATAGTGAACATCGACAGCAACTCATTTGTCAAGAAGAAACACGACAACGAAGAAGCTTAAGAAATTTAATATAAGATCAATAATATTGTTTAAAGAAATCAGAAAATATTTAGATACATATTACTTCATATTATTCAAAGTAACTAATTATTTTGACAATGGTTGGTCTTTCAAAATATATTTTTAAGTTTATCCTTTACAACCTGCACAGCAACAGGTTGATATTTATACAGGATGTGATCGGGCAAAATAACATTTTTGTTGCAATTTATACGCGAAATCGAGAGGAGAACTAAAATGTTCGAATTCCAGTGATAGGCCAGTCGACAAGTACATTTTAGCGGGAATAATTCCGGACAAGCTGGAATAAATTTTAATCTGTTCTGTTGGGACTCAGAAAATATATATTAATTTTGCACCCCTTGACAGGCCCGGATTTAACCGCTATGCTTAAAAAAAGGTCTAAATTTTTATATTTTTCCTAATATTAGTGAATATCTCGATTAGTATCAACTTTTGAGCAAAATACGTAGTTATCAAAATTTAAGAAGAGTAAATTCTCTACAAAAAATGTTCTATACATTTTTGTCATATATTCGCTTGTTTCGAATTCATAGGCGTCGAAATATTTTTTTTTCGAGCATTTGCTTGTTACTTTCTTTAACGATAAAAGAAGTATTGGATTCACCCTAAAAATTCGAAATTGAGTTTTCAACAGATCTTCACGTTTTAAAGTGCCCTGAACCCAAAAAACATGTTTTTGTTCATTGCTCTGTCTGTGTGTCGGTCTGTCTGTGTGTCTGTTTGTGAACAGAATATCTCAAAACGAAAAGAGGTATGACGTTGAAACTTCATATATAAGTTTTGTGTACCATCTAAATGCGACAGCAAGCTTTTGAAGAAAATCGCATAACCGGAAGTAGGTGTTTACTCTTGTGATTTTTCAGTTTTTTTGGATTTTTTCAAAAACGGCTCTAACGATTTTTTTCAAACTTTACAGTTTTATTACATTTTTAATGTGTATTGATGTGAGCTAGGCAGTTTTTCAGTCGAATACCTCTAAAATGGGTTTCTTTCGTTTTCTTTTCCAATTTTTTTTATTAACTCCTATTTTGAATAGAACACCTAGTATATTATTACATTTTTGAATTCAGCTTAAAATTTTAGAGGAAATTTGTCTCTTGAACTAACGCTCTATTTTGTATGGTTTCTGTACAAATTGCAATTTTTGAAAATTTTTGACAAATGTTTGAATGTATGTACCTATGTATGTATGTATAATCGATAACCTCGTTTTACCTTGCGGTGTAAAGGCTGGTGCTTTATGTGCTTGCATCTGGCGGTACAATGCTCAACTTGCCCCGGATTCGGGATACAAAGTTAAAGATTAAAAATCAAATTTTGGCTAATTATAAAATCACTATGAAAGGAAGTTGTGTGCGTGTATCATACCAGATTTTTTTTTATTATTATTGACGTTCCACTATTCCAACTTTGCTAACTTCAAGTTTCTTTTGAAGTTGACTGCTCATCAATTTTTTTTGCCTTTTTGATGTTGGTGGTTGTTCAATATCACTTTGACTTTCAACAATATCTGTCTCGTGTTCCGAATTTGCTTCATAATCTTGGGAATGTTCTATTGATTGTTCTAGATCGATATGCAAGTCCTCGTCGTCGTCTTCGTCGTCTACTTCGATCACGTTCACAGTATTCATACAAGATTTGCCATGACAGAAACCACATATTACTGAGCAATGAAAACCTGCTTTGCGACAAGATACATTACAACTTTTGGCGCATTTACAAGAAATTAGTTTCAGTAATTCTTGGGGAGTTGCGTCTTGTACAGTGGGAATGGGCATTAATCCATTCTTTGAATTTCTCCATCCCCAAGCGAAAGGTGATTTTTCGTTTCCATACCATAGGTGAATTTGGTTGTAAGTACGGAACGAGTGCAAGCGAGCTGCGTCTTTGGTTGGTGGTAATGATGCTAGATTTGGTAAACTTCTGTTAATAGATTGTACGAAACACTGGTATTTATACCTGTTCAATGATACACAGTGTGTTGATCCATACAGAAGAAGAAGAAATTGTTCTCCCACTTTATCTATTTCCTCTGGGGACGCGTTTGGGTCTTTGAAAATTTGAACAGCCTTCTGTAAGTTTTTCTCTTTCTGTAGAAGTTTAACGAACTTCGTTTTCCCCTGCCTGTATTGTGCGGAAACAGTATCGCAGCCACTAAATGCATGCAGAAATAAAGTGTTGTCCCTAATTGAAGCATCCGGAATTACTCCCGCTAACAGCCATTTCAAAAAACTTATCGACTGGCCTATTAGCCAAAATTTGATTTTTAATCTTTAACTTTGTATCCCGAATCCGGGACAAGTTGAGCATTGTACCGCCAGATGCAAGCACATAAAGCAGCAGCTTTTACACCGCAAGTATTATACATACATACATACATTCAAGCATTTGTCAAAAATTTTCAAAAATTGCAATTTATACAGAAACCGTACACAATAGAGCGTTAGTTTAAGAGACAAATTTTCTCTTTAAGCTGAATTCAAGAATGTAATAATATACTGGGTGTTCTATTTAAAATAGGAGGTAATTAAAAAAATTGGAAAAAAAACAAAAGAAACCCATTTTAGAGGTATTTGACTGAAAAATTGCCTAGCTCACATCAATACACATTAAAAATTTAATAAAATTGTAAAGTTTGAAAAAAATCGTTAGCGCCGTTTTTGAAAAAATCCAAAAAAACTAAAAAATCACAAGAGTAAACACCTACTTCCGGTTATGCGATTTTCTTCAAAAGCTTGCTGTCGCATCTAGATAGTACACAAAACGTATATACCAAGTTTCAACGACATACCTCTTTTCGTTTTGAGATATTCTGTTCACAAACAGACACACAGACAGACCGACACACAGACAGAGCAATGAACAAAAACATGTTTTTTTGGTTCAGGGCACTTTAAAACGTGAAGATCTGTTGAAAACTCAATTTCGAATTTTTAGGGTGAATCCAATACTTCTTTTATCGTAAAAGAAAGTAACAAGCAAATGCTGGAAAAAAAAATATTTCGACGCCTATGAATTCGAAACAAGCGAATATATGACAAAAATGTATAGAACATTTTTTGTAGAGAATTTACTCTTCTTTAATTTTGATAACTACGTATTTTGCTCAAAAGTTGATACTAATCGAGATATTCACTAATATTAGGAAAAATATAAAAATTTAGACCTTTTTTTAAGCATAGCGGTTAAATCCGGGCCTGTCAAGGGGTGCAAAACTAATATATATTTTCTGAGTCCCAACAGAACAGATTAAAATTTATTCCAGCTTGTCCGGAATTACTCCCGCTAACAGCCATTTTAAAAGACTTATCGACTGGCCTATGAATGACTAGCAGTAATTTAATATCTATAAAAATGAATAGCTTTTAAAGAGCCTTGAATTTTGCCGTTGTAACAATTCTACAAATCAGATCGTATAAGTAATTTTGAAATTCATCCATAGTCTTATTACTGTTTAATATAGTACTGCACTGTGTTGATAGGACTTTTCTATGTTATTTTTGAATTTAACAGATCGGCATGGACAAAATAGTGTTCTTGCCTTTTGCCTTCCTCATGGACCTGTGGAGATGGAACGTTTTTGCGGGCAATATCACATCAGATGAATATAACTGTAAATGGTGGGAATATCGTACTGATATTCAGGGAATCGAGCCTCCAGTCGACCGAAGTGAAGACGATTTTGATCCAGCTGCAAAATACCACATTGTAGGTGATGTGCCTTACGTGAGGTGAGTTCTTTCTCGTTTGATTTTACAAATTTAAGAGGAAACACCTCCTCCAGATCTACCATCTTTATATTTTTTATAGGTTGGTATGTTACGTGTTATTTTGGTTTTGATTATCAACCATTCCGTTTACATCGCGCTTCCAGTTTTTTATTGTAATGGCAGTTCTTTATGCTACTAAATCTAGACTGCATATTTGAGTACATACTGCAGAACGAGGAATATAGACTATTACAACCTCCAAACTAGAGGAAGCACCATAAAAATAAGATAGGCTGAAACCGGGTTTCATATTTTGGTTCACATGAACTACTTCTGTCTGTCCTTGTGTTCAAAATATCTTTATTCAATGTTCGTAATCACAGTTGTTTTTTTTTTAATTTTGGGAATTTCATATTTGGTAGGTATTCTGAATCACGACTTTTCAATCTTCTACCTTCAATGTGTTCAAATTTTAAATTTCCATAATATTCGATTTCTTATTCTTATTCACACGCAATTGTTTTCCTTGTAATTATTTCTTTTTCCGGTTTACGTTACTTGTAGTCTACATTTGAAGTTTAAAGCTATTATGGATTTCTCATAGATGTTATTTCGGTTATATTAGAGTTTTTTCCTGACCTTTTAGTTAAATTTACTCCCATTTTAGGTACTTCGTTAGTTTCATAATTCAGTTCCAATTCCACCGAGCTGCCTGTGAGATTGCTGGAGAGTACGATCCAAACGACCCCGCGAAGCCGTTGCACAAGTGCGACATCTACCAGAATACAAATGCTGGAAACGCCTTGGGGTAAGTTAGAGTTGAAAATCTACCACTTGGAGTGTTGAACGCGAATTTCAGGAAGATGCTGAAGTTGGGTTCTTCCCGGCCATGGCCGGACGCGATGGAAGTCCTAACTGGGCAACGCGAAATGGACGCCAGCGGTCTTTTGGAATACTTCAAGCCCCTTCAGAAATGGCTCGAGGCTGAAAATAAGAAAAACAATGCCTTCGTCGGGTGGGAGGCCACCGACAAGAGTAAGGAGTTTCTCACTTCCGTTTCGGCTTATAAAAACGATATGCTTTATGGTTTCAGAATGCATCAAGTCCAGGAAGAACTGACATCATGGCGAAGAATGGTCCTCGCATGGCCTCTACTCATTATGAATACATATTTAAAAATAGATGTATTAGTACACGTATAATTAGAAAAGTTTTGTAATAAAATTCTAAATTGCAAATATGACCTATAATTCTTAATAGTGCGACCTCTATGAGGATTCTAGCATTAGGAAGAAATAAAAGAAAGTTTTTTTGATATTGGGAGCAATAGGTTACTTACGCAAACAAATCTCTTGAGTTAATCTTAGAAACCTCTCCTAGAGTACGATATAAGTGGAATATATATTCTTGAAATTGATAAGAAATGTACGTACGTACTCCGCTCTATAAAGCAAGTTCATGTGCACTTATCTCATTATAAAAAATGTATAAAAGTATTGCATCATCAATTATAAAACGTTCGAAAACAATAATTGTTTGTTCTCATTGGTTTGATATATAGAATACCAAGTACCTAAGACACCGAATGCCAAGTTCATAAGATCTATCTTTTGCTTCAAAATCGGCAGTGAAGGACGTCGATATCGTCCTTAAAATACGAGAAAGAGGCAGAGATATCCATTATTTTACAAGGTTTTGCCGTTGCTACGGAGACAGATGGGTGACAGAAAACGTCAATATAACCTACAGGAGTTGGTTAAAAAAGTTAATTTCGCGGTTTCTCAATTTCAAAAAATAGTAATTTATTATACAAGACGATAAAATAGCTATTTACGTTATTAGACCGGTAGCAACATTTTTATGGCCGCGCCAATACTTTACAGGTCGAGTCCGTAGGGCGAGATCTGTATGTTTGGCAAGGCCATAAAAATGCTACCGGTCGTGTATCGTATAAGATTTTTTAGGATACTGCATTGGTAACTAGCGTTTACACAGTTACAGTTACAAACGAGTCCGGTAGATAACATTTACCGGCCTAGACCAGTAGTACTTCTACTACTACTGGTCTAGGCCGGTAAATGTTATCTACCGGACTCGTTTGTAACTATGTAAACGCTAGTTACCAATGCAGTATCATAAAAAGTTAAATTTTATCAACGAGTGAATCGTGTAACGTCGAGAGGATGTCGAGACGTTAATGATTCAAGAGTGGATAGTAATAACTTTTATCTACCCCAGTGGGATAAGTAACGCATTACGTCACTCATTTGACACTATTTCAATTAGGTAATGAAGCTCATTACACCACTCAGTTATGTAGTGGTTTCATTACGCAACTGAGTTGTGTAACGACTTCATTACGTAACTGAACTAGTGTCAAATGAATGACATAATAACATTTGCCTACTAAAATATTTTTGAAAATGACAGATCTGACATTTCTCTTAATGCACTTTTCTCAATTTTAGGCAGCGTAGATAAAATTTTGTACAATACATGTGCGATAATGCATCATTAATATACTTGTGTGCTTACATAACTCGTGCTACGCACTCGTTTGTAACTTACACACACGTATATTAATGATGCTGTTATCCCACTTGTATAGTAAATAACTATTATCTACTAGCAACATGATATTGTACATTTTCGTCATAGAAACAAAATATGAAAAGCTACTCATAACTCCCAAGGGACTCGTCAAATTATTTCTCCCTCAAACTCATGGTAGCAATGCAACTACAATTAACGTCTTAGCAACCATACAATGAGGCAATCCTTGATGTGACTTACATATTCGAATTTTAAATGTCATTATGACATTTTGATATTTCATACTATTTTACGAATATGCTAGTAGATAAAATATTGTATGCACCACGGGAGATATACATGTTCTTTACCGTCGGTTGACTAACAGACCTCGGGCCAGAGGCCCTTGGTCCGTAACACATGTCAACCTCAGGGAAAAAACATATTCATATCTCCCTTAATGCATAAATATCTATATCGTAGTGTATAATTTTTTTTCTATAGCAAGAACTTAAACAATTTTAAAAGAAAATAAGGGAAGTCAATCACATTTTAAAATCTCAGTAGCTAGATTGGGTTGCTAGGATAATACGAAGCTGTAATATTTAATTTAAATAAAAGTTAGAAAATTAAATTACTTTACCTACCCTAGGTGTTAAAGTGCTACTTTATCTACTCTTGCTATTAAAGTAACACTTTAATAGTTGGTATAGAATTTTTTTTCACGTCTGGGAACAAAACACGGTTTCTACGATACCAAAATCGTGAAATAATGAATTATTCCCTAGAGCAGGGGTCGGCAACCTGCGGCCCGCGGGCCGCATGCGGCCCTTTGCAACTTTTTCCGCGGCCCGCCAAAGCACCAATATAACTTTAGGAAAAATCAACAAACTTAGAGCGTAAGCGTGCCGAAATGTGGCCGGTGACAAAAATGCGCGACAAACAGAAGCATAGTGGGAAACCTATTTTACTGCGCAAGTTTAATCCCCATTCCCCAGCGAATACGACGTCTCGCTTAGCAAGTGTAGCATTCTTTCTAGTGATGGGCATAATCGGATGATTTCAATAATCGGAATGTTCCATTTCGGAATGTTTATAAAATCGGAATATCATCCGATTATTTTACATTCCTTAAATGCAAGCAAGGGAAAACGAGCGAAATAACAACAAGCGGAAGGAAGATGAAGTGCGTGCAAATTTACGATGAGAGCACTCGCCGTCGCGCCGTAAGCCCTTATCTGTGTTGGCATCTATTGTTTGGGTTTGTAGGACGGTCAGTAATAGCTATTTACGTTATTAGACCGGTAGCAACATTTTTATGGCCGCGCCAATACTTTACAGGTCGAACCGTAGGGCGAGACCCGTATGTTTGGCAAAGCCATAAGAATTCTACCGGTCGTGTATCGTATAAGATTTTTTAGGATACTGCATTGGTAACTAGCGTTTACATTGTTACAAACGAGTCCGGTAGATAAAATTTACCGGACTAGACCAGTAGTAGTTCTATTACTACTGGTCTAGGCCGGTAAATTTTATTTTTGTAACTATGTAGACGCTAGTTAGCAATGCAGTATCCTAAAAAACAATTTATGAGTTTGAGTCGCACAGTGGGATATGAGGAAATAAAATATTTTTTCAAATTATTACAGTAGTTACGTTAATAGACTTTCGGAAAATGGTAGTGATATTTTAAAGTTTAATAGCACATAAAGTACATAATAGATAGTATAAAACAATACTTGAATTTGAAGTCTGTAGGTGTACTATCTAATAATTAATCTACGAAATACCACTGCCATTAGTGCCATTCACGTATCATACACGTGCGCACACGGCGCGACCCGTCGACATTCGCCAACCAGCATATAGCAGTCAAGTGAGTCAATACAACATTCCGTATTCCGTTCAGTTCAAATTGGCATTTCGTTTTCTCATTTTGTGTACCGAATAGTAAAATAATCGAATTCCGAAAGTTCCGAATTTTGTGCACCGAACAGTAAAATAATCGAATTCCGAAAAGTTCCAAAATAATAGGAACCTTCCGATTTTTTGAACAATCGGAAACTTTCCGATTATTCATTCCGGATAGGCCCATCACTAATTCTTTCATTTCGCCAGTTTGCTATTGTTTGTTCATATGTGCGTTCATGTTGACAGCCGTATGACGTTTCACTACAATATTTTATATTTTTTATATTTATATATTTTATATTTACATATTTATACATATTTAATTGGAATTGTATTTTCTTTTTTTTCCCTTTTAAGAATTGTAAAATTTTTGTTCTCTAACATTATTGTTATTATAGCATGTCAATAAAAAAATTTTTTTTCTATATTTATTTTTAATAATATTTATACTCGTATATGATATAAAAGCACTATTTAAGTTACATTTGAATGTGCGGCCCGCATAAAAAAAATTATTTTGAAAATGGCCCGCCGTCCGAAAAAGGTTGCCGACCCCTGCCCTAGAGGAAAGAAATATAGGGAGTTTTCATTATGACTAAAACAACAAGAAATTTTAATTATGTCAAATTCGAAGTTAGCAGGTTAGGTTTTGCATCAGTCTGTGTCAAAACTGATGCAAAAACCTAACTTGATAACCTCGAATTTGACATAGACTTACAGTGCCACCAACTTTAAAATTTATCATAGGCTACTAATTTTAAAGCACAGATCATTTTAAAATAATTGTAACCAAAATGTCAATAAATTACGTTTTAAATAAACCAGGTTTGTAGTTTTAAATCTTCCTTCAACTTGAAAAAAATAGTATATGCAATTCGGAGAGACCGCTATTTTGCTTCAGTGCAAATTGCAGCTCAGCAAAATAACGCATTTCTCTCCCTCATTGCATAAACTACTATTTTGCACTTTCGGAACTAAAGTTGGCACTTTTAATCTTACAAAAATTTGCAAGAAGTTGAATATTGGTACAAATTTCAGGAACACCATCATAAACAAATTATGAAAAATCCCCATCGATCCCACGTGTGCAAAACAATTTATTCAAGGTCAAAGTTCGCAAAAACCCATTTTTGGGTCACTTATGTCAAGAGACTAAAGAAGCTCATTTAATTCCCAGGGGCTAAAGTAAAAATGTTTATTTGTTCCTCACTTGTAAACATCAATTTATCAAGTCACTGTATTAATCAAGAAAGTTTATTTTAACAAGTTACTAACTTGTCAAATCTTTTATTTGTTCCTCACTTGTAAACATCAATTTATCAAGTCACTGTAGTCACCTTGAAAATGTTTCTTAACTGGCTAGCCAGTAAATTTTTTACTGGCTAGCCAGTTATATTTTACAAGCGTGCTCATAGATAAATGATAGCGTGCAAAGCCAGAGTTGTCTTCCTTAGTATGTGTCATATTGATGAATTTAGTTGCTTGTCAGTTTGACATTTTGCATAAACGATAAATTTCTAGTTCTTTACAAGTGAGGAACAAATAAAACATTCAACAATACACACCAGGTAAAAAACTGGCTCAAGGATATAACAGGCTCGTCTAACGGCTCGCCAGTCATCCCAATCCTATCGCCAGTAAAAGCTGTTTTACCTGGCTTGTAATGTTAAATACTATACATTTAACTATCAGTTTTACAAGCATGCTCATAGATAAATGATAGCGTGCAAAGCCAGAGTTGTCTTCCTTAGTATGTGTCTTTTTGATGAATTTAGTTGCTTGTCAGTTTGACATTTTGAATAAATTGTAAATTTCTAGTTATTTACAAGTGGGGAACAAATAAAATATTCAACAATACACGCAAGGTAACAGGTTTTACTGGCTCAAGAAGGTGACATATCTTTCTATTCACCAGTAAAAACCCTCTTACCAAGCTAGTAATGTTAAATACTATACCGTAACCATGGTAAATTTATTTACACAGCATTATTAATAAAATTTGTATTTAAAATTAATCAGTTGGCAATACTGAAGTGCATTGTCAGTCTATATCAAATTCGAGGTTCGAAGGTTAGGTTTTGTTTGTCATTTGACACACACTGACGCAAAACTTAACCTGCAAATTTCGAATTTGACATAGATTGGCAATACACTTTAGTACTGCCAACTGATTGAGGCTATTGAAGATCTGCTGCAATTCAGTTTTAAAAAAATCACTCTGTACACAACATGCTTAATAAAATTTGCATTTAAAATTAAATTGTAATTGTCAGTTTTCAAATTGAAAGATTCCAAATTTTTCAAATGTTTGATGATAATGTTCCCAAAAGTGCAAAAATAGAGTGGATCACATGAGATTCAAGTGCCTAAATCCCTTGAATGATTTACTCGCGAGATTTAATGATGCACTTTAGTCTCTCATGATATAATATACTGTAATATGTCCCTTGACACTGAAGTTCCTTTTTATTCCTCATGTGGTTTACTAAATTCCACATTCGCAATAAAAGGATATACTGTAGTGCTTAGGTATATAAATAACTATTGTATTCAATACACGGCAATATAAATAATATTTAAGTTTTCCAATGATTCTACCACATGTGTGGAGTACTTTCTGCACCGTCGAAGATTCGTTTATTAGTAGCTTCAGCGTACTTATGCGAACGTTTTGTCCGTCTGTCTGTGTGTCCGTGTGTCTGTCTGGATCGCCTGTAACTTTCGAACGGCTACAGATATCGAAATTTTGAAAGGGGGCAAAGTTGTTGCTAAGGTCCCGAGCACCTTCATGCGCTATTTGGTTTTGGCGAAAGGTCAACCGTTGTTTTCGCAGTGCTGAAGCTACTCTTTAGACCTGTACTTGAGCAGTTTATTTACAAATAGGTTCAAACATTTCAAAAGAATATTGTATACTTATTAATATTAATTTATTAATATTAATTTACTTTATGGATTTAGCTAGATCATTTAACCAAGATGAATGAATGACCACATTTTCTATCAATTTGCATGTACGATTACTATATTAATTTGTTCTCTTACACTAGAATGCAATAGAAGCAGCTTCTATAGAGAACGTGTATAACGTACGGCTTCGCTTAAGAACTTAAGACAATGGTATGGAAGGTCAAAACACGTTTCCCAGGGAATTATATGTAGTAATTATTGATTGACTACGTTCCGAGAGAGGAAGACACTACAGAAGAAGTTTGAGTTTCAAGAACCACCTAATACTATGCTCATTTTTTAATCAGGTCATGCACTTGCTTCACTTTCATTCATACCAAAGAAGATTTGACAGTCTTTATGGATGCCTACGTTTGAAGGGGATACGACACTTGAAGAAATATAAGTTTGAGTTTCGAGAACTTTCTAAATACATAGGTATTATTGTTTAATGAGTTGCAGAGTATGCAACTTCTTCATATTTATTCATACTAAAAACTACCTGACAGTCTTTATAGATGCCTACATTTTAAGAGGACATGACACAAATAAGTTTCATTTTACGAGAACTTTCTAAATATGATTGTTTTGTTCTATAATCAAAATATCCAACTGCTTAACTTTTGTTCCCAGAAGTCAAAATTCTAAAAGAACTAAACAACAACCTAAAATATCACGTAATTAAAGTGACAAGACTCTACAACAAACATAAACATCCAATACCCACTTGTTCTCTAGAAATAACAAAAACAGGAGACGAGAATCTCATCTACAATTTTAACAAAATATTGTATGAAAAAACACAGTGTGTTAACTGCAAACTCAAACACCCCGAAAATTATAGGAGTTACTCATACTACATCAAAATGCAAACTAAACTTACTACAATCAATCGAAATGCTGTAAGTACCTCGAAACAGTTTTTACAACAAGTATCAACAACGATGATGAAATGAATAGCCCTACAAAAACAAGCAAGCACATTGCATTCCTTTCCTCGCTTGAGAATGTGAGAAAATTATGAGATAAGGATAACAAATACAAATTTCCCAAGTGCAATAGGGAGGACACTAGTTTTTGGGGATTTTCTTTTTGGTGTAATGGCACTTGTAAAGTGAGGAATCTGTTAGGTTATGTGTTTTTATCCCCAGTTGGAGAAAATTGTGCGACAAGGATAGATATAAAAAATCACTAATGGCGGTACCTAATTGATATAGTGACCTTATTGCACATTTCGAAACAGCGCCATCTAGCGAAATCGAAGAAATTATCTCCCATATAAAAATAAAGACATTTTCTGGTAATCCCGAACATAGTTTTGAAGTAATTAACTAAAAAAGTACTTGAATACCCAGACACCACTTTTAACGCATGCTTACGGCTAGGGAAATTTCGCTCGAATTGGAAGCACGTTCATATTTAACTTTTGTATAAACCCGGCCAAAATAAACATGATGTAAGTAGCTACAGGGCAATTACTGTATTGCCAAGTTTATCCAAGGTGTTACGAAAAATGATCCAAACCGGCATTTCAGACGAACTTCAAACTCAGGGAATTTTTCCATCTTTCAATTTGGGTGCCGCTAAAAGCATTCTACCATCCAGCAAGTAACCAGAATCACCCAAATAATTGAAGAAGGGTTCGAGAGTAAGAAACATATCGTATCAGTATTTATCGACATCAGACAGGTTTTCGATAGGGTCTGGACTGACGGGCTTGTCTATAAATTCACCAATATACAAATTGACTTATACCTGATAAAAATAATAGCATTGTTTCCTACAGATAGAACTGTTTCTGTATGTGTTAATTCAGGGGTCTTCATGGTCACTAAGATCAAAGCGGATGTGGCCCAGGGATCGGTCTTGAGACCAATTGTGTTCAATATCCACTGTTTGATATCTCACAATCCCCGAGTATTACGATAGCTACGTTTGCTGACGATATTCCTAATAATTCAACATGAAGATATAGCTACTGCCTCCCAGTCGCTACAGAATTCAGTCAACGTTCTTTTCGGCTGGTTTAAAACGTGGAAATTGGAAATTAATAAAAAAAACGAAATCAAGGTATTTACTTTAAGACGGCATCAAGAGACAACTAACATAATAATCAATAACAGATCAATTGATTGAAATCCTCCAGACTGTGCTATAAAATACCTAGGCGTTTATATGGATCTGTAATTAACGTGGGAATATCACATTAATCGCAAATTGACTTAGTGCTCTAACAGATTGGGAGTTATATCATTTAAACGACAAAAGATCCCCTCTTGAAACAGTTACTAATGTGTAAATCGCCGGGGTCGGTAGCTCAGTGGTTAAGCATTCTGGGTACTAATCTAAGGTCGCGAGTTCGATCCCCGGTCCCGGTAAGGTTTTTTAAAATAAAAAAATGCCGATGAAAGTGTTGTAAAGCCGTGAGTTCCATGTTACTACGATGTGTAGCATGTAAAATATTTCTTGCTAGGGTTGGAACTCCATAGTCTCGGCAAAATTCTAAGTAGGACTTTGACCATATGACTACAGCAGTCGGTGTCTAAGGTACCCAGTACTCTGCATGGCTAGATCTTGCCCATTGACAAACAAACAAAAAAACAATGTATAAATTAGTGCTGCGGCTCATCATATGTTACAGGTGCACAGTCTGTGGTGCAGCATCAAAATCCTAGATCAACAAAATACGAACTCTCCAAAACAAAATCGTCAAAATTTTTATAAACGCTATCTGGTCTAGAAAAGTCTACCGCGACTTAAAAATTACTCTTATAATTGATCATATATTGTATTAGCAGCCTCGCTTTATAAATAATAATAGGGTTTATAAAGTATAAAATTTCTATTTATTAGCAAAGGGTACTACACTTTATGAATTGTCTTAGTTTCAATTAAGAACTGCCTGTCAAACTCAGGGCAAATTAAAAGAATGTAAAATTTATTACCAAAAATAAATGGTTCCTTATTTTATTTATTTGCAATAATTTAGGGCTTAGCTTCGGCGAACATGAAACAATTCTTAACTCAGGGGTCGGTTCATAAAATAAGTAGAAACATTTGTATGACAAATAATTTGTTGTATAACAATTCTTTCAGGATATTAGGGCAAATGCAGTGTTCCCAACTGACAGTTAAATAACCTCTAAATTTAGTGCAGTAAATAAGATGATCTGCCAGTGTAAAAACAGCGTAAAATTGAATTTTAAACACAAAAATGGCAAGAATGTATCAGGTAAATACGATCAAATATGACGTAAAAGGGCTAATCTTGTTTTGTTTCAGGATGACTTTAAAACCAACGATCGATTGCTTTTTGCTCAACTTCCGGCAAGAACTGGGACTGCCACCTCAATTCGCACTTTTTAGGGACGCCAGCTAAATTACTCGAAGTTCAATAAGCGTGGGACTCTGGAAACACATTGAACTTCTTGGGAAAGGTCTATTCTTGACGAACACTAGTTTCTACGAGGCTGCTGCTCCTAGTTTTAATGGAATCCTACGTTTTGAAGAGGTGCTCCGCTGTTTGTAGGCACACTGGAAGGACACCACGGCAAATACTCGCTTGGATATGGCTTCCTGGTTCTAATTTTTCTACCCAGGGATAGCTGTAGGCTCCCTCTCCATGTAGCACAATAAGATCTGCCTTCCGAAGTCTGGAACTATTCCCAAAATTTTCACCGACGTAGGCTCGCACTCAACGACGCACCAGGTGAAAACTTGCTGTCCTAATTGCACTTGGGGAAAATTGCACCGATAGTTGCGCGGCAGCTTGGTGCATAACTTTACACAAAACTAGCTTCACAAATTACTTTTTATTCACAATTTAATACAATAAAATGTGGAGCTCAATTTGCTCCTAACATGAAAAATTTAAGCTTGTTTGATTCATTATGACAGTTAACTGTCTCGTAACTAAGCAACTAGATTTACAATTGTTTAAAGGAAATTAAGTTTGATTATATGTTTAAACTTATGGACTACAGTTTTGATGTCATGTCTTTGCATGTTTTCCTTTTCTTGGGATAAATGTCATCACACTCTGCTCTGCTTTTAATTTTATCTGTGGTTTATAATGCACTAATAGACTTGAGTTCTTTTAGCATCTCACTAATTGTCTTTCGATTGGTTGCCTTACATTATTCCAGTGCTCTATTGCAATTATTGCTTTGCTAGCACTGTTTTTTGTTTGCCTTTCAGTTAATTTGCCATTTGCTGGCTTATAACTTTTAATACATAACGTTCATACAATTTCTGTACTTAACAACTCAGTCGGTATTTTTTTTCACATTATGTTAGACGTTACTAAGCTCAACTCCGTCAGCTACAAATTAAATTGCATTGGCCTTTCCGAACATTTATCATATCTGAAACTCTGAACGTAACCCTTCTGAAACCTGCCTTATCTCATGCTAACTTTTATCCCTCAAATTTTTAATTACTGTTGCTCACATCAAGTGCATTTATTAATGTAAAGTACTGATTATCTTGCAATAAATAAAATATTTAATTCTATGCTCATTTTGATCTTATTCATTTAGCTACTTAGGCAATCAGAATTGCTGTGGGTAGTAAACCATTACATTATATAAACTAAGCAACAAATATAATAACATTAATAACTGTGATAGTGCAGGGACATGCTCGCAAGGCAAACGACATATTCATAAGAGACTAAAAAGATAATTACCGGAAAATGTATTTGTGGCCAGTGAGAAAAGCAAGGAAAACGAATAACACGAGATAACGCATTATGCATTGTAATATTTAAGTGAAGTTATAGTTTTATTTTGGAGATACTATGTATAGCATTTTGTATGCTGATCTAGTGATCCCAAAGTTTTAAAAAAAGTTATGAAATTAGTTATGATAGGGATCCTTTTACAATTTTAAAAGCTATTGTATGGCGATGTTTTAATCTGCTCAAGATATAAGCTATTACGGAAAATTATATATACAGTGTGTTTCAGTGACGACCAGACATGGGAAAATTAACATTGGGAAATTATATAAAGATGAACTATTGCCATGAGCTATATATTCTTTCTGAGTGGCCAAAACGAAAGATTTAAAACAAAAAGAAATTTACTTCTATCAAATAATTTTCATATTACATATTTATTTAAAATACTTCATATTACATTTTCAAATACTTAACAATGAATCTGTATACAACAGAAGAAAAAAGTCAAATGGTAACATGGAATTTAGCAGGTAACAGTTTGCAAAGAACTTGCGAGATTTTTAGTGTTTATTTTAATGAACGGTCTATTCTCTGCAAACACACAGTTGCACGAATTGTAAAACAATTCCGAGAAACTGGGTGAGTCAATAGCCTTTGCAAAAGGAATAGAAACATAAACCAGAATGTTAACAACGAAGTAGATATTTTGGCAGCTGTCGAAGCAGATACCAATGAAGTGTGAGGGAAATTGCAAATAATCTCAGTGTATCTCGCTCGTACGAGGGTAAGGTAAAAAATTCTCGGCCTGACAATGAAAGACTGCGATTTTCAGTTAAAAAATGATTTTATTTTTCTACATAATCTCCCTTGACTTCAACACACTTGGTCCAGCGTTTCTCCAACATCAGTATTCCTTCCCGGAAGTGAGAGTCTGGAAAGCTGTGAAAATATTCATCTACGGCCCTCTTAACTTCTTTATTGGACGCGAAGCGCTTCCCAGAAACACATTTCTTCAAGTTTGGGAACAGATTGAAGTCCAAGGGTGCCAAATCAGGAGAATAGGGGGAATGGCCGAACAAATCGTACCCCAAATCCCACAGTTTTCCCATCGCTAACGCACTCTTGTGAACAGGTGCGTTGTTCTGGTGAAAGATTATTTTTTCTTCTTCAAGCCAGGCCTCTTCTCCCGGATTTTGGCATCCAACTGGTCAAGAAGGTTAGAGTAATATTCGCCTGTAATTTTTCTGCCTTTTGCAAATTCAAATTTATCCATTTTAACGAAAAACACGCAAGACGTCTACGGCAAACATTAGTGTAAACAAACTACTTGAGAGAACAAGTTGAAACATGTCATACGAACTAATAACACTTGCACGCAGGAAGGAAAAATAAATTTTTGCAGATTGGAACGTTATCTTATGTCAAGGCCGAAAACTATTCACCTTACCCTCGTATGTTCACCTCACTCTTAAAAAGCACAAATATTTTGCTTACAAATATTCCACGCAGCAAGAGCTATTGGCAGCAGATAGGGAAAAACGAATCACTTTTTGTGAATTATGTTTAATAAATGTCATCCAGATGAAATTTTTTTAGAAAATATTTGTTACATCTACGAGTGCACATTTACATTAAATGGAGAACCAAATCGTCAAAATATATTGGTCGATAATTTAATTGATCCGCTCTTCATCGACGGTACCCTGAATAGCAGATATTATTTAGATATGCTTCCAAATCAAATAGTCCCTGCTATTACTGCAGTAGTATATAGTATATACTACTGCAGTAATAGCAGGGACTATTTGATATTTGATATACTATATACTATCAACACAGTATGGTATCACAACGATGGAGCTCCTGGTCATTATTCAAGAAAAGTGCGAAACTACTTAAACGAAGTATTCCCCAACATATGGTGTGGTCGTAGATGCCCTATTAATTGAGCTCCTGATTTGTCACCCAACACAGCTGGGCAAATTACTTTTAAAAAGTAATTAATTACCAATTACCAATTAGCGTCCAATGCAGTAATTGAATTACCAGATTTTCAATTACTCAAATGAAATAGTAATTGCGCAACATAAATTACTTTTTCAACTACTTTCACTAGAAATTGTTGTGGTATATTTGTATTTAGTAGTATGTAGATTTACGTGTGTTAATACATCGTTTTAAACAAGCAAATTGAAATTAATAAATAATTATTTTTTTCTTCAAACGGTAGTAAAATGTGCCATTATACTGCTGGATTGATGATGCTAAACGGTCACTTCATTGCCATGGCATCTAAAACACTTTATCTGCCGCTCGTCAGCGGCAGATAATATTATCTACCGCTGACGAGATCAAGTAATTTTCTTCGAATTTTGTTTACAAAATTGTAAATAATTTGGTATAAAAACGTTTGAAGAAAAAATACTATATGTTATTCGGAGCAAAAGTATCTTTATGTGGCTCGGCTGTACTTATCTGCCTCACAAGCTCGGCTGATAAACCGTCCAGCCTCGCCACATAAAGTATAACTTTTGCTCCTAATAACATAATATACTATTATTCAATTTTGGCAGTTTAAAGTGACATTATTAACTTCATAACAACCTTCATAAACAGTCTATGATTCACAAGTGAAATAAAAGTGTTTTAATTCACTAGAGAATTAAAAAAGTTTAATTCACTAGAGAATTTAAAAAGTTTCAATGAAGAACAACGTAATGATAGGTTCTTTCGGGTTATGCCGTGGTCGTCGATTTGAACTTGACGTTTCGCTGCTCAAGCTGTCAGCTTCTGCAGATGTTTTCTAAAGACTGATGTTGGTGCCTTTTGCTCCTGGTTATATACCGAGGAGCCGTTACGGTTGGCTGCTAATGTAGACCTTGTATGTTATTCGGCTTTGTCGTTTTTCCGCTTCGTTGCTCACGTGAAACTTGTTTATGGATGGATTGGTTTTGCAGAGCTACCTTCCATGTGTTACTAAGGCGATAGCCGTCTTCTCGATTGAAATTGTTTGGATTTTTAATAATTTCTAGGGATTCTCGAATAACACGAGGGAAGTATTTCTTAGTTCTGGCTAGTATGTTTACGGAGTCGTAATTTATTCTGTGGTCCCCTGGTCCTAATAAATGTTCTGCGATGGCTGATTTTTGTATGTTTCCAAGTCGTGTGTGGCTTTGGTGTTCTTTTATTCGACATTAGATGCTTCTTCCCGTTTGTCCGATGTAAGCTTTGCCACAGGTACATTGGAGCTGGTAAACGCCTTCTGTCTGTAGTCTGGGCAAAGAATCTTTGTTGGAGGGGATCAATTGTTCTACCTTTCTTATTGTACCATAGCGGACTCCAATGTTCTTTTTAGCTAATACCTTTCTTATTCTGTCGGTTACTCCGGCGATGAAAGGAAGGCAGGCGTAATTAATAGGTTTATGCTTAGGTTCTTTCGGTTTCATGGTATATTGGCAAGCTCTCTTGATGTCTCGTCGACTGTAGCCATTCCTGAGTAAGGCTTCTTCCACATGAGTCAATTCCTGTGGTTTACTGTCCTCGTCACAGATTGCGTTGGCCCGATGAATAAGAGTCTTGATCAAAGATCGCTTTTGTAGGGGATGAAGATGAGACGAAGCATGCAGATATCGGTCGGTGTGAGTCTTCTTTCGATATACTGTATGGCTTAATCTGTTGTTAGCGGTTCGTTTCACTAACACGTGAAAACGACAAATCCGAATAACATACAAGATCTACATGAGCAGCCAACCGTAACGGCTCCTCGGTATATAACCAGGAGCAAAAGGCACCAACATCAGTCTTTAGAAAACTTCTGAAGAAGCTGACAGCATGAGCAGCGAAACGTCAAGTTCAAATCGGCGACCACGGCATAACCCGGAAGAAGCTATCGTTATGGACAACGGCCGTGAAAGCCTGCATTCGACTATAAAACGCCTCTACGGGGAGACCATATTCAAGAAGACCAGGAAACTGGACAAGTTACGGAAGAAGAAGATTCAACTGCTTGCATCGTTGGCGTTCTTGAAACGCTGCCGTGACAAAGGAGTCAAACCTAAATTTGTCAAGGTTCAACACCACTTACAAACTGCTGCTGCCCGAAGGATTATCGATCGGACCGAAAGTGCTCTTACTAGGGAAAGAGTACGCCATACTTATTAGGAACTCCAAGGAACATCTACCGAGCTCTACTACCTACATCTCGAGCTCAGTAGAATTTTGGATGTAAACCTTTGGAACACAGTGGATCGTATCAGCTATGCTCACTCAGAACACCACATGAGCAATAGGACCCAAAAACATATTAAGAAGTTCGAGAAGCTTCAAGCCAAAGTCACACCGGTACCAGGATTGGATAGCAAGAAAACGGTAATTAATTTTTCGGACCAACCCCTCTCTAAGGACTGTACCTTGATTTTGGCAAAAAGATTGAATTTTGCCTGCATTCGACTAAAGAACGACGTATTTTTATTATTTCTACAAATATTTACATTCAATTATTCTTTCTCTTCGTAGTGTGTAATATGTAATTACTAAAATTTAGATCAAATCGATGATGAATGTGCAAATATATATCTTAATTTAAATATTTTTAAATTTTTTATTCAAATTTTCTTTAAAATTGAATAAAAAACATATATACGCCACATGAATTAAACATTTATTAACTCAAAGACATGATCTCACTCGCACTACGTGTACGTGAGCTCAACACCTTTCGTGAATAAACATATGTTTAATTCATTTGGTGTATAATATTTATAAACGAATATCGTATAATAAAGCTATTTGTTGTTAATTGTTATGGAAAATATCAAATTACGTTTTTACCGTACTTTACTCTGTAATCTGTACTTACTGCAGATCTATTTTTCGCTTCTTACACAATAATTATTAGTAAGCTACAATGCCGCATCCTGCACAGCTTACACTACACAACACACAACACAATGCACTTCTCATCTACAAACACACGCGCCTGCACCAAATATCTCTTTGCTCGTGCACAAAACTAGCTGTTATCCGACTAGTCACAGGAAATCAAAAATTATACTTATATTGATATTGCTCCAGGAATGCCCTGTTGCCATATGCTTAATATGTAACTTAATAAGGCCTTATCTTACTTTGCGTTATGAAGAATTAATACCCACTCGAGGCCAGTAATTTAGTAATTAAATTATCAGATGGCAATTTAATTACCGCAAGTAATTTCAATTAGTGGTTCAAATACTTATAAAGTAATTTAAATACTACTCAAATGTAATTGAGTAATTGAATGTAGTAATTAATTACTTTCTAAAACTAATTTTCAAGTACTTTTCAACAAAAATGGCAATTCTTATGAGGCTTCCTAAAATAAAAAAATACACTTCAGGAAGGCATGCCAATTTAGAATCTCTAAAGGACTCTATTACGGAGGCAGGTTTTAACATAACCCCTAAAACATTACGAAGTGTTCGTCGTAATTGTTATGACAGATTAAGCTACTGTCTACTAGTTAGTCAATGGAAATACGTTTTAACATTTAATTAATTAGTACCTGTTAGTGTTATTGAATTTTAGTGCTTATCACTTGTGTTTCTCTTCGTTATTTCATTACAAAATACAAACTCTTAAGTTTTATGTTTTATTTATTACTGGAAATCATCCATATTTGTTTGTACAAATACTTTATTATAAAATAATAAATGGTTTATAGTCCAGTCACTATGTCATTTTTGCTTGAAAGTGAAGGGAAATTTGAAATTTCTTTTTTGGGGTATTGGTGAGGTCCAGTAAAGCTTAATTTCAAGTTGTCGACCAAAATTTCCTATGTGCTATTTCCGCTATCTTGATAAATGAGTGCGTTTGATTTTTTTGTGATAAATCGGTTCCCGTTAACACTACATAAAAATAATGTAAACATCTTTGTAAGGATTTTGAATGTTCTACAATTTATGTTCTATTACTTTTTCACGTAGGAACGATATTTGTCGAGATATCGAACGCGAAAGGAGAGCGTGAAAGGGTCGAGACTTTTTTTCGAGCTTATGGGCTTGTGTCTCATTTCTCTTTCTATTTAGCGAAAAAGTAGCCATTATTAAACTTGTAGAGGTTGAAAATAGCTTCAATTTGACTTATTATAAATTGATATGCGACTAAAATTACGACTTTAGAGCTGGCCAAAGTTGTTAAGTTGGCGCGTAATTTTTATTTCATGTATCGTACTATTACGTAGATGACATAGCAAACTTCATTGCATTATTGGAATCATTATATTTCATCAAGTAGATAGTATACAGCATTATATGATTGTATATTAATAATAATAATAATAATAATAATAATAATAATGAAGGTCTTTATTAAATTATTACAAAATTACACAGAAAAAATGTTGACTAAAACGTAATATTGTTTTGGGCGAAGTTCAACTTGATAGAAAAACAGATCTATCCGCTGTTCTTTCACTTAACCCGGTGAAAAACAGAAAAAAAAGAAAACAAAAAAAATTCAACGATCTACGCTTTGGCGCCAGGCGAAATATTACGTACAAAACAGCTATGGCGGTGTTTAGCGATATAGCAATTTACTAAGTGTGTTATTTTGACCCTAATAATTAATTCATTGATGTTTATCCATAAAATTTTGAAAAATAGCTTTGTTAAAGTTTTACTACATTTGGTAACGAATTATAGTATTTAGTTATTCTGTAAGAAAACGATCGCTTGAAAAATTTTGACTTATGTTGAGGTGGAGTCAGCGTTCCTTTAAATCTTATATTTAAAGCATGTACTTCGGTTCTAAACTTTATTTTGTTGTATAAGTAACTCGGTGATTTACTAAAAATGATCTTGTGGAAAAGACATTCAGAATGAAAGAAGCGCCTTTCTATCATATTAAGCCAGTTTGAATCTTTCAGCTTATACGGAATTCTTTCATATATTCGTATTCCAAATATGAGGCGTAAACATAATTTCTGAATTTTCTGAATTCTAGCAATATTAAAGCTACTTATATGTGAATCATAAACAACGGCACAATATCAAAACAGGACAAGATTAATGCATTACACAAAACGGTTTTTACATTTACCCTTCAAAATTGTCGATTTTGATAAATAAGTTTCAAGGAACTATATGATTTTTGCAGACATTTTGAAATATGTTTAGTAAATTTAAAATCATTATCATTCTTTTTAAAATCAAATAAAGGTTCACACTTCGGTTGTTTTTCGGGTTCTTCTGTTGCAGATTGACTTCGTCGAGAAGCGATCGAGGCTAGTCTTTCATTGCAATAGTTCTTGTAGCCTGCTCTATGCACACTTCACACATTATCCACTCTTTTCAACATAGACCGATGTTCATCGTGTCCCCTCTTCACGCTCGCCGCTAA
Source organism: Agriotes lineatus (assembly GCA_940337035.1). Lineage (NCBI taxonomy): Eukaryota > Metazoa > Arthropoda > Insecta > Coleoptera > Elateridae > Agriotes > Agriotes lineatus. The sequence continues at coordinate 28,946,329 of OW679194.1, read as the reverse complement.
AAGAGTTTTCACAGCTTTCACTTTGGCCACGTAAACGTCTCTAATCAAATGTGTTTTAAACCGATGTTCTATAGCACAAACGTCAAAAATAACAATTTACGTACTGGCTACCTGAAATTTAACGATTCTCATAATGCAATGAAGTTTATTATGCCATTTATGTAGTAGTACGATACATGAAATAAAAATTAAGCGCCGACTTGACAACTTTGGTCCGCTCTACAAGTCGTCATTTTAGTCGCATATCAATTTATAATAGGTCAAATTGAAGCTACTTGCAACCTCTACAAGTTTGATAATGGCTACTTTTTCGCTAAATAGAAAGAGAAATGAGACACAAGCCCAGAAGCTCGAAAAAAAATCTCAACCCTTTCACGCTCTCCTTTCGCGTTCGATATCTCGACAAATATCGCTCGTACGCGAAAAAGTAATAGAACATAAATTGTAGAGCATTCAAAATTCTAAAAAAGATGTCTGCACTATTTTTACGTAGTGTTAACGGGAACCTATTTATCGCAAAAAAATCAAACGCACTCATTTATCAAGATGGCGGAAATAGCACATAGGAAATCTTGGTCGACAACTTGAAGTTAAGCTTTGCTAGACCCCCCAAACATCCCAAAAAAGGAATTTCAAATTTCCCTTCACTTTCCAGCAAAGGCCTTATTTTTGGACATAGTGACTGGACTATTACGTTTGTTTATCAACGAACACTAAGCCTTAGCCTTACTTTCTATTTTGCTTCGCGTAATTTCTAAATGCTTATGCTTTTATACTAAATACTAGAACTCGTGGCCAGCCTACGTCTGGCCCTGCCAGCGTAAAGAAACGGTTAACAATAAAAATGCTTGCTCAAGGCGGCAGCCAGCCTACGTCCGGCCCTGCCAGCGTTAACAATACAAATGCGGTCTCGCCATTCGTGCGCGCGCGCCACTTGCTAGCATGCAGGCCGTTCATGCAGCGTGTGCGCGCGCCTGCTTACGCCCGGACGGCCGGCATCGGCGCTTATAATATAAGATTACTTATACATGGTAATTACTATACCACATTATTTATCTATAGATACTATTTATTTGCAATAATATTGATTATTTCATTCATATCCATAATAATGCGTAATCACTATGGTTTCTGTCAGTTTAATAATGACAAAAATTCAAACGTCAAAATTTAACCGCGGTTAAATACGTGTCAAAATCTAATCGGTTGTGCATAATTTTAACATGATTATTAAAGGTGCTTCACCAACTGAATTTTCTTTATTTATTCAGGAACTAATCACGCCGAACATCTCGCGTGCATCTAAACTAGCCTGAATAAATTTTGACGATTTTATGTCAGAATGTTTTGCTCTGAAGAAATATATCTCGTAAGTTTTCCGCCCCAAAATCCCTCGTGGGACGCACTCGGGATTCTTGTTGAGCTGCAAATATACTTAATATATTTCTTAGTAAAACATTCTGACAGAAAACGCCAAAGTTTAATCGGCTATTTTAATGCACTCGGGATATTACTGTTGATAATTAAATGGTGATAGTTGTATTGTGTCAGCAAATTTTAACAATAACAGCAATCTGACAGTAATGTAAATTTGATTAATCCAACTACCTGCTGTTTCATTTGTGACAATCCCATTTTTAGATATAGACACAGCAATAGTTGATCCTTCCATAATTTCCCAATATTAATTTTGCCATGTCGGATAGTCACTGAGACACACTGTATATATAGATATGTAGGTATATGTGGGGCTTTAGAGCACAGATAGTTAGAGCGAAAATATTTAGTCTATATTTATATTTAATTGAAATAAATATAAGTATGTGTAAAAAGCTATAATTATTACGCTGTGTCTAGGTGCACTCCAGAGTGCACGCAATTTTTAGTATTGGGTACAATCCGAATCGTGATCATCATTGATTTGACGTCAATGCACATCAACCAAACTTACAAAATAAGTGGTTACTATGATCGCTCTTTCTGTGTGTCTGTCGCATGTTCGAATTTTCACATTTTAGGCTTTAATATCACTTTTATGTAGTTTTCTCTCCTGATTCCAAATATGTCACTCATTCCACGATATCTTGAATAGTTTTCGAGATATTTGATTTTTTAAAAATCCGAATTTTCTTTTTATGTAAGTTTGGTTTTCAGACGTACAGCTGCGGAAATAAAAAGCGGGACAAGTTCTGTAGGGTAATTTTTTACTATTTGAACGTTGTAATGTTGCCTTCCTGATTTTTTATGAAAAGCTTTCTATCATGTGTCAATGAACAAAGACGAACAGGTTAATGCAGTACAAGAAGCTTGGGATAGCACCGAAAATGAATTTATTCAGACAATTTAACTTCGGCAAAAATTTTGTGTCCCGCTTTTTGTTTCCGCAGCTGTACATGCGCGGCTAAGCTTTTTTTGTTTTAATTTATTGTCGTTATAGAATATTACAACAATAACATACAATTATTGTAAAACTGTTTCCTATATGCAAGTGGATATTTTACATGTAAATATACAGGGTATAACGTCTCATATGTTGCAGTTAATACAGTTTATGCAGCAAAGAAAACCATGGATTGTTTGTGTTAGTGAAACACATGTAACTACAGAAATAGAAGATCATGAAATATCTATCACTGGATATTCAACAGTAGTATGCTACTCAAACAGCAGGCATACAGGAGGAATTATTATTTATGTTAGAAACTGTCTGAAATATGAGGTGGTTTCTAGAGATGTAGTAAATAGTAATTATTGGATGCTAATTGTCAAAATACAAGCAAATAGAGAGATTTTTGTGACTGCTGCATGTTATAGGTCTCCCAACTCTACTACTGGCGAATTTTTAGATTACTTGGATGAAAAACTAAATGAAGATTTTTTACAACAAAACAAAACGTTTATACTTGGAGACTTAAATATTGACTGGTTGAAAAAAGATAGTGAGGCTAAAAGATTAAAAGACGTTATCCAAGCAGCCGGTTTTACTCAAATTGTATGTAAAGAAACTCGCATTACAAAAGTGTCATCTACACTATTGGACCATATAATTACTAATGATTTTTGTGCTACGGAGATTCCAAGGAACTTTCCAATCATAAGTTACCATGAAATGATTGGTACTGAATTTGTGAGGAATGCCCCAGTAATGCAACAGAGTACACACTTTCGTAACCTAGATGATCAGACAATATCCAATGTAATCCTAGAATTAACTGAAAAAGAGTGGAATTATACTTCTGTGGACGTAAATGTTCTTTATTTTGATTTTATGCATCATATACAGGAAGCTCTTGATAAGGTTGCTCCTCAAAAACAGTTGGCAAGGAAAAAATATCCGTGGATATCAAGAGAAATAAGAAAGGAACAGTCTGAAAGAGATAAAGCATACAAAATATTTTGTCTTACAAAAACAGAAGAAGATTGGGACAAATACAAGCAAAAACGAAATAAAGTGGTGTCAATGGTGCAGTCGGAGAAAAAAAAGTTACTTTTTTTATTTATTTATTTAACACGCAGGCGCATCAACCACTGAGGTTATTAGCGCCGGAACAAGCAACAACACTCTCCTAAATATTATTAGCTAAGCCAAGCTCAGACAGATACATTATTAAGTTCTTTAAATTACAGTTCTCCCCCAAAAAATTCACACAATAACAGCAGTAAGTTGTAAGACTGTCTAACTGGTGTTGGTCTTGGGCAGTCCACTAGAATATGTTTTACGGATAACTTTGTTTGACAAGTTTCACATTTTGGTTCTTCTTCACGATTTAATAAATAACAGTGTGAGAATTTCGTATGACCTATGCGTAATCGTGATAGCAAAGTTTGGTCTCGGCGGCACTTTAGTACACTTTTCCACGGCTTAATTGACACTTTCACCTCGAAAAGTTTGTTAGTAGTTGCCTCGTTCCACCTATTTTGCCACTCGCGAATCACTTTTTCTTTAAAAAATCCTTTAAGATCTTCTGATGTCGCTCTTGTCATTGCTCTAGCTTCCGGATTCGTAATTGCTTCTCTTGCACCTTTGTTCGCTTTTTCGTTGCCAGCTATTCCAATATGGGAGGGGACCCATAAAAATTTCACGAGTTTGTTGGATGTCTGCATGCTATGTAGTTCTTGCTTGATTAGAAGGAGAACCGGATGTTTTGTGTAAATATGTTGCAGACTTAGTATGGAGCTGAGGGAGTCGGTGATTACGATAAACTTTCGGTGGTTCTGTTGCCTTGCATATACGAGAGCTTGAAATATTGCGTAGAGTTCCCCTGTGTATGAACGACTGCATTTTGGTAAACGGAAAATCAGGATTGATTCTGGTGTCGCAACTGCTGATCCTACTCCTTCTTCCGTTTTGGATGCGTCAGTGTATAACGCCATATAATTAGGATTATTGGCCATAATTTCGTGAAAGTGGTTAACTATTAGGTCAGGGTTTGTGTCTGTTTTCTTAAAGCGTGTAAGGTTTAAATTACATTCGGGGATGTTTACTATCCAAGGAGGAGGCGAGGATATGGCTATTGGCAGAGTAGCAGGGAAAGAATCTTGCAGGTCTGTTAGATATCTGTTTATTCTTTCATGCAATGGGGGTGTTCCTGCTCTTCTTCCGTATAGGTTTCTATATCGGGTTGAGAATACGTTTTTGTATGTTGGGTTGTCTGTATTTGAAGATATGACCGAGGCATATGAAAGACTTAACATTTGTCTTCGATAGCTTAGAGGCGGTTCGCCCGCTTCGCATTATAAGCTTTCGACAGGGCTAGTGCAAAATGCTCCCAGTATTATACGTAATGCTGTGTTGTGGAGAGAGTCTAGAGATTTGAGTGTTGATTTCTTCGCTGATGAGTAGGCTATTGAACCATAGTCAATCTTGGATCTTATCAGGGAACGATATAAACTTAAGAGCGTTACTGAATCTGCTCCCCATATTTTGTTTGATAGGATTCTTAGTAAGTTTAACCCCTTTGGCAAGATATTTTCAGGTTCCTAATATGAGGTTTCCAAGTTAGTCGACGGTCAAATATCATTCCCAGAAATTTGATGTTGTCCACAAATTCTAGGTTTTCTCCACATAAAGTTAAAATTGGAGGAACTCCTTCAGTGTTTCTAGAAAAAAGCATGCATTTAGTTTTTTTGGGTTGAAAATTGAAAACCGGTAATAGTTGCCCAATTCTTCAAGCTGCTTAAATGATCTTGTAAAAGTGACGTCATGGTCTGTATGTTTTTACCTTTGATATATAACACCATATCATCGGCATATAATTGACTTTTGACAGGTAATTTGATAGCCTCTACGATATTATTAATTACCGCAAGAAATAATGTTACACTGAGTACAGACCCTTGCGGTGTTTCATTCTGTTGAACTGCCATCTGAGAATAACATCCGTTTACTCTTACTCGAAAATTTCTAGTGCTTAAAAAATTGTTAATGAATGCGAGCATGTTCCCTTGAATTTGCCATGAGTGGAGCTTTTTCAGTATTTTATGGCGCCATGCGGTGTCATATGTTCTTTTTATGTCAAAAACTATAGCAATGCAGTTTTGCTTATTCACAAAAGCTTCCTGTAGATCCGTTTCTAGGTTTATGATGTTATCATTTGTAGACCTATGTTTCCTGAAGCCACTTTGTTCTCGCGCTAGAAATTTGTCGGTTTCTAAGAACCAGACTAGTCTATTGTTGATAATTTTCTCCAGGAGTTTACACATGGTGCAGGTTAACGAGATTGGCCTATATGATTCTGGGTCAGTCTTAGATTTATTGGGCTTCAAAATCGGGATAACTATTGCTTCGGTCCAAAGTTGGGGATTTTTTTTTGTAACCATATAATATTATAGATGTTAAGAAGGTGTTCCTTCGCAGTTTCTGGTAACTTCTTAAGGAATATTGCTGGGATATCATCCGGACCTGCGCTGAAATTTTTCAGGTCCGCAAGTACTTCGCTGAGCTCTGCATTGGTTATGGGTAGATTTAAAACAGAATATTGGTCTCCTATGATAAGTGGCTTATCAGATTCTTTCTTAAGTTTATTTTCTATGAAAGCAATGTTGTAGTTGGTGTTGTTGGAATATTTTTCGTAGGTCTTAGCAAAGGTTTGCGCTATCTCCTTATTGGATGATATAACCTTGTTTTCATGTATCAACGAGTTTACGGCATTGTAAGTGTTGGCTCCGGCTATTTTCCTTACTTTATTCCATACTTCGGTCAGTGATGTGGATGAATTGATGTTGCTAACATAATTTACCCAAGAGTCTCTCTTGCTTTTCCTGATCGTGTATCTTGCTTTGGCTCTTAGTTTTTTAAAAATTAGTAGATCTTCAACTGTTTTGAGTTTTTTAAATTTGTTAAATGCTTGTTTACTTAGTTTTATAGCCTCTTTGCAGTCCTTGTTCCACCACGGTACTGCTGTATGTTGGAGATATGAGATGTTTTTCCAACGGCATGTTCAGCAGCGTAGTTTATTGTATGAATAGAATTACTTAAATTTCTGTCGATATCTTCATTGTTGTCCAATCTTTGCAGGTTGTCCTCTATTATGTTAGCAAACATTTCCCAGTTAGCGTTAGTTATTCGCCATTTGGTGAGTGGCTTGGAATTGTCCGGTATGTCTCGAATGTTCGTGATTGTAATTGGGAAGTGGTCACTACCATATAAGTCAGGGAGAACTTCCCAATCCCAATTCATTGATAATGCTGGGTCACATAAGCTTAAGTCTAGGGTTGAAAATTCGCCGGTGAAAGAATTGAATCTTGTTTTCTCGCCGTTATTTAGTAAAAGTAAGTTAGTCTGTTGAATAACGTAGGCGATAATTTTGCCTCGAGGGTTAGTGTGACTGCTTCCCCATATTTTATTATGTCTGTTAAAATCTCCAACAATAATGCGTGGTATCGGAATTTGATTAATGAGTGCTGTTAAGACTCGACTACTAATCTCTTGGTTGGGCGGGATATACAAACTGCATATATGAATTTTATTAGGAATATGAGCTTCCACTGTAATCGCTTCAAGATCAGTATTAACTTGGAATTCCTGTGCTTCGATGTTGTTTTTAACAAAAATGGCTACTCCGCCACTTGCTCTTTCTGGATTGTTTCTATTACGAGAGAAACATTTGTAGTGCTTAAGACCGTGTGTTTTATTATTCCGGAAGTGAGTTTCCTGGAGACAGATAACGCTAGGTTTTTGGTCGTATATGAGTAAATTTAACATTTCTAAGTGTGAATAATATACTGTACAATTTGGTTTTTAGTAGCCATTGGAAATATAAACAGCATGCAATGGTATACTAAAGTATTTAAAGTATTATTAAATTTACAGAATGTATTCAAAAAGGTTGCCATTATTCTCTATGCATAAATAACATCTAAAACATTATTCAGCAATACTGGCGTTATACTTTGAAAGGCTTCAAGAACCAATCTTCTAAGTTCTTCTTCTATTTCAAAACGTTAAATACCTATTACATTGTTTCAAGGCTCGTTTTCTCATTCTTTCTGCCTATCTTTTGTTCATTTATTTGTTGTTTATTGTTAATAGTTATTGGTTGCTTATTAAATTAATGTATCAGAATTATGACATTATGATGTGCATTTTAATATTTTAACGGCATGTAAGAAGGCCTAACTTACTGTATAAACTTATTTTTACAAAATTATGAGAAATGCAGGTCCGTATCTAAAAAAATTTCTGATGATGATCAAAAAAAAGCTCTAAACGTAATTAAACCATAATATGTGGTACATTGTTGAATTTAGAGTAACAAGGGCTTTGCAAATTTGTCATAAAAAACCAGAACCGTATTTAAAAAAATGAAGTTGATGATGGTTTCTCGAAGACGAAACGTCAGATAAAAAAATTGATAACGTAATCAAGTCCACTAAAAGTTGCTATAAAGAAGTTTACTCAGTTTCGCTCTAACTTTAATATTAACGCCAGAAAAAAAATTTAAAAAATCCAAAAATTCGGTTTTTTTGAGATAATTCACAAACTAAAAATCATATCAAGGATTTCTAGACGTCATTTTTTTAGTCCTTTAATTGCCCAACTTTCTTCCTATTTAACCAAATTTGTATCTCTTACCATTACCGAGATCCCCATACTGGCCCTCCTTATCTTGGACACACTGTATAAGGCAGAACACGAAGAGAATGATAAAACTTGCAAATAAAATCCAACAGCTGTTAGAAAAATAAGAGTGGCTCATAAAAGTAAAACAACCCATACAATACACAGAAGTGAACAAAACAGTTAAAAAATGCACATCACACAAGACAAGTGGAGGAATTTATATAATTAAACAAAGACAAGAAAGTATTTAGGAGAAGTGCAAAAACATAAAGATGTCACTATAGAAGTCAACAGAAAATAACTTTGCAAATTGTAAAACGATATCAGACAGAATCTTATAAAGCAAAAATTAACAATGTGATAGCAAAGAAAGAGAGAGCAAATAAAGATGAAGGAATACAAATGCTCAAATCGGACGAATTACGGCTTAAAGCAGATAAAGAATGATAAAGGAGCCGGAGAATATGTGTTACGTTATCAAATGATTCTAAAGACACTCTAGGTTGGAGGAGTGGCACTTGCTTTAACATGTCCGGGAACTGTAATCACTTACCCTGGAAATCTCACAAAACAGGCTAAAGGCCACAGCTTGATACGCTCAGGGAGATGGAGGTGGTCCCTGAAACGGTACACCACAGGGCAAGCGTGACGATATGTATAGGGTGTTGCAAAATAAATGGGCGCTACGTGATTCAGACTTGAAACCCACGCTTAACCGAACTTCGAAAGCCAAACGGGGTAGAATACTAGTGCATAACCAGCGACTCCCAACACTGCAGCGACAAGCCCACCGATTTACCTGCGACGTTTCTGAACTGCTTAGAGTCTCCACTTTACGTAAATCTGACATAGTGTATAAATTAACCTGTAAATAAACATGCACAGGCTCGTAGGAAAATCATAAATCAACGCACAGTAAACCGCTTTATTGGTTCAACATAATACAGCACTCAGTCAGCGTACACAGGTAAAAATGGCAGATAACAAATGGGCTCTATAGCTAAGAGCCCAGTTGGGAGGTCGCCTTACTGCTAATATAACAATTGGTACACGGCTCCAACGCGGGGGACTCGTATCTGCCTCAAAAAGCGCCTGCAAGCGACCCACGCCGGCGCGCGGCGACTGGCTTGTAAACACCAACGATTAATTTAACATAGCCGGAGCTGTTAACATGAATGGCTAATTACAAATATTCAGAGCTGCCGGCTGGTAGTAAACATGAGCGATTAATTCAAAATAGTCTGGCCGGTAACATGAATAATTAATTCAAAATAGCCTGGCTGGCAACATGAACGATTAATTTAGGATAACCGGAGCTGTGACTTGATGTGTGGGTGTGTACGATGTCCAAAGAGTTCCCCTTATTTTCAGAGAAAGATGCAGAGCCCGCCTGGGCAACAACGAACACTGCGAGACCTGTAGATCGCACGCTCAATGGGATCCCGACCATGTGACGGACCAAATTGCATTCAGACTTCCGAAAAGGAGCTAGCGGCGGCGACACGCACTCAAGCACCCAGCAGCACGACCTTTCGCTGTCACGGCCCGTGAAGAATTTATTCAAATTACGCCACGCGGTTCCCGTCAGACGCGCTAGGCTTGCAACGTGCAGGGGGAACCGGTTAGTCGCATGATCTGTGCACCTGTGACCAATCACGAGGCGAGAAAAGCCCACCATTGACTTGACTCGACAAACTTTCTAGAACAAAGCTGTGTTCGAAATCCCAAAATCCCAAAGAAGCCCAAAACAAATAATTATGTACGAGAAAATTAAAGTGGCCGTTACAGTTGCTTAAAATTCTGAACCGCCAACTGCCTGAACACCATTTGATGAACTCGCACTAGTAGAAATATGACTGAAAGACCTATATACAGCAAAGTTGCAATTTTTGAACAGGGGCAGCCAGGGCAGCGCCCCGGGGCTCCCGAACATAGGGGGCCCCCGAAAGCCGATAAAGTTTTTTGCGAAATTGTCTTAAAAAAGTATTGAACCAAACTGGCAAACTTGGGAAAATGAGCAGCGTCAAGGAATTTGCAGATCTGTTAATAGTTGATCATAGCTCACTTCGCCAACTTTATCCTGGTGTGTGTACGGCATGTATTATGTACTTGACAGTTCCTCTGACCGTAGCTAAGGCCGAACGGTAGGGTTACCAACATTGCGTCGATGCTGACCCGAAGAAAATATTTTTTGGGGGAGAAGAAAGTGGGATAAAATTAATAAAAAAGTTCAAGGTGAAACAGTTTTTTACATTATAAAGATATAATTCCTAAAATGGTTTTATATTTTTTTAAATAGCATATGAAATGCGGCATTTTTTGTGAGTTTTATATGCATGCTTGCATGTCGAATAACAGGTGGTACTCCGCCTGGTGCAGAAGTTTTTACATCGCGATATGGCCTTCTGTGTGATCTAACCATGGTCTACCATTGACTACCATAGTGCACAGAATACAAGGTTCCGCAGAATGGATGTATTGTGGGCGGAGCCTCAAATTCAACCAATAAGAAATGAGCCCACAAAGGGCACGAATGGTAGTACTGAAGTGTAGAATTGAAGACGCTGTCTATGTTAAATTCGAGGTTAGGTTTTACGCCAGTTTCTGTCAGACTGACAAAAAACCTAACCTGCTAACTTCGAATTTGACATCGACTGACAGTGCCAGCAACAATATACGATCGAGGCCATGGTTACACCATAATCGCGGCCATGATGGATTTCCTGAGTAGGCGCATTGGGGATTGGTTCACATCTCCCCTCTAGTTTCTGAATGACTGCGCATCTGCGGGAACGTTTCACCTTGTATTTTTTACACCATGACGACTACCACTAAATTAATAATAATAACCGGGACCGCTGCAGTATAAGGCTAAAGCATTAGCCAATTGGTTAGCAAGCTTCTACAGTTTTATATTAAACTCAATGTGATAAGTAAGTATATGTTTTGTCTGTTTTAAATGCCCATTCTTCTATCTTAACAGAAAAAACACCAAATAGCAACCCTATTTAAAAAGGCTTACTAAATGAAAGTGGTAAATGGGGAAGATAACGTGGGGGCCCCATAATTATTTGTTGCCCCGGGGCCCCCAAGCCTGTAGCTACGGCCCTGTGTCCTGGCATGATACATTACCAACAACACAAAAAGGAACAGAATATAGTATAACAGTATACACGGCCGTTATTGACTTGAGAAAAGCATTTGATAGCGTAGCACTTGGAGAGCAATGAGAAAAGATTCATCGATAGGAATGTACAGCAAAGCAATCACGACGGTAAGAATAAATTAAAAAACAAGGCGATATTGTATCATCAAAGGTTTTTACAGTAGTGGTAGAAGATATTTTAAGGAGAGTAAATGAGAAGAAAGAGGACTAAATATATAAAGAAAAAACTTAGAAGCTTGTGCTGCGCAGACAGCATAGTGATCTTTGCTCAGAATCGGCATGAACCTATGAAAGAATTTAGGTGAGCAAGGAAGACACGACTAGAAATAAATGTGAGAAGAACAAAATGTATAAATGTATATAAAATGTAAAATGAATACGTAAACCAAATTATCAATGCTTAAAGAAGATATGAAACAGAAGCCTGGGCTCTAAATAAGGAAATAATAAGCAAGATGCAAGTACACCAAAGAGCATGTTACAGGGAAAATATCTTTTACGGCAAGAAACAATCTTAAAATGTGATTGAATTAGTTCAGTCAGAAGAGGTGTGTTGTAGGCTGAAAGGAAAGGCTCGCTCGTAACTACAAAAAAATATGTTCTTAAATATTTTGTAACATGCATTATTTAACTTAGTATAGCATACTTACAAGTGGCGGTAGTTCAGCACATACATTACTTAACTAATAAAACAGATTTAACTTAGTTGAATGCAATAGCTGGCCAGCGCCAAGAAATGTAAAAATCAAAGTGGGCTACCCAGGGCCGGGTGACGGGTCTTCGGTAGCCCTCGGGCTCGAAAATTTGTGAGTTTAGCTCAAAGCGTCAGAAACGGTGAAATGCGCGTCGATAAGAAGAAAGCTCTTCAGGTTTGCATCGTCGTCAAGCGTTGCTTTACAGAATGCGTGAAAACGATTGAGGATGGGAGAAGCGCAGTGCTTCCAACGATCTGACCACCGATCGAAATAAAATTCAACTGTACAATAATGAAACGGGAACGGAATTTTAAATTCATAATCTGTGCTACCATTTCCATAGAACGACACACTCAAAACACGCTTCTTTCTTGACGGTAGTTGCTTGACTTCCACCGCGTTGACTTTTGCCGGCGTGAAGATGAAAGGTAGTGGTGGTGTTAATTTCTAAAATGATCTAATAAGCAATTGACCGAAAATCTTACTAACAGCTTTAACACACCATAAAACGAACAAGGAGCTGACATAATGAAAAGAATAGCATGCCTGAAATTGAACTGACAGGGTACGTAGCCACAAATAACTGTAGTGAGAAGAGGAAGATTTTGCTTAGCGTTGGACGACTGCAACAACGACGGTACGACGAATAAAAAAGAACAAGGGCACTAAATTGGTACTGCAGTGTTAGTGGGAGATAGGCTTAACTAACTGCATTAATATTAGAATTGTATTCAGAGAAATAATACACGAGGTTTCAGTTTCAAACATGAAAGACAATTCTAATATTAATGCAGTTAGTTAAGCCTATCTCCCACTAACACTGCAAAGTGGCTGAAAACAGAGAAATTTGAAAGAATTTATATTTATAAAAAAAAATTAAGAGACCTTTCAATTAAAGCGTTCTTCTTTGTGGTAAACAGAGAACAACTAGCTCATTCAAGCTAAGATAATATTAAAAAACTAATAAACTAATAAACTAATTGCTATATTTTTATCACTACTCATTTTAGTTGTCAGTCTTTAAACTATTAGCATATAATTACAAGATACAATTTACGTTTTGCAGGCGATTACTACAGAAGCGTCTTTATTTTATTAAATACTAATTTGAAGATAATCATAATTTGTTTTTTGCCATATTTGCTTTCGTTGGAAATTCTACTTCGAAGGCAGGTTCATTGCCTTCAACAACCCAAATTGATCCATTTTGTCCCTCTCGTATGACATTTACTAAATATTTCGCTACAATTTCTGGCCTACAAAAAATAGTAAAATTTTAATGGTACTATAGTACTAAGAGAAATTTGAATTAAATTCTATCAACGAACACGATTCTTACGTTTGCACAGGAAACTGTGGGTTGGAAGCCAAAAATGTGTTTAGGTAGTCGACGTTGTAACTATCCATGTTATAATACTCGCTCATGGTGGTAGACATCTGTCCAGGGCATACAGCAAGTACTTTGACGTTACACCTATCGTAATGTTCCTTCACGCCATACGCTCTGGTTATTGCGAGGATTCCTTGTTTGCTGGCACTGTAAATAGGTACTGCACCCCAAGGCTCGAGCGCCACCACAGATGCTATGTTTACTATGACACCTTCAGGTCCGCTCTTGTACTTGGGTAAATATTGATCAATGGCCAACGTTGTTCCTATTATACAACCACCCTGCAAGTTTTAGAAATTGTTAGTAGGTACTGTCAAATGTAACAATTGCCATATTTTTTAGAGGTTGGAAATATCTAAGGCGTAAGCTGCGACGGTTTAGTTGTCGTCATTGAGATGCAATTGTTAATCTTATATTATAAGAGGTAGAGTGCTTTATTAACCAGGCAAGCTTATCCCACTAGATTTTGTGTCACAGGGATTTTAGCGCCAAGCCGTTGGCTGCGCTGACCGCACGGTGCGTTCTGTCGTCTGTCAACCAAGCAAGACTAGAAACCGTTGGAGTACGTACTGCTCGATCCAGACGAACAATGCATGCTGATTTAAATCTTGGTGCATTCCATTACGATGCTAATTATAATTACAGTCTTCATCCAAGTGTGGTTATTTAAATCTATACAGTGTGTAGGTGTTGTTCTGTGCTGTCAACTGTATCTGTCAGTTCTATTGAGTTCTGTCACTCGTCACTGTTGTTTGAACTAAGGTACTAATAAAGTTCTCTAATTTGAACCACGTGCGTGTTAGTTAACAGTGTTTTCGTTTCGATTTTTTCTGCTTTCTTTTGATTTGTTTAAAAACCAATCTTTTTCAAGACGGATTAAATTAAATGACATGATCGTTGTTTTTCCGACTTACCGTATGCTATTTGGAAAGTAACTAGAATTTGAATTTGCCGCCACTTTCAGTAACTCAAATTGCGGATAAGCTTGCTCGTATAAATATAGTACCTTAATAAGAGCCGATGCCGCCGGCCGTCCAGACCGTAAGCACTGGTGCGCGCACATGCCGATCGTAAGCACAAGTGGCGAGACCGTCAACAGCAAGCATTTGTATTGTCAACGCTGGCAGGGCCGGACATAGGCTGGCTACCAGCTTAAGCAAACATTTTTATTGTTAACCGTTTCTTTACGCTGGCAGGGCCAGACGGAGGCTGGCCACGCGCGTTCTAGTCTTATATTATAAGAGCTGATGCCGGCCGTCCGACCGTAAGCACTGGCGCGTGCACATGCCGATCGTAAGCCCGAGTGGCGCCGGCACACGCAGCATGAAGGGCCTACATACTAGCAAGTGGCGCGCGCACATGCCGACCACGCACAAGTGGCGACGCAGCAAGCATTTGTATTGTTAACGCTGGCAGGGCCAGACGTCGGCTGGCTACCAGCTTAAGCAAGCATTTTTATTGTTAACCGTTTCTTTACGCTAGCAGGGCCAGACGTAGACTGGCCAACGTGTCCTATTAGTATGTATATTTCCAACATACCTACTGTTAAAATAGTTATTCCAGAATACAACTTACTAGAGTACCTACTTATTATATAGGTACTCTACAACTTACTAAGTTAATATTGAGGCATTTCCTCCAGTTGAGCTCCGTTATTACACCTGCATTATTTACAACAATATCCAATTGCTTAAAAGTGTTCGCCGTGGATTTGAACGAATCTGTAAAGTTTAAAAGAAGTAATTCTTTAAAACGTTTTCTACGATGCCATACCTTCCAACTGGTGTTCATTAGAAACATCGGCACGAATGAAAATGCAGGAATTGGAACCAAACTCGCGAACAAATTCTTCTTGAACCAACTTTCCATTCTTGTCGTCTATATCAACTATTGCAACGCCCTAATTCGATTGTAGCAATCTTAATTAAGTGAAATAAAAAAGTACTATATTATACCTTTAATCCTTCCTGGAGAAATTGTTTAACGACGTGATAACCAAGCCCTGAAGAACCGCCGGTTACGAGGGCCACTTTTCCTGCAATTTCAAACGTCATGGTTTAAAGTAAGCTGTGCAGCCGAAATTCAACGAATTTCTAAGACAACAGCTTGATACCTTAATTTATAAACTGCAATCTTGGTTTATCAACTAGAATGTACGATTAAACTAGTTTATCTGAAGTGAAAGTTTAAATTGATAGCATTTTGAAGTAAGTATCCAATGGTACTCCAACATCTTCAAGAAGCTTCACTCGTAAATATAATAAACTATAAGTATGACAAATGTGAATATTTTGTTTAAGAATCCTTACATGTATTCAGCATCTTTAAATCAGCATGCAAACTATAATAAAGATTTCTGAACGAAAACGATATTAAATGCTACTGAAGCTTTCACATTTCGATACTCCAGAGACTCTAAAAACGTTAGAGGATATTTAGCAAAGTATTTTAAGATGTTGACTATGTGTGCTTTGTTAGTGAAAAGGTATCGGCATTCGAACACCGCTACTTCGTTTAATGAAAAGAAAAACTAAATTTCAGTGAATTGCAGTATCGTTTCGACTGACGATACATAAAAATGTCAAACTTGAATCATAGTAGCAAGGAGTTGTTACAACAAGGTATAATTTTAAGAAAATGGATGGATGTATACTTAGCCATAGTAACTAATATAGTGATAGGCTTATTCGAATGAAAAAACCGGTTATCCGGTTATTGAAATAACCTCTGTAACTCGGTTTGCGTTCCAAGTATTCGAATGAAAAATAACCTCATCTCGATACGTACTACGTGCCGTATCTCAGCGACCTGCGAGTGATCGAAATTCTGTAAATAATGCGTCATTTAGAACCATAAGCAAGGCAGATTGTACTGATTGACCCAAGTGAGGCTCGCGGCTGCTTG
This sequence comes from Agriotes lineatus, assembly GCA_940337035.1. Taxonomy (NCBI): domain Eukaryota; kingdom Metazoa; phylum Arthropoda; class Insecta; order Coleoptera; family Elateridae; genus Agriotes; species Agriotes lineatus. The sequence goes on along the minus strand of OW679194.1, from coordinate 28,930,112 downwards.
TTGATGTTATTAACAAATTTGAGATTCCCAGTCGACCGGTTAAATTTATGGGGCCGTTCCTATTAAAGCGTTAGCTCTGCTGGTATTAATTTATAACGGCCTAAATTTTTGCTTCGAAACGCTGTTGATTATGCCTAATAAGGGATAAACAGAAAGCGAAATAAGATTTTCCAATATCGTAACAGATTTATATTTAATTTTTAATAACGGAGCAGTCGATGCCCATCCGTCGTCATATGATATGAACGTGGGACAAGAAGTGGATTTCGATGTTTAAAATTTTAAGTGTGCGTCCTTAGAACCGCGGAAGGCTGAACGTAGATAAATTATGGATTCTAAAATATACCGGTATGATGTGCAAGCGAAAAGGGAAGGTTGGGTACTAGAGAATTTTAGAAACTAAAAATAGATTCAATAGATACTTTGTATTCGCATATTTATAATTTCTTTATGATTAGTATTGATATAGCTATTCTCAATGGTTTAAACTCCTTAGAAAATCATTTATACAATTATTATAATTAACGATTAACTGAGTTCCTCTGCTATCTGCAAGTTACGGTGCCGATGCAGATGACGGTAAACCGCCAACCGGCAAACCGCCAACCGGCAAACCGCCAACCGGCGAAATCGAAACGAATCGAGAGCCAAAATGTATTCGAAGGATTATTCAAATAATCATTCGGTTATTAATATCATTCGAATGCAAATAATTCGGTTATGAAAATTGTCCGGTTATGCCCATCACTAAACTAATATCAATGAAATTTATGAAATGCACTTATAAATAAGACCAAATGCAGACTTTGAACAAATGCACCAACACGTTAGAATAGTTACCTTATAATGGAAAGATTATGAAGTTAGTTTGAGAATTATTGACGTTGCCACTGCTCTTTCTGCATGAAGAAGAAGGGGGTCGATAATTCGTCTCCTCACATGTGTTCTCATGCAGGGCAGCAAGTAGATCAGTAGTGGGTTAGCAATCGAAGAGTAGAGCGTGATAACGTTATCGTTCCGTACATGTGGCTGTGTGGGAAAGCTTTACCTTGCCAATTTTGACAAACCAAAATCTTTTTAGGATATTCCTAGCTCCATAATGCAGACAACTTCAGAGATTAACTTAATGCAGTAATTTAACGACGCGAAACTCTGAATGAATGGGCTGGTTTCCATCTCAAAACAGTGACTTCTTTGGATGATTATGTTCTGAATCTTAGTTCGAAGGGCATCAACCTGGGAGGTTGATAAAGATGATCCAAAGGATTCGACTACAGATCTGTTTCGCTCCCGAGCTGGAAATGTTAGGATAAGCACTGCGGGTCCGCCAACTTTGGAAAGAAACCGAGGCCGGCTTTCTCTAGGCGATGCCGATCCAAAATAGTTTGATCCTTAATGTCCCGCAGCATTTTCAGGAAGCGAAAACGAAACTTCAAGGGTTCAAAGTACTGCGATAGCTCATAATTAATCAATGATCAACCGATATGTCAATAAAACCGACAAATTAGCTTCCAGTTGCCAACACCTCCTCTTCTTTCTTTTTGCTCCGCGTCGTTTCGGTTGGCTTTACAGCCAGCTTTTCACCCTTCCGTTGACACAATCAGTGACGCTATTAACCTTTCCGCCTACGCACTGTAGACCAGCGCACAATACATCGGCGCCCTGTATTTCGACGCAGCCCCCTTCCCTCCCCTCTTCAAATGAAACAGTTTATTGTCAGCGTGTAGATCGACGTTGATTGCTCGTAATCTATATTTGAACTGACGGTGTTAATTTTTTATTTTCCGTGTGGACTGACTGAAATTTCGCGCGTCTTCAGTTTCAAGCTGCCCGTTTCGGTTTCATCGAAACACGGCAGCCAGTCACGGCTTATATGCGCGAGCCCGTAATTTTCAATAAACTTTTGGCCGCTTCCGGGCCATTATTTTCGGTCAAGCATCTTCGGTCAGCCTTGTTGATCGATCGTTGGTTCACTGCACCAAACTTATAAACTTATATGCTTAATTAATTCAATATAGCATAGGTGGTTAAATGTCATATGTTCAGCTAATAATTTTCTGTTCGCATAATTCACCATCAATTTTGTAACTGTTTATAATTAAGTTTTATTTGTAAAATAAATCTTGAGGCGTATCCTCGTTAGTAGTGTAGTAACGTTCCGCGTGCGCTGCGTCAGTTTATCTATGTTGCTTTCCTTTATTGAACTGTATCATAGGCCAACATATGCTAAAGGTTTTGTTTATCGTGCAACGCGACGTCGAAAATAGGTTCCTACACATTATTTGCTGTAATTCTGGTCTTCCGCTAATGATCGCATGGATGTAGTTTTATAAATGCTATCTTAAATTCTTAAATTTACTGAAATTGTATTTGCAGAGCGAAGTGCAGTATGCGTTTTCTTGCATTTGGATGAGTTTTCAGAAATTTTGCAAGGCAAGTCACTTTCGTTTTCCTCCAGTTTGAGGCCCTTAAAATTGATAAGAATTTTTTCATGTATCTTTCAAGGTACAATTGCTTTGACTATCGCAAGCGACACTCCTTTTATTTCAGTCTAAGACACACCCCTCAGACTAAGACATTCGATCTCTTTAAGTTTGCTATATGTTACACACAAATAAGAAAACTATATTATTTATCATTTACATGTAATTATTGACGCTCACTCTCTTATTAGCAACGAAGGTTAGGATGAGTAACAATAACGTAATTTTAACATAATTTAGATATTTTATCACACAAATGAAATGCAATGACAATGATGAAATTCAACAAAGAAAGCCTACAAACTTATATCAATGAGAAGTAGATAGACTCACATAAAGGTGTACCAAAACACCTTAAAAAGGTAATAAAAACAGACATATATTGACAGACATGGAAGGGGTTTATATTTTAAGATAAAAAAGGAGACAGTAGGGCTTTCATTCGTGTCTTTGGTCAGCTATATTATTAATAAGAATAATTTTTTTTATAAAGCTAGATAATGTGGATGAACACGAGATTCATTTATGCAATAAGATATAACAAACTTCACGATCATAAAATGTGCAAATAGATTAGAGCAAAACGGTATCGAGAGACATGGATGATCGTATGTTGAACAGCAAACAGGGCGCAGAAGACTGTCCTCTATTATCCGAAAAGTTATTGCCCTTCTCTAGTGTCTCAATTGTCAATTGAAATGTACACTTTAAACTAAAAGTCGTCAGCAAAAGTAGATCAGAATAGAAAGCTGTGAAATGTAACTAATACAAAGTAAGATTATTAGTGCTGCAATTTATATGTTTAGCAACAAGTATTACAAAAAAGTTGTCTCCCAATATTCCCGTTATCGTTGCAATAACAACTGTAACAAACAACACGATTTTTAGCACCTTGTTTAAATTTGACTCGGCGGTTTCTTGAAAAATTTTATAGACGCCAAATTCTATAGGAAGACATCTATTTGCTCATCATGTAAATAAAGGAGAACGATCCAAATGTGTGTGTCCGTCACGACAATTGCAGACGCGATGTCCCCTATTTGCGTTTGCATGAATTTCGCCGTCGCCTCGATTTCGCGAACGGGGCGGAGCCGCGAGGGTCCCCTTAGAGAGTGGTGGAGCCCGGAGGGCCACCTTGAAGAGGGAGAAGCCCCGGGGCCCTCCTTGGAGAGGGGCGATGCCCCGAAGGCCCCCTTGGAGAGGGGCGGAGCCCCACGGGCCCCCTTGGAGAAGGGCGGAGCCCCGAGGGCTACCTTAAAGGGGGGCAAAGCCCCAAGCCTCCCGTTGGAAAAGGGCGATGCCCCGAAAGCCCCCTTGGAGAGGGGCGGAACCCCGCGGTCTCCCTTAGAAAGGAGCGGAGCACCGCGGGCCCCCTTGGAAAGGGACGGATCCCCGGGGCCCCCTTTGCAAAGGGGCGATGCCCCGAAAGCCCCCTTAGAGAGGGGCGGAGCCCCGCGGACCCCCTTGGAGAGGGGCGGAGCCCTGAGGGCTACCTTAAAGAGGGTCAAAGCCCCGGGGCCCCCCTTGGAGCGGGGCGATGCCCCGAAAGGTCCCTTAGAGAGGGGCGAAGCCCCACGGGCCCCCTTATAGAAAGGCGGAGCCTTGAGGGCCCCTTGAAGAGGGGCGGAGCCCCGATGGCCTCTTGGAGAAGGGCGGAGCCCCGAAGTCTTCCTAGGAGAGGGACGGAGTTCCGTGAGCCCCCATGGAGAGGGGCGGATCCCCGGGGTCCCCTTAGAGAGGGGCAGAGCCTTGAAGGTTCCCTTGGAAAGGAGAGGTGTCCCGAGGGCCTCTTAGAGAAGGGCGGAGCCCCGAAGGCCCCCTTGGAAAGGGGCGGGGTCCCGTGAGCCTTCTTGGAGAGGGGCGGAGCCCCAAGGGCCCCCTTGGAAAGGGGCGGGGTCCCGTGAGCCTTCTTGGAGAGGGGCGAAGCCCCGAAAGCCCCCTTGGAGAGGGGTGGTGTCCTGAGGGCCCCCTTGGAGAAGGGCGGAACCCCGAGGGCTCCCTTGGAAAGGGGAGGTGCCCCGAGAACCTCTTTGGAGAGGGGCGGAGCGATTTTAGAAAAGGACTCTTACCAATTCGCGTTTCTTTTTGAAAATTATGAGCAAAGCTTTAAACTACTCAGTAGTGACACATAAGATGTGCTCAGCGCATACGAAAATATATCAGGATAGACCGCGCAATAGCGCGCGCAACCCCGTTTATATATTAATATTTAAAAACGCATTCTCTCACTCGAATAATAAAACACAATGGACTTTTTCCTGATGAAATGCAAATATTGATAAAGCAGACATAAAACACGTTAAGAAATATAGATCAGAGCAGAAAAAGATTGCGAGATATGGACGAAGTCAATATTAAGGTATGAACAAACAGTGGAGTAGAATTATTCTTGACTTCCTTACATGATTTTTCAACAAAAGCTGTCAGTAACCGCAGAAAAGGTGGAAGAGATTAATGAATCTATACAGTTTGTACATCTCATGCAAATGATAAATAATTCTAACTTGTTTAACTGAAAACACCACACATTATAAAAGGTAAATTATAAAAACACTAGTGGATAGGTATGGAAAAAGCTACGCCCTGTATAGCAGCTAATGCCGTATATCGACCCATACCTAAAAATCTGGTGTGATACACGCACACAACTTCCTTTTCAAGTGATCGCATTATTAGCCAAAAATTTGATTTTTAATTTTTAAGGATTTATAAAAAATTACAAATTCCACAAAAACCGTACAAAATAAAGCGTTGATTGAGGAAAAAAATTGTCCGCGGTGCTCCTTGAATTGATGCAAGCCTTCGATTTAGGTAGTTCCGGGAATTACTTTTTGCACTCGTTCAGAACGTATTTCGCAACATAAATTGTATAATTTTATATAACCAAGTTGCTGCCGAAAGGGGGTTTACACTTGATGAGAGAAGAAGAAGGATTTTGATTTAAAATGTGACGGGAGTAGCCAAGCCTAACTACCCCTTAGACATTCGTAGCCTGCGTCAGTCACAAGTGAATACATCTCAGAGTTTAGAAGTATATTAAAAATTATTAAACAAATACAGTCTTTATATATAATTACACGTATATCATGTTGCTACTTTTTGAACTCAAAACCTAATGTTGGTATAGGTACAAAAACATGACTTTCGCATAATAATACTTCGCTGGTTAACAATCTGACCTAATAATAGCATTAAATATGCGGCAGTCTGCATTAAACTTCCTTATCGTAACGTAACTTAGCCCAGTAAACCGACGCTAGCTGAGTGCTGTAAACAAATAGTGTAAGCGGCACATGCCGTCATCTAGTTTTTATAGTCTATTTTCGCTTCCGCACTATTTCACTTAATTCCACTAAAATGTCATGTCCCATGATCAAACATTAGTTTGATCACAAATTTTCTCTAAAATTATAATCCGAATTCAAAAATTTGATAATATACTGGGTGTTCTATTTAAAATAGGAGTTAATAAAAAAAGAGAAAAAAAACCCATTTTAGAGGTATTGAACTTGAAAATCACTTATCTCATATCAATACACATTAAAAATGTAAAGTTTGAAAAAAATCGTTAGAGTCGTTTTTGAAAAAATCGAAAAAACTGAAAAATCACAAGAGTAAACACTATACTTTCGCGTATGCGATTTTTTCAAAAACTTGCTGTCTCATCCAGATAGTACACAAAACTTATATAAGAAGATTCACCGTCATACCTCTTTTCGTTTTTGAGATATTCTGTTCACACACAGACATACACACATACACATACACACAGACACAGAGACAGACTGATAGAGAGACAAAAGGAAGTAAGAAATCTTCTATGACGAGCTTGTGGAAAATTTTTGAACGACATTTGTCCATTCTTCAGACAAAGCTTTGGAAAAGTTTCCTTAAATAGCATGTATCATTAACGCCGTTCAGCCTGTAGAGCTACCGATTTTGTCCTGTTTTCAGGCTACGAGCCGTCTACATTATTGAGTCCGCTTTCATAGTTCAACTTTAGCGGTAACAGATTGATCGCTAACCAACCTCCTGCTCAGCCCCGGTGACAAACCGCTCGAGTTTCTACATGATTTAATTCAAGTAATTTAAGTCATTTATGGCTTATTAGCGTCTGTTGTATGTGTAAATTGTTATTGTAAAATGAGTTTTGGGGTATATTGTGGTGCTCGTCTGCTAGCTTTGCTGATAACGATCAGGTGGAATTCTTAGGAATTCTTTTGGAAACCCTCCGTCTCGATCACAGTTTAAGGCTGACCTTCTAATGAATGTTTTATGAAAGTTATTTTAATTTAATTTTTAATTTCGTAGCCGCCGCTTGGCGCAGTTGGGTAAGCGCCAGGCTTGCATTAAGCAAGTCCTTGGTTTGAAGGGCCGGATTTTTTCCGCAGCCTTGTCGATTGGAATCGGGCTCGGTGAGACCAATCACAGTTGGGCACCAAATTAACTGTGCTCTACACAGAACCACAGACCTAACAGATAGAGTAACAAGGTCAACTCATCACCAAGACACACACCTCACACTAAAGGCGCGCTCCAACTCTGTATCCCGAAGATGCTAGCGTACGAAACACTAGCCTCTACACCGTAAGGTAAATGAGCTTACAGATAATACATACATACATTTTAATTTAGTTTTTTAAATTTTCTGTATGATTTTCATTTGTAAAGCCCATTGGTGTTCCGCGTATTTTGAAGCGAATGAAGCATTTTTAGAGATCCATAAAGGGTCTAGGACAACTCGGCGCCGCCATCTCGGCGCCGCCACTTCGGCGCCGCCATCTCGGCGCGGGGCCAGCTCGGCGCCGGGACAACTCGGCGCGGAGCCAACTCGGCGCCAGGCAACTCGGCGCGAGGCCATCTCGGCGCCGAATTTAAATTCGCAAACTACAGTGTGCACTACGTAAGAAAATTATTATAAACAAATAGTAAATAAAGTGATCGCCAAAAAGCTGGCATCAAATGAAAAAAAATTATTTAAAATTTCTTGGAAAATCAAACACTAACGACCAGAAGTAATTGCAAAGTGATTACAAATGGGCTAAACAAAAGTTGTCACATGACTTCCGTTATCAGTAAAATATTACATTTTTTTCAAATAATTACGAAACATGCATTGCAATTTATTATGAAATATAAAAACTTTGTTAAAAATATTTGTTTTTCCAAAGTAGTTTTTGTTAAAAGTAAAATTCTTTGATATGGGACCTAAACATAAAAGAAAATGTGAGAGGTCAAAGTTGGCAGAGGATTTTGAAATTTTGGTATAGGAGTCTAGACGTTCATTCTAAACAATTTTTCTTAATAACTTTTTGTCGTATTTTCTACATAAAAGGCACGCTACTCTACAGTAAAATAGGTTTTTTGACAACTTCAAATGCATACTTGATTTTTCAAAACTGAAATGCTGTTCGAAATTCGCCTTTAACCAAGCAGGGCTGAACCCCAAAAATCGAACATTTAAATCGAGAATTTTTTACCTTTTACAAGAGCCGTTTCACCTATCCCGGGACAGACTGTATACAGGGTGTCCGGACAATACGTGTACAACGAAAGACCGCAAGTTCCTTGGCCCAAAGTATGATGATTTAACTCAACTTACCTATACAGCGTGTCAGGAAAGTCAACCGTGTCACTTCTGGAGATACTAGGGGGCGCTATATGGAGTAGAAAAGTTCTAATCCATTGTTGGCTTAGAAGCATAGTTTTCGTAAAAACAAATGTTGAAAATGAAAAAGAAAAAGTTGAGAACTGCTGTACTTTGCCTTAAATTGGAGGCTTGACGCAGTGTCTTGAGATAGGCTGGGAAAACGATTGTCACATATACCGTCTACATACAATTTATTAGCTTTTAGAACACTTTTAAAAGGGAGTTTGATAATTTTAAATTCAACAATGAAGACAAAATATCGACGTACTCACAGACCCAACAGCACCAGAACACCATACACAAAAAAAATATCAGCATACTCCTGCACGGTGTATATTTTTACTACAAAAGTCAAACACGCAATTATTTATTACATTGACATTAATTGACAAAAAAGCATCAAAAACACAAAAATGCAGTAGGTACCATACAGCGGTTCACAAAATTTGCGGTGCCAATTTCAACAAGTAAATTCTGAAGAAATTATGCTTCTAAGCCAAAAATGGATTAGAACTTTTGGACTCCATATAGCGTCCCCTAGTATCTCCAGAAGTGCCACGGTTGACTTTCCTGACACCCTGTTTACAAAGTTGCTTAGTTTAGCCGCTAGAGTTCTTCAAAAATGATTACCTTTTTTAAATTTTTTCAAGAAAGTCGAAAAATCTTTGATAGATTTTATTCATGTTTTGGCCATGAGTTTGTACCAGTAAACTACAGCATTTTGTGGAATAAAACTTAATTTCGAAAATTACAGGGTGTTTAAAAACGTCACAATAAATTATCCATCCATATTTTTTAACCACCTGTATAATCACTACCAATGTTTTTTCGTGAATAGCTACTTTAATTTAGAAGCTATTTCCGCTCTTACAAAATTTTAGTTGGGTAAACGGTTTAGCCTCAAAAATAGTTTCTAAATTTCTACAAGCCTGAATCAGTAACTGTTACTTAACACTATGCTTTTAGGAATTTAGAAAATATTTTTTTGTGGCTAAACCGTTCACCTAACTAAAATATTGTAAGAGAGGAAATAGCTTCTAAATTAAAGTAACTATTTAAAAAAAAATTGTAGTGACTATTCAACTCACTTGTCATCTACCAAAAACTGACCAATAAAAATACAAGATTTAACGTCTTTGGGCCAATAAAAAAGAACTATATTGACAATTTTCACTAGTGAAAATAATCGACAATTTTCACTAGTGGTATAGTGAATATTTTAAACAAATTTGATTTTCATTAGAAAAAGTCAATATTAGTGTTCTGTTACTATAGAAATTGCGTAGTTTCGTGCTAGATTTACTGAAAACTAATTTGAAAAAGTAGTTTGGTTCATTGAATAGTCTCTCGAATATCATTCTTAGTCAAAGCTAAGTAGAATATTTTTGCGATGGTATCACTACTCATGACCATTGCGCTTAGGATTAGTACTCGTGCTAGCGCACTCGTCTTAATCGATACTAAGAGCAATGGACATTCGTGATACCACGACAAAAATATTCGACATATCTTTGACTACTCATGGTATTAGAAGTGATTATTCAGGGGGTTGAAGCTTTTAAAAAAGTTAAAAATTTGTAAAGCCCTCTAGCGACTAAACTAAGCAACTTTGTATATATGTAAGTTGAGTTAAATGATCATATTTTGGGCAAAGGAACTTGTGGTCTTTCGTTGTACACGTATTTTCTGGAGACCCTGTATACAGGGTAATTTTTAAGTTGATTCTTTCCTTTTACCAGGATAAAGATAAATGAAGTAATCTTTTTTTTTCATTTACCACTTTTGAGAAATATCAAAACTAACGGAGGTACAGGGTGTTAAAGTTTCAAATTCAAAACTAAACTTTGGCGCAAAGGCGGCTGGACAATTTTATTTTTGTTTATCTCTGTTGTCAAGCAATGCTCTGTCAACTAGTTTTCCATTGTAATTTTCTTAATGTTATTGCTGGAATAATGGCTCATGTTTATGAAATTAATGAATGAGTGAATATGCTTATTATTTACTGGGAGTGTCGTCAATATGCCGCTGCCGCATCGCTCTTATACGCGGAATGTGTGTGTAGAAGCGAATGCTGATAATTTTGATCATTTAAGTTAGATTAAGTTTAGTTTAATTTTCGTTAAGTAATTTTAGTTCATATTTTGAAACTTTAACACCTTGTACCTCCGTTAGTTTTGATATTTTGCAAAAGTGGTAAATGGCTTACTTTTTTTAGCTTTATATCCTGGCAAAAGGAAAGAATCAACTTAAAAATTACCCTGTATATACAGTGTGTCCCCGGATAGGTGAAACGACTCTTGTAAAAGGTAACAAATTCTCGATTAAAATTTTTATTTTTTTGGGTTTAGCCCTGCTTGGTTAAAGGCGAATTTCTAACAGCATTTCAGTTTTGAAAAATCAAGTATGCCTTGAAAGTTTTCAAAAAAACCATTTTTTGTACTCATACTTCAAAATTCATATTTCCCGGTCATTCCCGATACGCCGAAAGTTACTTTTCCCTCACTGCGGTGTTTTTTACTTTTCAACAAAAACTAGGGGAATTGTGTTTTTTGTAAATTTATATAATAAACCGGGCTGCGCGCGCTATTGCGCGGATTATTCTATTCAATTTACCACCATTTTTAGGCCTATTACGTTGGCTCATCTCCAAGGGGGCCCTTGTGGTTCCACCCATCTCCAAGGGGGCCCTCGGGGCTCCGCTCATTTCCAAGCAGGCCCTCGGGGCTCCACCCCTCTCCAAGGGGTTTTTCAGGGTTCCGCTCTTCTCCAAGGGAGCCCTCGGGGATCCGCGCCTCTTCAAGGGAGCCCTAGGGGCTTCGCCCTTGACCCAAAGCGGCCCTCGGGGCTTCGCCCCTCTCCAAGGAGACCCTCGGGACACACACGTCTGGATCGTTCTGCTTTATTATATAGAGGATTGTCCCTCGTTGGTTTAAATGCTCCTGCAAACGCCAGAGGCGCTGTAAACGTCGACAAAAACTAATAGGTGAGTAGGATAGGTATAAAAGTTTAGTGATTTGTGCTGTCAACTCAGTGAATTAGTAAAACACTAAATAATAATTTTTTAATTTTTTAAAATATTTTCAGTTATTCGTTACAAAAAACTCCTCCTCCTTCGGGAAGAATTTTTCCGAATTCGCACTACATGCAGTGTTCATTTGGGAAAATTGCGAACTTGTTAGGTAAATAACTATTACTGTAGACTATCGTGTCTTTTATGTAGCAAATACGACAAAAAGTTGAAGAGAAGTTGTTTAGAATCAACATCTAGGTTCCTATACCAAATTTCAAAATTCTCTGCCAACTTTGATCTCTCACATTATCTTTTATGTTTAGGTCCCATATCAAAGAATTTTACTTTTTTTCGTAAAATGTGTCACTATCTTGAATAGTAAATGCATGCTTCGTAATTATTTAAAAAAAAACGTAAAATTTTACTGATAACGGAAGTCATGTGACAACTTTTGTTTGGCTCATTTGTAATCACTTTGCAACTACCTCTGATCGCCAGTGTTTGATTTTCCAAGAAATTCTCAATATTTTTTTTTCATTTGATGACAGCTTTTTGGCGATCACTTTATTTATTATTTTTCTATAATAATTTTTTACGTAGTGCACAATGTAGTTTGCAAATTTGAATTCAGCGCCGAGATGGCCTCGCGCCGAGTTGGCTGGCGCCGAGATGGCTCCGCGCCGAGTTGTCCCGGCGCCGAGTTGTTCCGGCGCCGAGCTGCCCCGCGCCGAGATGGCGACGCCGAAGTGGCGGCGCCGAGATGGCGGCGCCGAGTTGTCCGGCTTCGATCCATAAATAAGGTCCAAATCTTGGAGCTGAGCACAGCAAACATTTTTCCGAAGCCGGGAGCATGAGTTTTTCATAGTGAAACATTTTCATTGCATCACCGGCGCGCTAAATAAAAACAGATTTATTTCCGTCCCCCCTGTCTTTTAAGGTACAGTCATTTTATAATTTAGTTCAAGCCCCACCTCGTCCTCATGAAATACTGAGCACTTTTTAAGATGGTTACATTTTGTAAACGGGGATTTGTCTAGATATTATTGTTGATTGTATTCTCAATTCCTCTATTGTTACTTATTATTTTTCAATTTCTATTTGAGTGAATCTTTCGCTTTCCAGTCCGATATTTATTCCTTTGATTTTTTGCATTCATCATTATAACTGTGTTCCCTTTATTCACTTGCATACTTCTAGCGATTGTTCCAGCATTCTAGGTTTCTTTGTAGCTTATTCTCGGATTTTGCCATATCGCCCGCTAACATTAATTGAGAGGATGAAATGGGTTCCATGTTTCTGCAACCTACAAGGTACCTTTTGATCTTATTTCTAACTTCTTTCGGTACTTCGTCTACCAGGGTTATAAAGAGCTGAGGACTCGGAACTCCCCCTTGTTATACATCAATACATGTTATGAACTTTGTTGATCTTTTATTGCCTGTTCCTACGTAGTTTCTTGTGTTCTCGTATGCCCTTTCCACGGCCATTATCAGGCGTCTCCGGAAAATTCATCGAATGCAATTGCTTGAAATCAATTGCTCGAAAATCAAATTGCTCGAATGTAACTTTTCTCGAAATACAAGTTCCTCGAATCGCAATTTTCGAAAATGTTTTGCTCGAATTTATGTGGTCTTACATCTGGAAATTTATTTCGGCATTAAAGAGGGAGCAGAGTTTGAACGAATTACTGATAGAACAGTAAGTCAGCGGTCAACAACACACCATAAGTTGAAGAATATATCGTGATAGTGCACAGAGACTTTTAATATTAGTGAATAACATTATGGACATGACAGAAATATATATGATTATGTCCGTGGAATAGCACATAACATATCATATTAAAAACGTATAATATTTGATTTTTATAATTTTTAACTTAATCACATACCTATACCTATTTTATATTAATAAAGATTATAATTTGTAACTTGTGGTTTTTTATATTTGATATTAACTGATTCGAGTTAGAGCTATTTCACAACTTGATTTTTTTCGAGCAACAGATAATCGAGAAATTGCTGTTCGAAAAACTTGCAATTCGAGCAAAGTCACATTCGAGCAAAGTCACATTCGAGCAATTGACTTTCGAGCAACTGATTTCGAGCAATTCGTTTTCGAGCAATTTACCTAGAACCATTATCAGGTTACTTTTTATACCTGGTTTTTCATTGATTTCTATATTTGTTGTCACGGCACTGTATCGAAGCCATTTACAAGGTCTACAAAGTAGGTAAATAATTCTTTGCTTTGGCTTATCTTTTTCTTGTTCTATTTACTGGTTTCAAACTTAGATCACATCCTGAGTGCTTCTTCTTGTTCTGAAGCGGCTGTGCAAATTTTCAATCTGTTGGTTTATTGTTGGCCTCAGTCTGCTCTAGAGTTATTTCGTACACTTTGTATGGCCCACTGAGCAGGGATCTGCCACTGTGATTTTCATAGCACCTGTTGTCGCTTTTCTTGAGATTTGGTAGTATTGCCACCTCCGATATCTTTTTGGTTTACCACGCCATTTGTACTCCTACTTTTTCGATTATATATTAACATTTCTGGTTTTGCGTCTTCGTGTCTTGCCGCTTTGGCCTTTTTAAATTTCATGATTGTCGCTTGTACCTCTTCTATCTTAATGTCCTCTTCTTCTTGGTTCTGTCCTTCTGCATTCTCGGTTGTTGCTCCTGGGTCTAGTGTTTCACCTAGCAGTAAGTTAAAATACTTTCGCTTTCCATTTATTAATCATGTATGCTTTTTTTTTGTCAGTTTTTCTCCGTGCAGCCATTTCGTCTTGCTTTGCATTAATCTTCAAATTGTATGGAAGAAGAGCCTGTTCAGGGTTTAGGTTATAGTGGACTGTATGATTTTAATTTGGACAATTGCAAGATACGTCTTAGGGGTGCAGGAATTAAAAAGGGGTTGCAAACCAACTGTCTCGCGCAGTCTCACACGAGATGATGTAACAATAGACTTAATTTCCGTGGTTGCAGAGGTTCGGCGAATACAGACAGATGTTAAAACTGTATTGTTTATTGACTAGAATATTTCCTATTTATATACATTAACTATGATGTAAATTGCAAGGTTCATGTTATTTTGCCCCAGTTTGAGCTCGCATATGCACTTGCGTGTTCAATTTCATAATAAACAGATAGCAAGTATGCAAAATTGCAGTTAGTCGACCGGGTCATTCGACCAGTGCTGATAAGAATCGCTGACTGCTTTGTTGTAATTTACGCATGTAACATTTCGCTTACGCTTACGCTTACGCTTATTTAATTTTAAAAGTTAAAATTATGTTTTGGTTCCTAAACATTCTGCCGAGCGACAATGGGCCGGGATGGTGTGGCTGAGGCTGTCTCTCCATCTTCTTCGTCAGGTGGCAGTGGTTGTAACCTGAAGCTCTCTGACGGGTCTGAATTCGGGCGTGGCTGCGGTTTCCTGTTCTTTCTCCAGTACTTCCATAATGTCCAGATGATACAAACTGATACCAAGATACCGATTGTAGTACCAGTGTTCACTATGATGGTATGTTGATGGTGCCACAATGGATAGTCCTGATGTAGCTGTAATTCGTCTTCTTCTTCTTGTAGGCGTTGAAAATGATCGCACGGTAGCAACACAGGTTCCTCCATTTGCAGTTGAGGGTGGCTGCTTGTATTCTGCAAAGTAGTGTTAATAATTACTTGCATTGGTTTGTAGAACCCAGCTATGACAGGAATAGTAGTGAATAGCTGAGTATGCAAAGTAGTCCGTTTGGTGTATATAGTACAATCTGGGGATATTTGGATTATGCCAACATCTTGAATCTTCACATCTTCTCGATTCCCGCTGCATTGTACTGCTGCTGTTGTGGGTTGATTGGGAATAAACAACCATGTATTCGCTGCGCACAGTTTTTTCCATACCAGTGTCTTAACTGTAAACTGATGGACCAAACATTTGACTTTGTTCAATCTCTGGTAGATCTTATCAATGATGCAGTTCGGATTGTCTTTAATACTTCGGACGGCGGATGGCCTGCATAGGTAAAGATGTTTTCCTATTGGCTCGATCTCCTTCAACTTGTCTTCTTGGATTTCAAAATAGGTTTGTTCGTTGTAGTTGATAGCTAAGAATTCCATTGGTAAGTTCAGCGATGCGTAGGTTCCATTTCCCTTCTTCACTGGAATTGGAGTTGGTTTGATTAAGTTGTATTCCCGCTTCTCAGTTATGTGAAAATAACTGAAAATCTCGATGGTTTCATTATTGATGCTAACTTCCATTTTGTGCATTGGTGTGGTAAGTATCTCCATGTTGGATGGAAGATTGGCCATTGCATTCGACATTATTCTGTAAAATTGTGATGATGGAATAAATTGCAGGATGTCTGCCTTTTTGAATTTTACGTTTAGAAGTTGTTTGTACTTTCCACCCATCTCTTGTAAGTAATTGGTAACCATCTGATATGATGTTAACACATGTATGTTTAACTTGTTGTTGTCTGTCTTTTTGTACCAAGGTTCCATCTCATTGATCGCTAGTAACCCTTCATTGAGTTTTCTTCTAAAATTATCCAACTTCTGGGATATTCTGGCTTCAGTCTCATTTAGAGTTGCTGCAGTTGACAACATTATCCTTGTCTGATGATTAGATGTATGTATCAATTCTAGTTGATTTTTCTCCAATGATTCGATGTCATGGTAAACTTCATCGTTAACTCCAAACACTGAGGTTAGTAGCTGCCCTAGTACTCCTCGTTTGGTCCTGACACCTTGACTATACATGCTTTTCATATTCCAGATGATCTGCCGTTGCTGCTCTCTCAGGTGATGATTTAATTCTTTGCAATGGGATTCTGCCGATAAGACAAGTGCCTTGCTGCATAAGGTATTCATTTGTTGGATTGTCTTGTTTATATCTTCTTTATCTACTTGGATGCTAGAAATGTGCACTGTGACTTCGTTCCTGAAGTCTCCCCTCGAGAGTTTTGCGTGGCCAAGCTCTTCAATAAATAGTCCAGGTGATGGATACTTTACTATGTACGACCCCGTGATTGCTGAAATTATGGTGCACAACGCAAGTAAGAGTGTAATTGTTCTTGTGACTGTTGACACTCCACCGCTTTGCTTTCTTTTTTCTTCTCCTTCTTCCTGTCTGGGTACCGGAGCGAGTTTGGTAATAGGACGCTTGATAATTGTATCTTCATTTTTCTTAACAGCTGCAACTCTGACAACACCATAGGTGCCTGGATGCACTTCTGCCGCTCTTGCTAAAGGCCATTGATTGGGAGGACTGCTGACATCCTTCTGTAACACTAGATCTCCCACTTGCAAATTCTCTTCGTCTGACTTCCATTTCGTTCTGCTTTGTGTCGGCTCTGCATAATCCAGACTAGTGTGAGAGAACGGTAGAAACGGCGTTACTCTGGGCTTAGGTAAATTGCCTATGAGTTGCTGCAACGGTTATCTTCTGAATGCAAAACATTTCATGCAATTGTGAATTTCCTTGCGTATTATTTTCTTCACATTGACAATCCAAAAATTTCTACGGATGTATGCCGCTGTAGCTTCACTTCCGCCATGTAGCAGTTTTCGATGGACGTCTCTCACTATGAATTGGGCTAGATGACTGTCATGGGGAATGAAAAAGGGATGTTTTTCATTATTTGGCAAATTCGAATTTTGAAGTCGTCCCCCCACTCTAAGAATTCCTTAATCATCGACGAATGGTCGTAATGGTACCAAGGAACTTTTTGTGTCAACTGAGATGTTTTTCTTCAAGGCTTGAATCTTTGTCGACCAGCTGCTTGCTTGCACTATACGGAAGATTTGAATGAGACACTTGTTGAGTTCTGCTGCCATAGGGTATTCGGTTGGACACGGTTGTCTTCTACATTTTTGAACAAACCTGTTACAGTATGCAGTGACTCGCAATAACTTCTGCAATGACGAGTATTTGGATAAGATGTCCAAATCTTCTTTTGCGGCGATAAACGCTTGGACTTGGTGAATTTTTGCTTCTTCTGTAGCTGTTATGAAAATGGTTGGTTCCGTAAGTGACAAAGGATTAGTTTGTAACCATTTCGGGCCGTTCCACCACAATATATGATGCTGTAATTTGGCAGGAGCGAGCCCTCGGAATACGGCATCTGCTGGATTGTTCTCTGGACGCACATGATGCCAATTTCCACTGGGGGGTTACTTCCAATATTTCTGTTACTCTATTTGCAACAAATGGTTTCCATTTCTCCGAGCCTGCTCTTATCCAGGATAAGGTTATCATGGAATCTGACCATGCGAAGATGGAGATGCTGGGGATGTCCAGAGCACTAATAGCTTTCTTCAACATTTTTGCTGCTAACGTTGCTGCACATAATTCCAGTCTTGGGAACGTTTTCTTCATCTTTATAGGTGCAACCTTTGACTTAGCTGTCAATAGAGTTATGTGAATGCGTCCATCTTGAGATATTACCCTGCTGTAGATTACAGCCCCGTCATATTTTTCCCTACGCGTCACAGAAAGCATGCAGCTCCATTTCCTGGATGCCGCTGTGGTACCCTAACCATCTTGGAATGGATATGTCTTCAACCAATAGTAATTCTTCTTGAAATTGCTTCCACTCGTCACTTACAGTTATTGGTTTTCGGGCTGTACCTGCTCCTTTCTTTCCTAAACCAGAAATTTGCACTTTCACCTCTTCTTGTGGTAGACCAAGCGTTTCAGCTGCATATCTTGTAATAAATAATGCCTGGGATCCGGAGTCTACAGGGCTCTGAGGTACTCCAAACTCCCTGAGGATGACTGGACCTTAATTAGGGCAGTTGCCAGCAAAACGTTGCGCTGCTGTCTTTCTACTAGGTTTGCAACAATGTTTTCTTTCTCATTGGTTGCTGTCACACTGGAAGTCGCTGCCGTGGTCTTGGGAAGCTGCTGCTGATGCTGCTTACTGAAATCTTCGTGCAGAAGCCAATGATGTCTTTTATTACATACCTTGCATTTCCTTGGGCAAAAGTGTCTGGCGTTATATTTTCCTGTAGGCTTGAGGCAGTTAGAACACAGTTTTTTATTCTTTATAAATTCCCAACGTTCGGATACTTTTAGGTTGTTGAATTTGTGACAGGATTTGATGCTGTGTGATCTTCCGCAGTAGAAGCACGATACGTCAGCAGTGTGGTACGTCTTCACTGCTCACCGATTCTGGTGACTTTCTCATGGTTTCCCAATTCCATTTTTTCTGGGTTCGAGTTTGTTCCGTTTTTGTACAGCTTCCAGCGACTTGTATCTTGTTTCCAAAAAATTCAATAGCTTCTCGAATTTCTGCACCTCTCTTGGTGCCGTTAGTGACTGCTCATACAGTCTGTTGGTTTCCTTGTCCAACTTCGGTGTCACTATATGACACATGATAGGTCCCCATTCGATTCCTAAGTTTTCAATTGCTTTTAGGCATTCTGCAGTTGTGTCATGGAGTTTCTTGATCCCCTCTGCAGATTCGTTCGACAGGGTTGCCTGGTTGACTATGTCATCCAAATACTTCGCAAGTAGCAGCCTGGTGTTGTCGTATCTGTTCCTTATAATAAACCACGCAAACTCGTAATTGGCTTCAGTTGCCTCCAGGTGTTGTACTAACTTGCTGGCTTTCCCTCCTCACTGTGACTTCAAGTAATGCATCTTTTCCGCCTTACTTAGTCGTGAGTTTTCATGAACAATTATTCGGAAAATATCATGAAAGCTAGGCCATGCTTCGTAGGTCCCTTCAAAAACTGGAATTTTGAGAATAGGTAACACTATATTTCCATGGCTGTGTTCCTTGACACTTTGAACCTCTTGATCCTGGTTGTGTTTGTTGGTATAGGACCACAATTATTTCATTGATCATCTTCTTGGTCTCATGGAACTCCTTGTCATCGTAGCTACCGTGGGATAGTATCTCCTCGTTTAGAGCTCTGATGTCATCCCAATCATCCTTAAAATTCGTAATGTTGTATTCGCAATACCTTTTACTGCATTCCTTATTCAACCTATTCCAGACTTCCTTAATGTCGCTTTGGAGTGATTCACCTTGATCTGTAGCTTTCTTATTCGGGACTGTCCCTCCTTGCCAACAACTATGGTTGTGTCCTCTTTAGGCGCTACTGGCTGCTGTGAACTTTCTCCTAGTGTGGCTCAAATTCTTCTCAAAGTTGTTTTAGGAAGGATCTGCGAGCGGTGATATATGCTGCATTTTTTCTTGATAGGCCGTCCTTTTTCACTTTGATAATCTGCCTGCAAATGGATTCTGCTAAGTCTTCTTGGGCTTTGAAAATCTCCCGTCGCTGCGCCATCGTAACGGTCTTGTTTGTAGAAGGCTGGCACGTTAAAGGGATTAATGGATCAAATGCTAGGGGCTGGAACGTTTTAAGGGATCGAAGGACCAAATGCTAGGGGCAGGAACGTTTTAAGGGCTCAAAGGACCAAATGTTCAGGGTGGAGGTTATAGTGGATTGTATGATTTTAATTTGGACAGTTACAGGATACGTCTTAGGGGTGCAGGAATTAAAAAGGGTTGCTAACCAACGGTCTTGCGCAGTCTCACACAAGATAATGTAATAATAGACTTGGTTCCGTTGGAGCAGAGGTTTGGTGAATACAGAAACAGATGTCAAAACTGTATATTATTAACTAGAAAAGTTCCTATTTATATACATAAAACTATAACGTAAATTACAAGGTTCAGTTTATTTGCCCCAGTTCAGCTCGCATTTGCACTTGCGTGTTTAATTTCATAACAAATACTGATAGCAAGTCTGCATAATTGCAGTTTGTTCACCCGGTCATTCGACCAATGCTGACAGAAACGCTGACCGCTTTGTTCTACATTTCCGCATGTAACAGCCAGCTTACGAAATGTTAAAATTATGTTTTGGTTCCTAAACAGTTTGTTGGCTGAAGCATGAACTACTAACAAGCCCAATAAATTGGTGTCATTTCCAATCACGATAGCCTTTTTTTCCTTTTTTGATTCGTCAATTGCAGTAAAAACGATCTTGGTGTCAGCATCACCTTCTGCCTGAATCACTTTGCAGCCAGCTTGCTGTAAGTGTACCGTGCTGAGAGAAATCAGTTGCATCTTGTTCTTACAATTAGTTAGAAGTTCTGCTTGTCCAATAGTGACATTCATTGAATCTTCCACTTTCCCTTCAACATGTGTAGTAGTGGATGATCTGCGGAAATGTTGTTCGTCTTTTGTACTGGGTTCTTCACTATAACCACTCCCCTCCTGCCTAAACCCGAAGCCCAAGGTCGTGCAACTTTTTACTCCTTACTAAGAAAAGGGTACTGAACAATTTGCGGAAGCTAGAACTTTTTTTTTATGTGTGACTTTTGAAAATTTTTAAGCTATCTTTACTGTACCATCAACCTTTATTGTGGCTAATAGGTTGGTTCTAGGCAGGTTTTGGTAAGAACCCTTTTTTTAGATAATTTCATAAGAACAATTTTCAATTTATTTTTTTTATATATAGTTGATCGTCATGAGGCATTTGGGAAAACGGATTTTTGACCGCCATTTCCAAGATGAGGTACTTTCTCTAAATAATTGGGCGGTGGATTTTTAGAACATATAAAATAATTTTTTATAACATTGTGGCACAAAGATAATATGTTCCAATTAGTTCCTTGCCAGGCCGTGCCATGATTTTTCGTTTATTGTCTCTACTTCAAGTGGTAAAGGTAATAATATTACACACAACACAACAGCTTACTATGGCCGCTTAA
This sequence comes from Agriotes lineatus, assembly GCA_940337035.1. Classification (NCBI taxonomy): domain Eukaryota; kingdom Metazoa; phylum Arthropoda; class Insecta; order Coleoptera; family Elateridae; genus Agriotes; species Agriotes lineatus. Next base: position 28,909,243 of record OW679194.1, on the reverse strand, counting down.
TAATCTTTGACATTCCAATTGATATCAGCTTAACTACGCATTGAAAGCTATATTAATAGGATACTCCACTGAAGTACCTCCTCAGCAATAACTGGCATAAAACTGTTTAAAGACATTTGTACTGAAACGGAATCTGATGTAAATAAACTCAAAGCTCTTCTTCGATGTTATACATACTATAGAAAGTATGTTAAACAATATATGTATAGCGCTAGTCAAGTTTGACTTTTTCTTCTCCTTCTTCATATTTTCCACTTTGTGCTGTTACAGCGTTGGGGTTGTGACTTCAATCTATCTTCTATATATGTATCTATCCCTTGCCATCCCTTTAACTTTTCTTATAATTTCCATCAGTCTTGAAGCTATAGCAATAGTTACTTCCACGTATTCGTAAGTTTCGTTTAGTTCTGTTGTTATTTCTTTCAGTCTTCGTCTTAATCTTTTCCTTTGTTTTTTTTTGGTTGTATTCCTATTTCTACTCTTATTTCCGTTATCTCCAATTATTTAGCGTGCAGTAGTTTTTCCATTAATTAATTAGTTTTTGTAAGCCACCTTCACTACTGGCGGTGTAGACTAGATTGTGCATCCACACTGGTTGCTTATTCCCGTTTTCTACATTTAGCGTTCTTAAATTTTTTTGCACTTCTTGATTACGTCCTCCATAGTAAAACAAACAACAGTGTGTCTTTGTTTTATTCCATAGTTTACTTTAAATAGCTTCAAATAATTCTGATTTAGTTTTTATACTTCGAATTTAAAAATTGTAGTTATTGTAGTAGCAAAAGCGGTATATTAATTGAAAGTGTGGAGACATATTTTTAGAGTAGGTTTCAGATTCTGTTGCTAAGATATGTACTTGAATATTATTTTTTTTATCTTAAGGAAATACAGGCGATGGAAAAACAATTGTGATATCGAATTACAAAAAAAGTGATTTTGCAATTGCCAAAGATATTCATATGAAGTGTATGGAAGATAAGATTTCATTTAAAATCAGTGCGAACAAACATTTATTAAACGATTCAAATACTTGATGTTTGCACTGCTTTATAAAATGTGCAGCAGATAAGATTGTACGATGGAAGTAGCGTATTATAAATAGAATGTGTAGTACACCATAAATTTTCAGAAGTAATAATAATTTTCCTATTATCTATCGATTTACTTTTAGTTATAGACGCATTTGTGCAATGGGGTTTTATGCTTCAGTTTTATTTTTGTTCTGTTTTCTTTTTTGCAATATATTAATCCAATAAGTTATCCAGTAAGAGCTGTCCCTCCAAAAGGAGGACTTTTTCGAGACGTTTTATTTACAACATTTAGATGACTGAAAACATATACAGTGTGTCCCAGGATTGATGTTACAAGAGACGAAATGGACTAAATATTTTTGAATTTTATTTTAAGATTGTGGGATTAGGTCCTGCTTGGTCTGAAGGGAATTTTAAGAATATTTTCAGTTTTTGAAAAAACAAGTCCTTGACAGGGAGCGAAAACTATTTTCTTTTTAGGTAAACTACTCTTTTTGTTTACAATACGGCAAAATATTACTAAGAAAAGTTGTTCAGAATAAAAAATTATGACCCTATACAAAATTTCAGGAAGTTGTACCACTCCAATATTCTTTCTGTACAGGAAACCTCGACGTTGTGGTCAACCTACTCAATGTTGAAATGTAAGCTCAATATAAAGGAAAATGTAGATATTTTAAAGCACTCAAAAATGCTGGCATTTTTAAAACGTCAAAATCATGGATATCAGGCAAAAAAGTCTAAGATTTTGACAATGGTTAACGCCATAAAATTTTTAACTGAAGCTCTTGATGATTTTTTTAATGATGAAGGTATCGATTTGTATAGAAAATATTTGATCGTACGTCCGAAACTAATCATCCAAGATTCGTCGTCTACTATAATAAGGGCAAATGTTCCATGCAGCCTGTAGACATTAATAGTTTTGCTGCGATTCCGAGAAAAATTGCAGGATACTTGCAGCTGCCAGATAGTAAGAACTACACAGGACATTGCCTACGCAGAACGTCAGCAACATTTCTTGCCGACAGTCGAGCTGACATACAGATGTTGAAGCGTCATGGGGGATTGCGTTCGACAAACGTGGCAGAGGGATATGTGGAAGACAGCATTAGCAACAAAATTAAAACGTCCAGAAGAATTTTCGGGCAGAATGTCGTTCCACTTCATTCTTCGATGCTTTCCCTTGCACCGGAGAGTTCCACTGATTCGCTAGCATTCAGCAGTAATTTACAATCTAATGGAATAACATTTTATAATTTAAGTAATTGTACAATTAATGTGTACCATACTGCTGATAATTAAATTGCTAATTTTTGCGTTGCAATGTAGAAAAGTGCTGCTATGCAGAAAATACCATTTTTCTAAACGATTTTGTATTTAGGAATACAGTACATTTCCCTACAGTTCACAAAAAACACGTTTTCTCAATTCATTTCTTTACCTTTGACAAAAATAAACGTTTTTGAATCTAACACATACAGGGTGAGTATTTTAAAACGACAAAAATGTGCAACGATCGATGCGGCAACTCCAGAACTGTTGGTTATACATAGAAAAAATATATTTTGTATCGAACTTAGACTTTTACTCTTTACCAAAATTGGACCCAACAGATACATACAATTCTGTCTATTTTTGCTTCATCTCAAATTTCTTAGAGGTACCTTAAAATAGCATTTTCCATGGGTCTAGGACAACTCGGCGCCGCCATCTCGGCGCCGCCACTTCGGCGCCGCCATCTCGGCGCGGGGCCAGCTCGGCGCCGGGACAACTCGGCGCGGAGCCATCTCGGCGCCAGCCAACTCGGCGCGAGGCCATCTCGTCGTCGAATTTAAATTCGCAAACTACAGTGTGCACTACGTAAGAAAATTATTATAAACAAATAATAAATAAAGTGATCGCCAAAAAGCTGGCATCAAATGAAAAAAAATTATTTAGAATTTCTTGGAAAATCCAACACTAACCACCAGAGGTAATTGCAAAGTGATTACAAATGGGCCAAATAAAAGTTGTCATGTGACTTCCGTTATCAGTAAAATTCAACATTTTTTAAAAATAATTACGAAAAATGCATTTACTACCCAAGATATGGACAACATTTACGAAACAAAGTTGTTTTCTGGCCTTGACATTGTTGAGTTAGCTAAAACTAACACATAATAAAAATCGTATGGAAATATTGCTTAATTTCCGAAAAATTGTACTTTTTGGATTTACACAACTTCGAAAATCGCCATTTTAACTAAGTA